>LPNX010220643.1:0-145280 GCA_001517045.1 Pseudotsuga menziesii
CTATGGAAGAGGAGCGCGTTCTTTTTTCTATGTAACATGAGCGTGTTCCTAAAAAGTGAGGTTGCATCTAAAAGGTCCCTCAACTTCTTGCACACCCCCATGAGTTATTTGTTTTTTAAAATAAAATATTACATTACAATAGTTTTTTAAAGTAATACACAAATTTATCCGTGAGATGTAGAACAGTTGGTGGCGGGGTATGGTTAAGACGCCTCTTAAGCGGAAAGGTCGTCGGTTCAAATCCCATGGATACCAAAAATCCAACCATGTCAAGGGTTGGTGCGGTCCATGCTAGGTGCGATCCCCGGTTGATTTTGACGACTTATATGCCCTTGCTTCATGGTAACTTAGCCAATAACAAACCTGCTAGTCAAGGGGTTCTTTTCATTAGCCAACAAAAAAAAAATACGAATTTAGAATTATTTTTGTTTTAAACCTATGTTATTAAATTATGTCATATACATATCTTTATGTTTTTATAGATATTAAGAAAAGTATAATTTAAATATTTAAATTATTGAATTTAAGAAATGTGTTATATATATATATATATATATATATATATATATATATATATATCACTTTTCATACGGTTTGGAAATGGTTCATTGTTGAGAATGGTATTCGAACAAGGTAATGCTGCTAGCAAAGAAATTATATCTGTGACTTCGAATCAACCAATATAAGGTCTCAAATGACGTATTCGGTGGTTATACCTTTCTTTCTCAAAGAGGAAGGCACCATAGCCTCTCTGTATAATAAGAGTTCCTCGTTGTTAAATAGCTCCCCGTACTTTTAGTTCCTAATTGAGTAGGCTCTCTGCACCCATAGTTGGTGACGACTACACAATAGATCCTCTCTTATAAATCTAACAAGAAATCTATGTACAACTTTTATTTGCTAAATACTGCAATATTTAGAACAATTAAATATATATGATAGTTGAGGGCAGTGTAGGAATTTCATTTCATCTATGCCCTTCAAATTAATTTTTTGTTATGTTTGGAACTTTTATCTTTCCCTTCGCACGACATTTTGTTGAAAAATTAACCCTTCAACAATGAAGTTTTATTTTAAAAAATACCTTTCATTAGTATTTTTTTATTAAAAAATTTAATTTCGAATTAAAAGAGACAAAAAAAAAATTATTAAAAATTTTATTTTCAATAAAAAAACATATTTTTCATTGTTGATCGTGTATTCTAAAAATCAAGATACTTGCATGTGGAATGGAACAAAACAACCTACTAATACTAATAGTAGTAATAGCTACACAAACAACTCGAAAGTTGCACCTCGAAACATTATGCATTTGATGTATATTAAGTGTAAACTTAGGAAACAAACAAAACTAGATCTTGATTCTTTTAAGGAGTTTACTTTGTGGGCATACTTTTTTAAAATGCACATTGCAATTCTTGAATGAGATTCTACTATGAGGTTCTGTCATTCCTTTGTCAAAAGAAGTTTAAAATGTTGAGTTCCCTTATTATTGTTTTGGATTCCTCAACTATTGTTACAAATGAACTTCCACACATGGAAAGCCCAGGCGCACCAAATAGGGTTTCCTATATATTATCCACTATGCATTATGATCAAAATTTGATAAAAAAAAATCTTTTGTTTTGCTTCATTCATAATAGAACACCCTTAAATTTATGGTATATGTAATTCATTTTATTTTATTTTTATAAAAATAGAATGATACAAACTTATATAATTTGACACAGTAATTTGTAACTAGGAAGTATTGGACGTGTAACCCTATTTCCGTGTCAAGATTCCTATATAGATTGGAGTCTTTGTCCAATCATAAGTGTTAACCCAACTCAATATCAAAATAATAATAAAAATCAAGACAAAAACAATTTCGGGTCTAAAAAACCTGTAGTCAATTTCAAGGCCCTCAATTACCCATAGGGTACCCCTATTATGAAAACTATTATTTCAACAATTCCCACCAAAATTTGGCCCTCAATTTTGGATACAATTCTTCTAGAAGATAACTTACTCTTTTCTTTATTTTTTAAATAATTTTAGTTTTTAATAAATATAATATAAATTAGATAACATTTGTGAATTTAAAGCTAAATACCAACTTTTATATATATATAACCAAATTTAACTTTTTATTTTTTAGTATACTAAAACATTATAAAAAAACTCAAACTCAAATACATATTAAAATTATAATAAGTTCAAAATATTTGACCAAAAGCTACTATAAGTTCCAAATATTTGGCCAAAAACTATTACAACTAAAATATTTACTTATTGAATATAAAATTTTATCAAAATGTTAATTTAAATTAATCTGTTTTATTCAAACTTTATTACAATTATTCAATTTAAAATTAAAGTAATTAAAATCTATCTTAAACACTATTCTGCTAAACATAATTGTATTTGTGAAAACCATACTGCATTAATATCTAAGCTAGAGCCTATCTCGACTACCTTCCTATATGAAAATAAATAAGAAAGTAATGACGTTTTCAAAAATTGAAGAACCGTAAAAAATACGTTATGGTTTGATAATCGCCCGTTAATCAAGGATGGTTTGAAAAATAAATTCACCGTATTTGACGGGAAAATGGCCTTCTGACAAAATGCCCATCAAATTCCAACCCTGGTTGAGGGCAGTTTTAATTGGCACCTTAAAACTTCTCACTTCACTAATATGAATGACCATACTTTTTTTATATTTATAAAAATAATTGTTACTTTAATTTTAGATTACTTTGTTACAAAATACATCTTATATTTCTTTACGTAATTATTTCCAGTGCAAAATATACTAACTGTAAAGCTATTAACAATATCAAAGACATCATCACCACATAACTCTTGTTTTATTTATACACGATAATATCATTAATTATCAAAATTTTGAGATTGTATCAACAAAATTTAAACAATAATCCTAAAAACATAGTAAACACTTAAAAATAAATAAATAAAATTTAAATCAATGTGACGAGGACCACGTAGTGGTGATACCAATAATCCTAAAAACATAGTAAACATTTAAAATAAAAATAAAAAAATTTAAATCAATGTGACGAGGACCACGTAGTGGTGCTACAAATCCAAGATAATTATCGTCAGAGCTTATCGTGTAACACTCGCGCCACATTACATATATGACATTGATGCGTCTTCAGAATCGTTAAAGTTACTGCAGCAATTTCCAAACAACGATGGGAAACGTACCCCATTGGACCACCTCGTCTTACACACACTCATAAAGTGACACTCAATGAGATCTTCCCTTCACATGCACTAGGAGACAATAGTCTAAGTTAAGGAGACCAATGTTTTAATTTGGTCATGATTATTATTATTAATAATAATCAAGCATGTGCTGCACATGATAACATTAGCATTAGAACGTAGCAAAGACTAAAGAGTCACCGACATGACCTTCTCCATACCAAAACTACACATTAAACCAATTAAGTATATACATTTCTACTCTCAAGGCAAACATGAGGGTTTGAAAGTTGGAAATTTTTTACTAGGCGGTTGGGGTTCTTTACCCAGCCGCCCCCCTTTCCCCTCTGCGTGTATTTTGGGCTCTTTCTTCAGTGGGCTGTGCTCAGTCATTTCTCCATTGGTTTGCTGATTTCTTTGTGCGGCGACCCGTGTTCTTACGGTGACGGCGGCAGCGACGACGTTCTTCTTAGGCGGATTCCTTTGCAGAGGGCGGCAGAATCCCTGGGTGGTGGTGGATGGACTGGGTGTTCTGGGTGGTGGTACGGCTGCGGATTGCGGGCTCGTCCTTCTGGCGGGTGTTTCCTCTCGATCTTTCTACAACGTTTTCCAAGTTGCGGGCTGTCTCCGGCAGTCACTTGCCTCTATTCCATGTTGAACAGGATCATGTTTGTATGGGGTACATGGGTTTTTTCTACTATGTTTTGATGTTTTTCAAAACTGTATGGTTTGAAATGAAGGATGGTTCTGGTTTTTCCGTTGTCTTTGTTTGGTGCTTTTTATAAGCCCTCGACGGACTAGATATATCGCTTGCCATATGAGGCTTTTGTGTTGTGACGGGCCTGTTTTGGTTTTTTGGCGATTTTTGCCCCTCTTTTGTAGTTTTATGAACGCTTTGAGTTTTTGTTGACTCGTTGGATGGTATACTTTCCATCTAAGAAAAGTTATGTGTGAGGAAGGTTATATGTAAGACTGTTACTAAGCCTTTATGACTTCTGGCCTATGTATGTTTTGTAGTGTCGATATTATGACACCGTTTTATAAATATAAAGCTATCTTTTTCATGTGAAAAAAAAAGACAAACATCAACATGAAATAGGGACTGAATAAGGATTCTAAGAGGAGGTGGACAAACATACACTAATCCACTGGCATTTGGAACTAGGACCATTGTGTCAATTGAAATTAGGATTCTCGTAGTAGTTTGATTGAAAGAATATTTCATTGTGGTCTTTCGTTTATGGGTTATATATACTTTTATATAAAGTAGTGGTCTTCTTTATGGGAAAGGAGGGAATTAAGATTTTTAGAAAAAGATAGATAGATAGGAAATGAGGAAATTAAGATTCTTTGAAAAAGTAGACAAAGATAGAATTAGTGTGGCTTTTAGATTGAGATTCTTTCAAAAAGGTGGATAAAGAAATATTTTTATGGTGACGTTCAACATTAGGGTTTTCTAAAGCGATGGATAAAGATATGATTTAGGTTTTCTAAAGAGGCGGATAAAGATAGAATCTTGCATTATGGTTTTTGGTTTATTAAATATGTAGGTTTTTATATGAAAATAGTTTTCTTTCTTTAACCCTTTTTTCGAATTGCGAACTTCATAATATATGTTGATTAAAGTTGCCAGTTTAACCTTGTATTTCTCGGGTTTTGGATCTTTGGCCTTTATTAGAAATGCTCTAGGAAAGTTCTATTTCTGCTCTCAATTAGAAATGAAGTATAAAATATATCACAACATATGATAGGTTTAGGTTGTGTGTTGTGCATAGAAGTGAATATTGGTAATGGCCTACCTAAGGACATATAGATTGAGATTTCAAGAAAAATTTGAAAGAAAAATTTGAAAGGAAAAGTTGGATTATAAGCATGTAGCCCTTTAATATAGAGCATGCTTTGAGTATGGTCATACCCAAAGTAAAAAATGAATTCCAAGAATTCCCTCCAATCCTTCAAACAAAAAATTCAATAAGCAAAACTATAGGTGAAGGGTGTAAAAGAACACCACCCATACTTGATAGGAGTGTCATGCATACATGATCAAAACGAGAAATTAAAAATAAGGTGTTGCACCCAATGAAACTACATTATGATCAATCGGAGGATTTGTGCCATTTAAAGGCAAGCAATATCATGGTAATGAAAGAAAATAAGATGGAGAACTCCAAAAATTGGTCCTTCCATTGCACAAACTAGTCTAAGCTTTCAAGTATACTTTAATTTATTTTGCTATGGACTAAAATATAGTTGGAACATTAAAAATGTAAACATTTTTTTTAATAGAAAAAAGAATTACCTTTATCTATTTATATCATACAAAGATAATATTATTCATTAATAAAATTGAACTTATATTTTATCTACCTTCATTGTATGTAAGTACAAATGTGTCCCTACCTTTTTAATGTTACATGTCATAACACTAATACATCACATGGAACCTACACATTTATCAACATTGTGTCGCTACTAAACACAATATAAGTCGATTGCTACCACGTTAAATGACATATATCAAATATACATATAAATATGATTTGAGATAAAAACTAGTTTTTTTAATTTTATTTTTCAAGTCGAAAAAAGCAGTTCCTTGTTATTCAGTTGAATCAAAGGTAACATTGTACATCAACGGAATACTGTCATGTTCCCAATGGGTCCATCATATCAGTATAATAAACTAACATGCTAAAAAGAACAAAATAGAGATATGCTACCCAAGATGATATGAGATACAATCAACACTTGGGTTTCAAATACATATAATGGTCCTCTCATAAGTGGGCACTAATATAAATATTAGTCACGGTATGTCCATAAAGAACGTAACAGGAGCCTAGGTACCTTATCCAAGTAGGTGAGTGATCCTCAGTATTCCAGAAACTGCTGCTCAACATAACTAGACATAACTCAATAAATATCAAGTGATCTATAACATAAGTAGAATGGGCAAATTCTAAAAAAACTATAAAGAGTCTTCCCCAATAAACTCTTCATCAAATGATTCAGTAAGCAAGAGATGACCAGGTGCCAAACACAACCCCTCCTTGGATAAGGTGTCTGCCCTCTTGTTATGTTCCCTATAAAGGCCACTCTTCTACAATAACATAATTTCTCAATGTGGGTTAAAGTGTTAATTCACACATCTTACCAAAAGAAAATCACAATGTCATTAAAACTTTAGATTTTTACTAGACTTTAAGAGGGACTTTTATATCTTTTATTCAAAAAAGTTTGGAAAATTCTATTTTCGTTGGATTTAGGTGAAACAAAAAAATTCACAGTGGGCATAGTTCCAAGTTGTTTTTGGATTTTTCAAGTTTTTGGATTGCTTCAAAGGACTATGAAATGGTGGGCAGGGAAGAACTATGCCTATAAGACTTTTACTTATAAAACTATATCAAACATTAAAATTTCTATCAAATTTTATACTTGAAACTTTGCTAGAAAAAAAGGTCACTGTGGATCATTTTTATCTTATACATTTTAAAAATGCTATTAAATTTTAAGAGGAAAATAAAACATCTTAATACTTTAATAACAAAAACCTCAACTAGCACAAAGCGGTTGGATTCATTGGTGAAGAGGGAGGAGTTTTTCACCAGTGGGCAATGTTCAATTTCAATGAGGGCTTTACCTGGAGCCATAGGGGCACCTTGAGGTAGTGGTCGAACATGTGGTTCCACCCAGAGAGATTGTATTAAATGATCTCGTAACCCGTGGACACATAAGTGGATCAAAGCCCACCCCATGTCCTCCTAACATTTTTTTTAATCCGTGAGATGTAGAACAGTTGGCGATAGGGTATGGTTAAGATGCCCCCTAAGAGGAAAGGTAGTCAATTCAAATCCCATGGATACCAAAAATCCAACCATGTTAAGGGTTGGTGCGGTCCAGGCCGGGTGCGATCCTCGGGTGATTTTGACAGCTTAGATGTCCTTGGTTCATGTTAACTTAGCTAATGGCAAACCTGCTAGTAAAAAAGGTTCTTCCACTTAGCTTAAAAAAAAAACCTCAACTAAAAACACATATAAATTTATCACTAAACCTTACCAAACCCTAATGCAAACCCAAATGCAAAAGATAAATGAAGTTTGTAATCTTAATACTCTGAGAAAAGCTAGAATACTTTAAAAGGAAAACATTCAAACTTTAATAATAACCACCATAGGGGATTGATCCATTCAAGGCAAAAGATAAATGCAATTTGTGTGAACATAATACACTGAGAAAAGCTAGATTGCTTTTAGATAAAATCTTCAAACTTTAATAGAAGCCACCATAGGCCATTGATTCAGAATTGGAATGCATATGTAATAGTCACAATCATTGTTTAAAAAAAAAACAATGCTACATGCTTTTAGGAAAATCTTCAAACTTTAAATAGTAGGCCATTGTTTCATGATCTGAATGCATGGTCAGTCATTGTTAAAAAAAATACAATTTCCCATCAAGAAGAGGACATTTTCAATAGAGATTTTTTGGACCATGGATCACATCTATTGTCATAGTCATAAAAAATAGTTGACAGCAAAACGATTAAATACCTCCAAAAAAGATAGACTCTTTAGAAGAAAGTTTGGACCACGGTCACATCCTCAAGTGATAGGAGACTACCTAGAGGGATGCGGAGGGCGGGGGCGGTGCAAACTGACACTCAACTAAACGTGTGGGATTGAAATTTCTGTTCACCAAATGTAAATGAACAGGTTTTACGCGGTGAATTCCAAAGGTAAGCCATTTTCGTTTGAGAAATTTCTGGCTAGGTTTCTGCCCTTCTCAAGTTTTCTCAACCGCAAAGGCATCGTATTTCGGGGGGAGTAGAGTGAACTGGATAGGATTCCATGGATATTTTCATACATATCCAACAAGCGCAAGACACGGTCACATGTTCAAGAGCCAGATTTATTTATTATCACATTATCTAATCACTATCCTGATCTTTAAGGTCATTCTAATTCTATATATACCTCCAAGGATTACTGCAGAAGTGGAGATGTCGACTATGGCTCCTTTAGCGACATTATTCTTTGTTTGCCTAGTTTGTGCTTTGTGGACATTGGGCCACGGCCAGCAAGCTGGTTATGGCTATCGTCTCGTCTCTCTTGATCAAGGATCTGATGGGAGCATGATTGGGAGCTTGGAACTTATCAAGAAAACTGATACTTATGGCCCTGATATTCCACATCTTCGGCTTTATGTCAAGTACTGTTTCATCTTTTTTGCTTTCATTTCTGTTTTCAGTTGATTCGGCTTTATGTCAACTACTGTTTATTTTTTTTGCTTGTGTTTTCCATTGGGTTGTCATTCATTTCTGTTTTCAGTTGGTTTTATACTTCACTGTGTGGCTTGGATTGGATTGTGTAGCATCTGTGTTTGGGGTTTGGTGGTTCTTGAATTACAGGGGCTGACACATTTGAGATTGTAATGCAGACATGAAACGCAGGATCGTGTGAGAGTTCATATAACTGATGCAACCACCAAGAGATGGGAAGTTCCTCAGGAGTTGCTCTCTAGAGAACAAGTGCCTGCTGATCTGAAGATAAGCAGCAGGAAGGTCAAATCAACCGACTCAGCTTTCGAGTTTTCAGAGTTTTCTGGAGGCGAGTTAGTATTCTCCTTCGTTGCCAATCCGTTTGGGTTTGCAATAAAGCGCAAATCCAATGGAGATGTGCTCTTCAACTCTTCCTATGGGAGCTTGGTCTTCAAAGATCAGTATCTGGAGCTGACCACTGGCCTTCCCTCAACCGCCTCCCTGTATGGATTGGGAGAGAATACACAGCCCAACGGGATCAAAATTGTTCCCAAAGAATCTTATACCCTCTACACAACTGACATTTCTGCTATAAATCTGAACATAGATTTGTATGGCTCCCATCCTTTTTACATGGATGTAAGGAACGGAGGAGTCTCTCATGGAGTTCTGCTGCTGAACAGTAATGGGATGGACGTTTTCTACACTGGTAATGCATTGACCTACAAGGTCATTGGGGGCGTGCTCGACTTTTACTTCTTTGCAGGGACTTCTCCGTTGGATGTTGTTCAGCAGTACACTGCCCTCGTTGGCCGTCCAGTTGCCATGCCCTACTGGGCCTTTGGTAAGTCATCTCCTGCATTGTTCTTTATTTTACAATGCATATTCACATTTAGCTTAATGCAGAAGTTTTCACTTCATCTTCTCTGCGTACACAAAACGCATTTTTGAACATTATATAAGGGCAAAGGGTAGGGTTTAGGGTTTTGGTTTGTTTTTGGCATATAAGATTTTTACAGTAAAAAACTTTCACGAAGTTTAGGCTTTTATTTGTTGGAGTTTATTAGTACACTTTGAAGGCTTGAGTTACTATTTCAATTTCAGCAAAGCTAAATTTCCTATATTCCAGAGTATCAGTACTATTTCAATTTCAGCAAAGCTAAATTTCCTATATTCCAGAGTATCAGTATCAGATCTAGTGGAAGGTTGTTAGGGTATACCGAACTCTAATATCAACCAGATGTAAAAGTGGGAGTTTAGTCTGGGGTCACACCAATACTTAAACATGACTGGATTTTGGGTGTCTCCTCCTCACTAGCTCACTCTTAAGGAGTTTGAACCAAGGTCACTTTACTAAGGATACCTACTTCTTAAGCAAGTGAGCTACTCCTTAACTAAATGAGCTAACTAGACTTGACATTTAACATTTAACTCTTAACTGGATCATTACATATAATTTGTTTTTACTTACAAAAATAACTTCACTTAAAAGTGTATTACAATAGAATAATTTTGTATTGCAATAGAATAAATGTATAACTTCACTTAAAACTGTGTTGTGTTGTAATATAATAAATATGTATTGCAATAGAATAAGTATAGGTTAGTAAATATACTCTTGAATATGAAATGCTTCAAATCTAATCAAAACCTTGTAACAATATAATAAATGTGGTGTATGAGAGTATATATTCCTAAATATAATGTCTTAATGTGATATTTGTGAGCATATATATTCCTAAATATAATGTGGTATATGTTAGCATATATACTCTTAAATATAATATGTCTTAATATGATATATATTAACATATATACTCCTATATATAATGTCTTAATGTGGTATATGTTAACATATACACTCCTAAATATCATGTCTTGAATTTAATCACATATATTCCATTTTATACCACATTTATTATTTTACTGCTGGATAAACATTGTTTATCCCCAATCTCCTGACTCTTTAAAGAAAAAAATATTATATTTTAAATAATACAAATGGTGCAGAACATATTGAACTTTGTATTTTGATTTTTTAAAATCCCAGCGCTTAGGATGCATATGTGCATGTTATATTTTTATTGTGGGATTCAGATAGAAAACAGAGCTAAGATTGTTCACATTGTTGTCATTGGTTAAGGTTGTGGCTCAGGTAGAAATTTTGTTTATTCTTGTCGTTGTTTATGGAGTGTTATATAGAATATTGCTAATTGTTAGATGACTGGGTTACATTCAACTTTCCTCTTCCCTATGTCAGGACCAATGTTCTTTCATTGAAATCTGTATTTTTGGTCACAAGCACGATGCAGCGTGCATATTTAGGCAGACTATTCGGAGAAATCTGTTACAGACTACTGTCTCTTTGGGAAGTGTCCTGCTTGGATAGGGCAGGTTTAAAAAATAATTTATCAGCACTATCTGTTCGTCGGATTTAGGCTAGGTTTTGGGTTTTTGGCATTTATTAGGTCTAAAGTAGTTTTTTGAAGCTGTATATAATAGAGTTGGAGATTGAAATTCTATATGAAATACCATATTATATATGTTGTATAAAGTTATCTTTATTGTTTTATCTGTAAAAATGAGTCCGTTAAAGTAGTTTTTTTGAAGCTGTATAGTATAGAGATGGAGATTGAAATTCTATGCGAAATACCATATTATATATGAGGTTGTATAAAGTTATCTTTATTGTTTAATCTGTAAAATGAGTCAGTTATCTTTTATTGTTTACTCTGTAAACATGAGTCAGACAGAAAGTTACAATTTTTACATTTTTGGAAACCAGTGAGTGGCCTGAGATGGTTGAAGCTAATTTTGGAATGATGTGTGGTGCAGGGTTTCATCAATGCAGATGGGGATACCAGAACGTATCAGACATAACCAACGTGGTGGATAACTATAACAAATCTCAAATACCTCTGGATGTTATATGGAACGATGACGACCACATGGATGCAGCGAAGGACTTTACTCTCGACCCGATCAATTATCCTGAAAATAAGCTGCGTCCCTTCCTTGACAGAATTCATGCCAATGGAATGAAATATGTTGTCCTTATCGACCCAGGTATGTATTATGGCATCACATTTTTTGGTCAATCATCTTTCCTGCTTCTTTGGCCTCACATTTATGGTTTTCCATCTTTCATGCCACATTTCTGGCTGGTTTTGTTTTTATCCAATTGGGCCCTCATTAGGTCTAAAGTAGGCTAAAATCAAAATTCAAGATTTAGTGACAACCTAAGCTGTTTTTTAAATATTTTCTTCATGAGAGTGACAAGTGCAACATTCTAAGAATTCGACAAATACAATTTGGAGACTCCCTTCTCCATCTACCTGTCTTTCCCACCTCCCGATTTTACTGCAGACAACGGACAAAATCATTTTTTGACTTTTCTGTTTATTGGTTTTCCTTCCGCCCTCGACAACCTCGTGAACATTGTCAATTTAATATAAGTGGTCTTAATTGTTTTTTTTAATTTAGTATCTACTTAATGTGTAATCTTTAACTTTAAGTAAGGAATGCTTTAAGAGTACTTATTCATCATCTATTTTATATTTTTGAGTTAAAATCATTTTATTATTAAAATCCGTTTAAAATCTTAAAAACCATTTTAATCTTTAACTTTTAAGTAAGGAATGTTTTTTAACAATAGACTCATTCAGCATCTAATCTATACTTTTTGAACTAAAATCATCTAATTATTAAAATCCATTTAAAATCTGAAACACCATTTAAAATTGGAATTCAAGATCGCTGAGATTGCATTTGAAGTTGCCGAGATTTCAGCCAGATCCATTTAAAATCTGAAACACCATTTAAAATTGGAATTCAAGATCGCTGAGATTGCATTTTAAGTAGCCGAGGCTCGGACACCTGGATCGAGTGCCAATGATGGTCTTTGTTTAACATTATCTTAAATTTATTACAAATAGATTTATAAGGGCGAGTGTGCAAACCAGGGCAGCAAAATCAACTTTTAAAAGAAAAAAAAGAGTAGCTAAACTCTAGACTATTTGCATTTTTGTTGGTGAAATTTGTGGGAATTGGGTTAGGTAATTTTTGCTGAAATTGCAATTTTGGTTGTAAAAATGGATTCAGCCTCCTGGATAACCCCAGGGCATCCCGATTATGCAATTTCAACAAAACTATAAAACTGAAACTGCAATTTCAACAATTGCTGGATTTTGGTCCAAAAAAAAATAAAAAAATACAAATTATCTAGAATTTAGCTCACTCCATTACACATACGCACTAATTAAATTTCAACAATTACAGGATTTTGATCAGAATATTTTCCAAAAAAAAATACAAATGATCTAGAATTTAACTCACTCCATCACTCCATTACACATAGGCACTAATTAAAGTCACTTACAGCTAGAAAGTGAAGACTCCATAAAACAACTTTGGCCCGGGTACCTCGTGGCTTCCAGCTAGACAACCCAAATGAAGCTAATGTCGTCTTACAGAAATTGTTACTTAATTTCCCGTTTAGGTGGACCGTGGATGGTTTCATAAATTTTTTACTAAAATTTTTACCAAATTTGCCAGTCAAATTCCAACCTTCATAAAGCATAGAATGAGTGTACTCAGGGTAAGAATTTGAAGGTCAAATTGCCTAATGTGAAGTGATTTGCCTGTCAAATACAGTCTAAAAAACAAAAAAATTGTCACCATTCTGTTTAAAAATTGTCAAAACAATTTGCCTGTTAAATACAGTAAAAAAACAAAAAAACTGTCATCATTCTACCTAAAACAATTTATAGAGTTGTCAAAATTGTTAAAAATGATCAAAACTATTGACAGAGTTGTCAAAATTGTTAAACTTGAGTAGCTGTTTCCATTTCAAATCTTTGACTTACCTTAATTGTGGAAAATTTAACTAATATTGTACTGAAATTGTATGATTATACCATTGATGAAGATCATTACTATGTGAAATAAACTTAGCTTAATTGTGGAAAATTTAATGACAAAATATTTTACATGCAATGCGGCATTTAAGCTTTTGAAATCCAACAAGCCACAGTACATCGGCTACATCGGCTGTTGCAACTGCCGGCCGTTGCATTAAATGCCACACTGCATGCATGTAAAATATTCTCTACAAATTTAATTACTAATGTACGGAAATTATATGATTATACCTATGATGGAAACCATTGCTATGTGGAATAAAGAAGAATCTAATTGTCAAGTCAATATTCATTATTTTTTTATGAATTGATTATTGTTATTCCTCTAATTTAGCCGCGTTTGTGCAGGGATCGCCATCAACAAAAGCTACGGCACCTTCCAGCGGGGAATGGCAAACGACGTTTTCATAAAGCACGATGGGGCGCCGTTCTTGGGGCAGGTGTGGCCCGGCGCTGTGTACTTCCCGGACTTCCTGAACCCGAAGACGGTGGATTTCTGGGCGGACGAGATCTCTCGTTTCCACAGTATGGCCCCTGTGGACGGTCTCTGGATCGACATGAACGAGGTCTCCAACTTCTGCAGTGGCAAGTGCTCCGTTCCAACTAACGGGAGCTGCCCGGGCACCGGCAATCCGTGGGACTGTTGCCTCGACTGCACAAACATCACCGCCACCCGGTGGGACGTGCCTCCCTACAAGATCAACGCCTCGGGTGCCGGGGTCCCGCTCGGGTTCAAGACCATAGCCACCAGCTCCGTCCACTACAACGGCATCCTCGAGTACGACGCTCACAGCCTCTACGGCCTCTCGCAGGCCATTGCCACACACAGGGCGCTCCAGAATCTGTTGAACAAGCGCCCATTTGTGCTCACGCGCTCCACCTTCGTGGGATCGGGGTCATATGCCGCGCACTGGACTGGTGACAACAAGGCCACCTGGGAGGACCTCCGCTACTCCATTTCTACCATACTCAACTTCGGCATGTTCGGGATGCCCATGGTGGGCGCTGACATATGTGGCTTCTATCCCGACACCACAGAGGAGCTCTGCGGACGGTGGATTCAACTGGGTGCCTTCTATCCCTTCAGCAGAGACCATTCCAATCTTCACAGCAAACGCCAAGAGCTTTATCTTTGGGATTCCGTTGCTAAATCTGCAAGGAAGGCTCTAGGTCTTCGTTACCGCCTCCTGCCTTATCTTTATACATTGGGCTACGATGCCCATACAACCGGGGCTCCCATTGCCCGCCCTTTGTTTTTCTCGTTCCCAGAGGACCCAGAAACCTACAGTGTGACCAAGCAGTACCTTCTCGGCCCTGGAGTTCTAATCTCCCCTGTGCTCTACAACAGCACCACATCGGTGAATGCTTATTTCCCAAAGGGAAGTTGGTATAATCTCAACGATATGACTGTGGCTTTGAAGTCCAGTGGGCAGTATGTTACCCTCCAAGCTCCCATGGATACCATTAATGTCCATGTGTGTGAGGGGATGATTCTGCCCATGCAGAGAGGGGGATTGACTACCACAGCCGCCAGGACGACTCCTTTCACTTTGGTTGTTGCCTTCCCACTCGGGTTCGAGTCTACGGGAGGGAAGGCTAAAGGGCATCTTTTCTTGGATGGGGGCGAAGATGTGGAGATGAAGATTGCAGAGGGGAAGTCTACATATGTTGATTTCTCTGCAGAGTCTGATGGGAAGAAAGTGAGAGTAATGTCTCATGTTCAGAATGGAGGGTATGCTCTTTCACAAGGGTGGGTAGTGGAGAAGGTGATGATCCTAGGACTGTCCAAATCTCATTCATCTTCTCAGCTTGCATTTTACTTGGATGGGAAGCCATTCACTTCCTCATCTTTCACATATTCATCACAATCCCTCTCTATCAATGATGAGAAGAGCCAGGGAGGTGCAGTAATGGACTTGACTGGATTGTCCCTACCTATCGGAAGGAACATTGACCTTTCATGGACTGTCACTTGATTCCTGATTCCTTAGAAGAGCATGAGTTTTTATTTGACTTGGTAATAACAGCTTTTATAAGTAATACATTCCCTGCAGGTAAAGCTGTTCTGTCATGAATTTCCAATAACATTTTGAACAAGACGTTATACATGCTGTTGCCTAAGTACAACTTTATTTTTCTTCAGATGTGTGACTACTTGGGATTACATGGGGTTGGCACCTTGGATAATGCTTTTTAAGATAATATCAAAATATATCCTTATCCACGTGTTTCAGTGCATTGGAAAACTACAAACCTTTTATTTTGTTTTAATAATTTTTAATTTCGCATTATGCCTTACAAAAGCAAGTGGCGTAATTCCATCTTTCTGGTTTAATTTTTATGTCTTGTAAAGTGGGTTGGGTCACTTTTGGACACACATTTTAAAAAACTTTAATCTTACTTTTATTTTATCCAAGGAATCAACTAATCACTATTATCCAAGGAATCAACTAATCACTTTAATAGCAGTATGTTTTTTGTTATGTGAGATATGCATTAAAAAATTATTTTTTTATAAAATGTCTTTTTGTTTATATATAAAATTTAAAATACTTTTAAAACATAGGGAAAAAATTGATCTTGCTTAATGGGATAGATTGAACAAAATGATTTACTTTCTATCAATAACTCTATTAAAAATAAAGTAAATATTTAACTTAAAAATTCTCGGGTAATAAACATCATACATCTAAATTGATATGAAACCCAATGAATTTTATTTAAAATATGGAAAAACATGTTAAAGTTTTAAATTAGGATTTCCAAAGTGAGTCCATTATTTTTGAGATGATTTTAATTAAAGCCCAAAGAACGAGTATAAATATAGATGATGTCGGCTCAGTGTTTTTGTAGCTGTCTTTTTATTTAATTGATTATTGGTTTCCAAGTGCCCCTTAGTTTTAGCCCATCATCTTGATTAAGTGTGTTATCTCGTTTGTCAATTTCCACACCCTCTTTTACTCGTCTTTTTAGATGGTGTTCTTTCCTCGTTAATAGTTTAGCATTTTCTATGCATACGTGGTGGGAAGAGTTGCGTGAGTGTTATGCAAGGGATGAATTATTGGCTCCGTCTCTGGTGATGTCTAGCACATGTTCCTTGAGAGATATGTTTATCGATCTTCCGGTCTCACCAATGTACACTTTTAAATCGGGATTTCCAAAGTGAGTCCATTATTTATGAGATGATTTTAATTAAAGCCCAAAGAGCGAGTATAAATATAGATGATGTCGGCTCAGTGTTCTTGTAGCTGCCTTTTTATTTAATTGATTATTGGTTTCCAAGTGCCGCTTAGTTTTAGCCCATCATCTTGATTAAGTGTGTTATCTTGTTTGTCAATTTCCACAGCCTCTTTTACCCCTCTTTTTAGATGGTGTTCTTTCCTCGTTAGTAGTTTAGCATTTTCTATGCATACGTGGTGGGAAGAGTTGCGTGAGTGTTATGCAAGGGATGATTTATTGGCTCCGTCTCTAGTGATGTCTAGCT
Organism: Pseudotsuga menziesii; assembly: GCA_001517045.1. Taxonomy (NCBI): domain Eukaryota; kingdom Viridiplantae; phylum Streptophyta; class Pinopsida; order Pinales; family Pinaceae; genus Pseudotsuga; species Pseudotsuga menziesii. The sequence continues at coordinate 16,874 of LPNX010220643.1, forward strand.
TATGTTCCTTGAGACATATGTTTATCGATCTTCCGGTCTCACCAATGTACACTTTTCCACATGAGCAAGATATTATGTACACGCCTTTCTGGTTTCTTGGATCCACCTGGTCTTTAGCTGAGTCCACCATCTTTCCGATATTGTTAGGAGTGAAGGCAACTGGTATGTCTTGTTTTCTTAAGATTTTAGCAATCTAGTCAGTAGTGCCCTTAATATATGGTAGAGAGATCTTAGGGATGTCCATCGTGTGTGTTGATTGTTTTTTGGTTCGAGCTTGGTGGATTGCTTTGTCAATGAACTTCTTATGATATCCATTCTTTACAAAGACCTCTTGTAGGTTGTCTAATTCCTTGTCCAGGTGTTTCAAATCTGTTGTTCTAGGCGCTCGAGTCATGAGAGTTTTGATGATACCTATCTTTTGGTTAGGGTGGTGGTGGGAGTCTGCATGAAGGTATCTGTTCATGTGTGTTTTTTTTCGATAAACCTGATACCCGCAACTCTCGTCTTCTTTTTTAGTGAGGAGGACATCTAGAAAGGGTAGTTGGTTGTCCTTTTCTATTTCCAAAGTGAACTTAATGTGTTCAGAAAGGCTATTTAGGTGTGCCAGGAAATCGTTTAGCTTCTCCTTTCCATGTCCCCATTTTGCAAAGATGCCATCTATGTATCTCTTCCATTTCTTCGGTGTTGAGGAATGGTAGCCGAGGGCTCTTATTTCTAAGTGCTCCATGTAGATATTCACCACTACTGGGGATAATGGTGAGCCCATAGAAACACCATGGGTTTGTTCATAGATTACTCCTCTGTAGTTGAAGTATGTTGACTTTAGACATAGTTTTACCAAACATGATGTCTCCTCATCTATGATGTTTTTAGTGATCTCAGTGGATTCATCTACAAGGATCTTAGTATACAATGACAATGTCAAAGCTCACCATCAAATCTTCTTTTTTTATCTTCTGGTTCTTAATCCATTGCACGAAGGATGATAAATCTCTTACATATGCCGAAGTATTCCCAAATAGGGGTCGTAGTTTTTGTGCAAGGAATTTCACAAGATGATATGTGGGGGACCCTGTAGTGTTTACTATTGGCCTGAGCGGGATACCTTCTCTATGTATCTTTAGAGAGCCATAGATCCTCGACATGATGGCACAACCCAGGATAAGCCTCTTTATAGATTCATCTAATGATGAACCCTTGACTGCTTTAGTTGCTTCTTGCAAGATCTTGTTACTCGGGTCTTTGTTTAACGTTTTGTAGCTCCCACTCGTCGTGAGGTGATCCACCATCTTCATATGGTAGTCTTCTGTATCTAGGATCACCGTGGCGTTCCCTTTGTCTGCCTTGAGGATGACAATATGTTGGTTGTTTTTTAATTATTTCAAGGCTTTAATTTCTTCTTTGGACAGGTTGTTGGGAGGAGGTTTGGAACGTCTCAAAATGGCCGAACAATCCTGTCTGATTTCCTCAACGCGTTCCACAGTTTTATCCTTGATGGCCACTTTGATGCTGCTTATGATGTCTTCAACGAGAATCACTTGCGTAGCTACTGCGAAATTCAATCCTCGTTCTAGAACCCTGCGTGAAACATTGGGCATTTAAAACTTTAACAGGTTTTTCTATATTTTAAATAAATTTCAACTTGTATTATGGATCTTTTCTCTAACGAATTATGTCTACACGTGTGTTGAAGTATAGTGATCTTTAATTATAGGAAAAAAAACTTTCATGAAAATATAACTAATCACATTAATCTTTTCAATAAATAATTATCATTTTTATTTTACAAGGGGAATGAGCAACTGGAGACTGAGCTTATATGGGCAAGAGTCTAGGTGTGATTTGAACTTGTGACCTCCTTTACAACATATGATTTCATAGTAAACACCAATGAGCCACACCCGTGCGGTCTAATTATCATTTTTATTAACATAAATGGATAATGAGATTTTTGTATTAAATTGGTTTAGGAGAACCCTAAGTAGGATATAATTTACAAATATCTAACTTTTATTTAGCTATATAATGCATGTGTTTTCAAAAATCTTTTCAATCATATATTTTTAAATTACTATATGAATTTTCAAAAAGAGTTTACTACTATATTGAGTAATAAATTAGTTCAAAAGCAAAATGCATCTAAAATACATATGTAAGTGGCTAGATTATGTGATATCTTGTGTTGGGGAGCTTGGACCATTGAACCTTTCCAAAGCTATTTGTCGGAGTGTATCCAAGTCCAATTCCTTTGAAGTTGAAGATTTGCATATATGGGATTGACTCCCTTGAGTGAATTCTAGGATTAGTTTGAGGTGCAGTGTTGAATGTTTTGCCAGGTTTTCAAGCTCGCCCCTTGTGTCTATACCTTAGATTCTAGACAGTCTTGTCTTTGATCCTAAAGTTCAATGCGAGCACTAATGTGTTTAGCCTGCTCTATACCATCTTGCTTGGATCTTCATCCTTTGCAGAATCTTCTAGATGTTCACAGTTTCACTCAAAGCCATACTTGCATTTGACCTACAATTTGTAGGTTTGATCATTACCTTCCCAATTCCTTTTAGAAATGTGCAACTCCCACTTGTAAGGGGCATGGTACGAGCATTCAGGGAAGGAGCCTTGCATCCCCCTTGGCTTAGTGAAACAAACAAATAAGGAAGAGATTCCAAATTTAAATGAGAGGCAAAAACGAATTCAACAATAAAACCCTTACTTTGGGAGTTGGAAAAGTTGAGAGTTCTAAGCCAATGCCTATAATTGCTAATATTTTCCCAAGGTTTTTGTCGATCTCGCTTCGTCACATTGAGCTCATGGTTTTACAAGCCCACAATGCCTTGATTTTTCTACACCTGAATGTCGAAGAACCTAGGGGAGAGCCATAATTTCCACTTCACCCATCGACACAAACTAAAAGACATGTAGAGCCAAAGGTGCATGAGTGAGGGATATCTTGTTTTCTTAAGGTTAATGTGATGGTATTTGGTGTGAGATGCATGAAATATATCCTTTGTGGCTACCTGTTAAGAGACCCCAATATTCACCATGAACAATTTTTTTTAATTTTCTTTTTTAAACCTTTTATCCATCCCTATAAAGTTACCACAACAATTTTATGGCAACCTCTTTTGTTTTGAAGGATCTGTATTTCTAACAAGCCCTACTTTATCAAACTTAATAACAATATTTGCTAACTTATCTACAAGGTTGTTATTATGTCTTTTGATTTGCAAGAAGCTTATTTTAACATTTTAGAGATTCGAAGTTATTCTACTATAAATTTCATATTAACTATATGTTTAATAACATGGGATGAATTTCCAAAAATGATGAGTTGTTGAATTCCAAATTTTTAAAAATATTTCATTAGAAGAAATGAGATATACACATCTACATAATTATTAGTGATAATTGAACATTATGGCTAGGTCACGCTCTTGTTCTCGTCCTGGCCGCCGCCCTCTGCTCTGAACTGTCTGCACCTCTGCGCCCTCTCTCTATCCTCTTGCACTTCCATGACGGCAGTATCGAGAAGGGAGCCAAGCCCTCCCCCCATCATCTCGTTGCAAGCACCTCCAGTGCTCATGTTGCCAACCCCACAATGGACAAACCGCCCTCTACTGATTCCCTACACTCTAACACGGTCGAGCCTGCTGAGAAGTCGCTGCTGCAGCCTCAAGAAGACGCCAAAGCCCGCACATCCACATGCATTGGGCTATCTGCTGAAAAACCAAGAATAAACCTGCCCCTTCCAAAATCAATGCGCGCATCGAGTACATGAAGGCCTACGCACTCATTGGAAAATTCATGGGAATATGGCCCACCGAAAAAGCTCTGCTTCATTGGATCTCAGCGAAATGGAAGCCCAAAGCCAACTTTGACATTCAGCTTGGGTCAAAAGGTTTTTTTACCATTATTTTCACCCTGCTTGAAGATAGAGATCGGGTCCTGGAAGGGGGTCCATAATTTTTTAACTCTGCAGTGCTCTTCCTTCGCAACTGGGTGGAGCGCTTCAACCCCGACACGGAAAACTTTGCTTGGGCTCCGGTCTGGGTCAGGCTATATTCCCTCCCTCAAGACTACTGGGATGAGGAAACCCTAAAGGACATCGAAAATGCGCTGGGTGATTTCGTCAAAGTCGCTGACCTAACTTGATAGCAAAGGTACACCTCGTATGCTCGTATTTGTGTTTACATGCATATTGCTAAAACCCTACTAGTCTCCATTATCCTAGTTTATGAGGATACTGAATGGGTCCAACCGCTAGATTATGAGCATATTCTTTTTAGATGTCGAAAATTCCATGAGCATGGGCATCTATATCGGGACTGCCCCAAGAACAAAATCAGCACATATCAGACTCCAAGCACTGACGAGGAAGGATTCAAGAGAGTCACAGGAAAACGCAGACAAGGAAGGACAAACCCAACCATCAGTAAATCCTCCAACCCGACCACCAGCAACAACTTTGAGGTCCTTGATACCCTCACAGAAGAACCAGTGCATGACGATCCAGATTACTCAAAATCCTCTAAGCGAACCCACCAGGACAACTCCTTGGCAGATCAAAACCACCAGGACAAAATTCCTAATGAAAAAACCGACCCACCAAATAAGGAAAAAGCTCATCCCAATACTTCTCTCCTATCATCTCAAGAGGTGGATGTGCTCATGGACGAGGAAATGGGAGACATCGAAATAGGAGAGCTGGAGCTAGCAGGCCTGGAAAATGCTTATGAGAACAATGACCCTCAAAACATAGCCCCCAAACAGATTGAGATGCTCACAGACATTCTGCACAATGCTAAGGCCAACAACTAGGCATCATAGGCGCCAATCCCAAAGGAACCAAGAAAGGTAGCAAGGAAAGTAAAAAAAAGGGGAAGGAAAACAACTCTCCAAAGAATAGTCAATTTGGGAACCTTTCTGGTTGAATCAGGGCAATACTCCTAGCTTACTGAATTCTTCCCTCTCAACCACCCAGGTAATCAATTAAGACTATATCTTGGACTATTAGAGGTATCAATAGTGTTAGCAAGCACATAATGATCAAGAAAAAGATTCAACAAGAAAACCCCACCATCCTCATGCTACAAGAAACCAAAACCAATAGTTCCATCATCAACTCCCTTATGTCCAGACTCTGGCGAGGCAACTAGTCCACTGCCATTGATTCTTTCGGAGCCTCTGGAGGGCTTTCTATCTCTTGGAACATTGCATAGGTCACTCTTGATAACTTCTCAGCCTCCCGTCATACCATCTCAGCCTCCTTCCACCTCATAGGTACAAACATCCATGGCCGAATAACCAATGTCTACGGACCCCAGAAGCCTGATCAGAAGCTAGTTTTTCTCAACTTTCTCCAATGGCTCAGGCAGGAGCAGGTTCATCACTTTGACATCCTTGGAGGAGATTTCAACCTCATCACCTCCCTTCAGGACAAAAGAGGAGGAAGGTGAAACCTCTCTGAGGAAGACAAGCTCTTCAAAGATTTCATAGAAGGAAACAATCTGATTGACCTTCAAACTAATAATGGCATTCATACCTGGAACAATCGCAGGGGAGGAGCTGCGCAGATTTCCTGTCGGCTAGATCGCTTGCTCACCTCAGAACACATAGTGTTCAGAAATGATGAGGTCCATGCCTCCATCTGTGGAAATTGAACCCAAGAGATAGACCAATTACACTCACAAAATTGTTAATCAAACATGCAAAATTCACACCAAAGGAGACTGAAATTGGAGCATAACACTGATCTGTATTCAATAAGTGTACAATATCCAACCTTATGAAGTAATAGGCTGCTGCAATATATAATTACATGAGAGATTCGAATGCATAAGGATGCCATTCGAAATGGTCAAAAAGCAGGCTTACTAAATCTTGTCAAATCCCCCATAGGTGCATAAAGTAGTTTCCAAATCTACCAAGATGCTCACGAATTGGCTAAGTCAAGTAGGCAAGCTAATGAGGGATGGAAAGACAACTCATACATGCTTTTATCAGGAGAAAAGGAGGGAGGATAATGTGGGCAAAAAACAAGTCAACTACACCTAGTCTAGCTTTTCTTTTTTCCTTAAATCTCAATAAAACAGGCAGCTTTTCAGAAAAAACAGATATGTGCTTTGGAGAATCTGGAATAAAGCAGACATGCTAAATTGGGGTTTCAGGATGTTTCCCAAGCGCTCCATGACTCAGTTTTAGCACGGGTTGACTTCTAGGACTTGTAGAAGGAAACTAGCATAGAGTGGAATCTAGGAAACTAGGTAATAAGACAAAAATAATTAAAATTAATGTCTAAGGTAGGTAACTATGGGTTGATTATTCTAACACCCCTCCTTAAGCCTGACTTTATGAGTAAATATCAGAAAACTATAGGGCTTAGCAACAAGGATTAGTCACCCTTTACATACTACCTGTCCATACAACCAAAGAAAGAGGCAAAAACCCAATGGGAAAATCCTTCCTTAAACATGGACAGGAAAAACAATTTTTTTGGAAATCTTGTCATCAATCATGCTTTACAGCATGATCAGCAATCCCCAATCAGTGATTTGAGATTGTTGAAGGTCTTCTCACAAAAAACTTTGGTGAAGATGTCTGCTACTTGTTCTCAAGATGCACAGAAGAGTAGATCAATGGTGCCATCATGCACAAGCTATCTGATGTAATGCATATGGATCTCAATGTGCTTGGTTCGCTGTCTCTGAACTGGATCATTGGAGATTTGAATGGTGCTTTGCTTATCACAGTAGATAATAGTTGAAAACTATGATCCGAAACCACATTCTCCAAGTATCCCCTGCGACCACAAACATTAAGTTGCTGCATTTACAAATCCTCTATACTCTACTTCTGTAGATGAGAGTGCTATGGCACTCTGCTTCTTGCTTGACCAGCTGATTGGTCCTTCTGCAAGCATGAACACATATCCTGATGTAGACTTTCGATTTGTGTTGTCACCTAGCCAATCACTGTCAGTAAACCCAATCAAATCAAGATCAGATTTTGCTTTGTAGAAGATCCCATGAGTTCTTGTTTCTTGAACAAAATTTAGGATCCTTTTGGCTGCTCTCCAATGGATCTCATGAGGTTGATCCATGTATCTCGAACCCACACTAACTGCATAAGATAGATTAGGTTGAGTGTGTGTAAGATAAAGCAAACACCCAATCAACTGCCTATACATTGTATTATTTACCATAGGAGAAGAACCTGCTTCTTCAAGCTTAACTCCTGAAAGGAAGGGAGTCTTGCTTGGCTTGCAATCTTTCATGTTGAACTTGTTCAGCAAATCCAGAGCATACTTGGATTGATGTACTTTGATTCCATTCTGGGATTGAACAATTTCGAGACCCAAGAATTGGCTCAACAATCCCAAATCTGTCATGGAAAATGCATGGTTCATTACATCTTTCAAGGTGACAATCCCTTTCTTTGAACTTCTTGTAATCAGAAGGTCATCCACATACAAGACAATAACCATCAAAGAACCATGAATCAACTTCAAATAGACATTAGGATCAGACTTGCATTGAACAAAACTCAGTGATAGCAAAAAGCCATCAATCTTGGCATACCAAGCCCTGGGGGCTTGCTTGAGCCCATACAATGATTTCTTTAACCTGCACACTAAAGATGGATTAGAAACAAACCCTTCAGGTTGCTGCATGTAAATCTCTTCAGTGAGATATCCATTTAGGAAAGCACACTTCACATCCATGTGATGTACCTTCCACTGCTTCGAAGCTGCAATGGCTAGAGCTAGCCTTATGGAGTCCATCTTTGCCATTGGTTCAAAGGTTTCATTGTAGTCAATACCATGTATTTGTGAGTAGCCCTTGGCTACCAATCTTGCCTTATATTTCAAAGGTGAACCATCAACAACAAACTTACTCTTGAAAACCCACTTACATTGAACTAGCTTCCTCCTTGGGGGAAGATCAACCAGTTCCTAAGTGTTGTTCTTCTGGAGCGAGCTGAATTCTTATTTCATGGATGTTTGCCATCTTGGATCATCTGCTGCATCTTCATATGTCTATGGATCTGATTCAACCATCATATAGCACTTCTCAGCAAATAGATGATCTTTCACACAAAGGGCACTCTCAAACTGAGATCTAGTCCTCCTAGTGTCACTGGGATTTCCAACTAGTTTCCCAGTTGCATGAATGGTATTTGATACCCTTTTTGGTCTTGTAGGACTGTTAGGATCTACAATCAAATCATCATTATCAGACATATCAGAATCAACAAACTCATTAGTCTCTCCACTTACAATCAATGGATCTGGTGGTGAAGAAGACTCTCCAACTTCAACTGCTACTAAAGGATCTTCTTGGAACTGAACACTTCTTTCAATGAAAGCTTTGTTAGTGTTTAAGTTGACCAGCTTATACCCTTTTGAATCTTCAGAATACCCAACAAATAGGCACTCTTGGCGTTGGGGATGCAAAGCCTTCCTCTTTTCAGTTGGAATTCTAGCCCAATCCTTTGAGCCAAAAATCCTGAAATGGGTCACATTTGGCTTATGCCCACTCCAAGCTTCGAAATGAGTCATACCATCAAGCTGCTTATGAGGCACCCTATTTTGAATGTAGGATGCACAGTTTATAGCCTCGGCCGAAAACTTTGGTGGCAAAGTCTTACCCTCCATCATGCAGGTTTCCATCTCCTTCAGTGATCTGTTCTTTCTCTCAGCAACACCATTTTTCCGTGGTGTGTAAGGAATTGAATGCTGCATCTGAATATCTGCATCTTTACAATACTATATGAACTCAGACTTGACATACTCACCACCATTGTCAGATTTGAGGATCTTGAGTTTTCTCCTAGACTGGTTTTCAACCAAGGCTCTAAAGACTTTGAAGAGGTCAAAATCTTCAGACTTATGCTTTAGGAAGTAAACCCAACAATACCTGGAAAAGTCATCTATGAAGGTAAGTGCATATTTGGCTTGACTCATGGACATATGAGGGAATGGACCAACAATTTCATTATGGATAAGCTCAGGGGGTGTAGAGGTTCTCTCATGACTAGCTTTCTCATACTTGTGCTCTGGGTATTTTCCTAGGATACAACGTTGACAGACTCCCTTAGAAAACTTGATCTTTGGTAACCCTATGACCATATCGTTTTCACTCAAATCAGAAAGATACTTGTAGTTAAGATGGCCAAATCTTTCATGCAAAAGCTTGCTTGCTTCATTAGCATGAATCAGAAGAGTAGAGGGGTTTGAGTAGGGTAGAAAATGAGAAAACTTGTATACCTTCGAAGTGTGATCTACAACACCTTTTGCTATGACTTTACCATTCGAAATCTCAATGATTTCAACATCATCAGGGGAGAAGATGAATTTCTTTGGAGACCCAGTATGATTCATCTGATACACTGACAAGAGATTAGAGGCAAGACCTGGAACATACAACACATTATTGAACTTACCATGGTCAAGATCAATCCTTCCCTTCCCCAAACTGTCAGTGAGAGAGTCAACTCCCAAAACTATTGGTGGACCTTTTGACAAGTCAAGAGAGGAGAACATCTCTTTTGTCGAAACCATATGTCTAGAAGCTCTAGAGTCTATGATGAAGCTAGGTGAGCTTGATGTGCCAGTTACTAAGGCATGCACTCTCTCTCTGTCCTCTGAATTTGATCCTCCTTCTCTCTTCTTTGAGCAATTAGGAAGGGAGATGTTAATCTTCTCCAAAAGTTGGGTCAACATGTCAATTTGCTTTTTCATACAAGAGCTCTCAGGATGATAGCCCTCACTGCAGTGTGTGCACTTGCTCATTTCTCCTTTGTTTTTCTTCTTCTGGGAGTTCTTCCTGGAACCTTGAGGCTCCTCTTGAGACTTGTTCTTGTCTCTCTTTTGCTCAGGTGGCTTTTTAGTTTTTTGCTTGCTTTTTGAATCCACCTTTGAATCTCCAGCAATGTCACAAGCCCCAATTTTGCAAAAAACATTTCATATTATTTGAAGACAATATGTTAAATTTTATGCTAAGTTGAAATTGATGACTCATCAGAGTCAAGGATATTTAATGTAATTCTGAATATTTTAATTATAAATAAATAAAGGTGGAGACAATAGCTTAGGAGAGCTGTTAAAAGAGTGTTTACTGGTCAAATTGGTGGAGGAGACTGGGTGGAGAGCAAATAGACATTTGGCAGCGTCCTCAAACCACTTCCAACTGTTGCAGGTGGCAACCTCCGTACATTTGGGGTCATGATCCCCCAAGAAAGTGGGATCAGAGCAAGTGGCTCAATTAATGACAACTGACCCAAAAGACCTAGGCAATCTTTATAAAAATGCCCATTGAAGAGAGCTGAGGCTGCTCATTCTAGAGAAGTGATCATTTAGGTGAATGTACTTCAGAGAAATTCAATGGAAGGGAACTGTGGAAAGAGTTTGAGGGGATAACTATTGAGTGATCTAGTGCAATTCTTCGGTTGAAAGATCTTACTGCTGAGTGTAGAGTGTTTTACTGAGTCATTAGACTAGTCTATTGTTTGCATGCTCCACCAGTTCTTAGCCAAGAAGACCAGGAACAGGCTTGGGGGTTCTGAGGAAGCATTGTTTGAGCGCTCTCCAGGAGTTTGGTAGGGACGAACAACCTCCTAACGCTGTTGTTGTCTATCCTAATCAGGTTCTACATTATTTTGTTTTACTGTGTTAGATAGTTAAATCTGAATCTGATTGTTAAATTAATGTTAAATATTTAGCTGAAAAATGTTTGAGTTAGTAATCGTTTAGATTATTGAAGAAATGAATCTGAATTAGTAATGTGTTAAGATGGAAAATAATTCTAATCTATGTTTTTCCACACCTGGAAGGACCAGGCCGTACTCCAGCACAAATAGAGTATTTACAGTAGATGAAGAAAATGTTAAGAGACTGAATAGAATAGATGTGGTTCTGCATTTCATAATAGCAGAGTAATTTATTTCAGTATGTAGGTTATTATAAAAAAAAGAACAATAATCTGGTTGTCTATGTTTATTGTTCTTACAAGCTTATTTATGTAAATATACTGGAAAAGAAATAGCAGTAATCTAGTACAGGTAGAAGGATTAATATGTTAAGAAAATACCCTAGTAGATAAGATGTTGTGTTTACAGACAATAGATTATTCTTTTTATTCAAGCTAAAATATGCTGGAGGGTAAACTATATTAAGTTAGATATATTTTCCTTGTGTTTACTTAGAAATTAATTGCAATGCAATAGAAGAATTACAGTCAAGCTCTCGTTTATATTCAGTTCAGTAAAAAAATAAACAAACTACTAATCATATAGTTTATTTACTAATAATATCAACTAAACTAAGACTAACAATTACTATAAATTAAGAAGGGTTATATGAAAAGTATTTAAATTAAAAAGAATAAACTAGTTACAGAATCTATGCTTATCTTTTCAAATAACTATAAGTAAAGTTCTTTCTATTATTTTAGTAAATCAAAACAATAATAATATGATAATAACTAATATAAAAATAAATATATACATCTATGTAAAGATCTGTTCTATAATGATCAACAGGTTCATACCTGCAAAAGTAAATTACATGGTTGAAACCCTAAACTAAATATATTGTTTCAAATAAAAACAATTAAGCTATAATCCATTTATTTGGATCATTATATCAATAAACAATTAAGCTATTATAGACTGGTTACAGTTCTTACTGCAAATATATGTACATATACAATTTAAAGATATTACAATACACACTTGTAATAATATTAACTTAAAACAAATTTAACAAGTAACATAACCTATTTTAAAAGAATTATTTAAACAAGGGTTTCATTCAGGAAAACCTTAGCTCGTATTTCCTGAGCAAACAAGTAGAATAAATTATACTATGACTGAGTTACAGTCTTAAAATATTAACAATAATCTATTACAAATATAATAAACAGTAAAATTCTTTATTCACAGTCGAATAGGGGAAAACCCTAATTTACACAGAGTCACAAAATAGTATTACTGCAAAACGAGTTCGAGCTCGAAAGAAGTCTTTTTAAAAACCATTGTATTGCAGTGACAGGCCGTAAGGCTAAATCTTTTAACTAATTACAACACCCAGCTCACGGCCGGGACTACCCATCGACTTAGCGAGGGTTGTAAATCAAATAGAACCCAACAACATTCTTAAAAGGAAAACCAGATATATAATGGCGAAACTGGACAAGTTTCCAAGCTCGGGTTTCACCATCGACAACCTTGTTACAAGCAGGGCAAGAACCCAATCGTTGAACACAGGGTTTATCGGATTGAAGCCACGGCCTTCGAGAACAACCGACATCATCTTCTTCACAGTTTGCAAGTGGAGTCTCGAGTTCCTACAAAGAGAGCACATAACTGCGTTAAATTCAAAACTCTTTCTATAAAAATAAACCTAACTGTAAACCAATCTTTACCGTGAGCTTTCTATTCTGGTTTGAAACTAAAATATTTACCTTAATAAGAGTATCGAACAGTCTAGCGATGGGACTGTCACCAATGACACTGTGCATATAAAATTCCAAAACCCTACTACGCAGATGGAGCACAACCAACAGAGGTGAAGCTTAGCTTCTCACCACAGTTACAGGCCATGGGGAAGGCAAGACGAAGTTTAAGATAGACTACGAACAAGTGCAAACAACCAGTGAGCTCTCGCATGGTAAAACCCACAACGACGAAGGCTAGCAACAAGACCGAGCTCAAGAGACTACAACATGTTAAACCCAGGAGTTGGGGCAAGCTGGAACAAGAAGAACACTCACGGCCGCCATGAAAACCTTGCAGAGCAGCCTGAAGGCTAGCATGAACTGCGAAGGGAGAATGGCAAGGCGTTAGGGTTGTAAGAGTTATATATCTCCAATACACGGATAGGAGGTGACCACGTTCCCTCAAATAATTCAAACCATGCATGGGTCGATGTCAATAGTTCGCCTGCGTTTCAATCATCCCAATTATTTAAACAATGATTCTTATCAAAACGACGGATGAACTATAATGTATGCAATTATATATCCCATCGTTAATCATGTAACATGTATATCATAATGTTGGCTAGTTTCGATTTGGCGTTTGGGTAAAACAATGGTTTCTCAACGTTGACCTTAGTAAAATGTGATAACTGTTTGATGTATGGAAAAGTCCAAGGTTGATTTGTTTAGAACCTTCGAACTAACTATAGATTTATATGCTTGTAAACATTGTTGATTATGCATGTTTATAACCCTTTTAAAACCAACAATTCGAATAGTGATAAATTATAGAGTTGGATAGCATAGTAAAGAGCATAGCTATGACTTTTACAAAGTTCCACTTTGGTTTAAAACTTTCATAGGCACAAGTTACTTCTCAACTTGTCAATGCTAGAAGTTTACCATATTTGTGTATGTTGGACTAGTTAGTTTTGTACAAGATAACCTGTACTTCTTATAAGGTGGAAATTTTTGATCATAATAAGAAGATCCACCACAATAGTTTTTCTAGACATTAACTTAATGTAAGAAAAGCGCTATGGTAATAATAAGAATTACAATGGAATAACCTTACTCAAGTCCATAATCATTGGAACAACATTGATTGACTTAGATTAGGAAGTAAAGACAAACAATTTTCCATGTGAAACGATGCAGTTGATTTTGCACTAATCAAGCTTATAATATCAAGAAGTTTTAGAGGCAGTAAGTTTCCCTACAGAATGTAAATATCGATCAGTTTGGTACTTAAGTAAATAATACGATAATGTATATGATACAATAGTCACATGCAGTACGACATTGATGGGGAAGCTAATAACCTGTTAGTGATCAACTGATTTGTACATATAAGTAATAGGTTGATACTTACCATAACTAATAAGTTAAAACCGAAATCGAATTTATTCTATTGAGAATCTTTACTATCAGTATTGATAGAAGCTCTTTCATGAATAAAAACCAATAGTACAATAAGTATAACATTTGCTTGATAAGCATGTTAAAATAGAAATTAATATGCAACAAAGAATACGAGCTTAGAGTTCATAGTAAGTATCATTGGTATTGCTAAGTTTGATAAAGAAAGGAACTCATTTATCTAAACTTTGCTTACAAGAAAAACTAGAGAAAATAAACTACTTTAGCTCATTGAAGTTGTTTGGAATTTATCAGCTTATTTTACTAAGCATATTAATTGCAAATAGAAACACTTCTTGATACTTTATGAATTTAAAATGTCTATTTGTTTGATCATACCTGTAAACCTGTAAGAACCAGTAATCTTTCTGCATTAGCATAAATGCTAAGTAAGCCCAGGATTCAAAATTAGATTCCACCTACTTGCTGTAAAGTAAACTCATTAGTAAACTGAAAGACCACAGTATGCAAGCAAATCTTATTTACGTTACGAAAAGGAAACTGCTTAGTTAACGTAGTTGAAAATGTGTAATACTAATCATTGGACTGTTTCATTTTCTGCTAACCGTTAGCAGTTAGTAAATCGTATAATCTGCATTTTATGTTATCTCAAAATTTTAAATTTTTGTGAAAATTTGGGGTTCTGACATGTGGTATCAGAGCACAAGGTTCAAACACTAGGCCTTGATAAAGCCCAACTAGCTTTTATAAAATAGTGATTTGAATTATTATGCTGATGTATTTTCTTTTAAATGTTATTCAACAAAGAAATTGTTTCTGAAGTTTAACAAACAGGTATGGAAAGACTGGAGGAATATGCAGAGGAGGAATCTCCATTTACTGAACCAGAAAACTTATCAAGAGATCCTATACTAGAAGATTTAACCACTAATTTCTTAGAATTGTTACAAATAGTAAAAGAATTAAAATCATAAATGGAATCAGTTAAATGAGAGAATGAAAGGATTCTGAGAGCTCAGGAGGCGCTGAATCAGATCCTAACTGAAAGATTTCAAACTGAGGGTAGGGGTAAAAGAGCTGAATCAGAAGATACAAGTCATCAACATAAATTTAAAAAGATGAAACAGACTAAAAATGAAAGCAGTTCATCTTCAGAGGTGTTTGGTGATCAACGTAAATTTCTTTCCACTAGTGACAGTAGTGATGATAACCATTATACTAAAAAGAGGAAATACAAACCTTATGAGGAAATTTCTAGGGAATTCAAAAAGATAAAACCACCAACATTTAATGGAGAGACTGAGAAGGGGGAGGAAGCATAATCCTGGTTATCTGGGATGAAGAAGTATTTCCAAATATATAACTATTCTAACCAATTAAAGGCTAAAATGACTATCTACAATCTCTAAGGAAAGGCTGACATTTGGTGGCAGGACTTGAAGAGAGTGAAGGGAATAAAAGAGAAGAATGTAAATTGGAGTACCTTCAAGAGGTACTTTAAAAATAAATTCCTGTCTGAGTAATACTATGAAGAGAGAGCAAAAGAATTTTATGAGCTTAAATTAGGATCAATGACAATGAAAGATCTAAACAATAAGTTTTTAAGTCTGCTTAGGTATGTGCCATACCTTGTAGATGAGAAACCAAAGGTACAACGATTCCTTAGCTGTCTACCTTATCATATTAAGGACATGATTGATTATGACAATACAAAGACTTTGGAATAAGCCATGAGGAAAGCCAACTTTTGTTATGAACATAATCGGAAGAAAGAAAGCATGGCCAACTGGAAGGCCAAGAAGAATAATAACCAGTATGAGCAAAAGAAGAAAGAATTTGTGCCCAACAGAAATTCTAAGAACAATAAGGCCAGAAATTTTCCTAACAAGAATTTCCAAGGGAATAAGAATAATTCACCAAGCATTCAGAATAATTCCAAGGGTAAAGAATTTGCTAATAACCATGGTAATTACACCAAGAACTTTGAACGCAAAGAACCTATAAAATGCTGGGAGTGTAATGGCCACATTATGCCTCAGTCTGTCCTAATCGGAAAAAGACCGTCAGTAATATTCATATTATACAGGAGCAGATGGCTGTTGAAGAATTAGCGAGGACTGTGCCCAGAATCAATGTAGCCTTGGAGAATCGACAAGCAGAATATCAAATTTCCATGGTGGAAGTAGAAAGTATGATAAACCAAACCCCTATAACTATTTTAATTGATCCAAGAGCTAGTCTCAGTTATATTTCACCTAAAATGGTAGAAAAATGTAAGTTGCATGTCGAAAAATTTGAAAATTCTTGGTTAGTTCAGTTAGCCACTGGTGCTAAAAGGAAGGTAACTTGTTTTGTAAAAGAATGTGCAGTAGTTATGGATCAATTTGAAACTGTTGTAAAGCTTAATGTATTACCTCTTGGTTCTTATGACTTATTCATCGTTATGGATTGGTTAGAACAACATAGGGTGATTTTAAATTGTTATGATAAAACCTTTACATGTATAAACAGTGATGGAAAACCAGTAAGTGTAAAAGGAATCCCTAGAAAAACCACCATAAGGCAGATTTCTGCTCTGCAGCTTAAGAGAGCTATTAGGAAGGGTTGTAAAGCTTATGCAGTATCAATAACTGATGAAGAGAATCTAAATAAGACAAATAAATTAAAATTGGAAGACATACCAGTCTTAAGAGAATATGTTGATGTATTTTCTAAAGAAATTCTGGGACTACCTCCAAAAAGGGAACTAGATTTTACCATTGAGCTGGTACTTGGTGCAGTACTTAGCTCAAAGGCCCCTTATTGAATGAACATACTTGAACTTAATGAATTAAAGTCACAATTAAAAGAACTTATTGATAAAAAATATATTCGACCTAGTGTGTCTCCTTGGGGGGCACCTGTCATCTTCGTTAAGAAAAATGAAGAAACCATGCGACTTTGCATAGATTACCGTCAGTTGAATAAGATGACCATTAAAAATCGATACCCGTTGCCCCGCATAGATGATCTGTTTGATTAACTACGTGGAGCCATGGTGTTTTTGAAAATAGATTTAAGGTCTAAATATCATCAAGTTAGGATTAAAGATGAAGACATATTTAAAACAACTTTTAGAACTTGATATGGCCATTACGAGTTTGTCGTCATGCCATATGGGTTTACTAATGCCCCAGCTGTTTTTATGTGTTTAATGAACAAAGTTATGCATACGTATCTAGATAAGTTTGTAGTCGTGTTTATCGACGATATATTAATTTATTCAAAAACTGAAGAAGAACATAAAGAACATTTATAAATTGTTTTGCAAGAGTTACGAGATCATCAACTCTTTACAAAGTTTAGTAAATGCGATTTCTTCAAAGATAAGATTCAGTACTTAAGTCATGTGGTGACCAAGGAAGGGATTTCAGTAGATCCCGAAAAGATAAAGGCAATCGAAGATTAGCCGGTTCCTAAGGATGTAACTGATATTCGATCCTTCATGGGAATTACTGGTTATTACCAGAGGATCACTGAGGGTTTTTCGAGAATTGCAAATCCAATAACTTATTTGCAGAAGAAAGGAAAGAAATTTGATTGGAACCAGAAATGCGAGGAAAGCTTTAAAAAGTTAAAAACTTTATTAACCAGCGCACCTATTTTAAGAATAGCTGATCCAAATAAAGAATTTGTAGTGTGCACTGATTCCTGCAATGATGGTTTAGGTGGTGTCCTGACTCAAGAAGGGCATGTTATTGCCTATGAGTCTCGGAAATTAAAAATTCATGAAAATAATTACGCAACTTATGATCTGGAATTAGCAGTTGTTATAAATGATCTAAAGATGTGGCGACATCACTTAATTGACAGAAAATTATTTTAATGACTGATAATAAAGGACTAAAGTATTTGTTAGATCAGCCTAATCTAAATGCTAGACAAGCTAGGTGGCTAGCTTTTCTAAGTGAGCATGATTTCGAAATTCAACACATTAAAGGTAAAGAAAATAAAGTTACTGATACATTAAGTAGGAATGCAAGGCTGAATTTCACAGCAGTTATCAGCACTTATACAACAGATCTAGATGCACAGCTTAAAGGAGGGATAGAACAAGACAAAATTTACCAAAATTTACAAGCTAAAACGAAAGAAAATCCAACAGAAAGCTTAAGTAAAGGGTATAGTTTAAATGTAAAAGAATTTTTACTGTATAAAGACAAAATGTATGTACCTAACGTACCTAAAGTTAAGCTGTTAATTTTGGATGAAATTCATAAAATTCCATACTCAGGTCATCGAGGCTATTAAAAGACTATAACTATGTTAAGAAAATAATATTTTTGGCCAAATATGAAGACTGAATTAGCAGAGTATATCGCTAGGTGTTTTGAATGTCAACATGTGAAAACTGAACATCAATACCCAGCTGGATTAATTCAGCCATTACCCATTCCTAGCTGGAAATGGGAGATAATTAGTCTCAATTTTGTTACTGGATTGCCTAGAAATCAAAATTTAAATGATTCTATCATGGTAGTGGTTGATAAGTTAAGTAAAGCAGCTCACTTTATACCTGTTAAAACTACGTATAAAGCTGTAAACATAGCTGAAATCTTTCTAAAACAGATTTTTCGACTGCATGGAATACCGAAAGTTATAATCTCAGATAGAGATCCTAAATTTACAGGTAGCTTTTGGAAATCTCTGTTTAAAGGATTAAACACTACATTAAATTTTAGTACTTCGTTCCATCCTCAAACATATGGACAAACTGAAAGATTAAATCAAGTACTGGAAAATTTATTAAGAATGTATGTGAAAGACCAGCCAGGTAAATGGGGGGATTATTTGCATCTGGTAGAATTTGCTTATAATGATAATTATCAGGCATCAGCCAGATTTAGTCCTTTCAAAATTTTGTATGGAAAGAAATGTAATACTCCTATCTCTTGGAGTAATCTGGTGGATAGATTAGTATTAGGTCCTGAACTGTTAAAGGAAATGGAAGAAATTGCAAAGCAGGTACAAGACAATCTAAAAGTTGCACAGGATCGACAGAAAAGTCAAGCAGACCTTAAAAGAACTACAAAGGAGTTTCATGTAGGTGAAAATGTGTTCATCAAGGTGATGCTTAAAAAGAGCTCTATGAGATTGGGAAGTTGTGCAAAACTAGCACCTCGTTATCGTGGTCCATTTGAAATACTGTCCAGGATTGGACAAGTATCTTATCAATTA
This sequence comes from Pseudotsuga menziesii, assembly GCA_001517045.1. Taxonomy (NCBI): domain Eukaryota; kingdom Viridiplantae; phylum Streptophyta; class Pinopsida; order Pinales; family Pinaceae; genus Pseudotsuga; species Pseudotsuga menziesii. The sequence continues at coordinate 35,944 of LPNX010220643.1, forward strand.
GCATTACCACCAAATTTAAGAGTACATAATGTTTTTCACATTTTTGTATTAAAGAAATATGTTCATGATGCTACTCATGTTGTTAACTGGAATGATGTACAGGTGGAACCAGAAGGAGATTTTCTGGTGGAACCGGATTGTATCCTCGGGCGGAGGGAGATCACACTTTGGAACCGCACCATTGGGCAGGTGAAGGTGTAATGGAAGCACCTTTGTCCAGAGGAAGCCACCTGGGATTTGGAAAGTAATATGCGAGATGCATATCCAATTCTGTTCCAGGGGAATTCTGAGGAAGAAGAATAAATAACATCAAGGATGATGTTATGTTCTAAGGGGGTGTGTATGTCACAAGCCCCAATTTTGCAAAAAACAATTTCATATTATTTGATATTATTTGAAGATAATATGTTAAATTTTATGCTAAGTTGAAATTGATGACTCATCAAAGTCAAGGATATTTAATGCAGTTTTGAATATTTTAACTATAAATAAATAAAGGTGGAGACAACAACTTAGGAGAGCTGTTAAAAGAGTGTTTACTGGTCAAATTGGTGGAGGAGACTGAGAGCAAACAGACATGTGGCAGCATCCTCAAACCACTTCCAACTGTTGCAGGTGGCAACCTCCCTACATTTGGGGTCATGATCCCCCAAGAAAGTGGGATCAGAGCAGGTGGCTCAATTAATGACAACTGACTCAAAATACCTAGACAATCTTTATAAAAATGTCCATTGAAGAGAACTAAGGCTGCTCATTCTAGAGAAGTGATCATTCAGGTGAATGTACTTCAGAGAAATTCAATGGAAGGGAATTGTGGAAAGAGTTTGAGGGGATAACTGCTGAGTGATTTAGTGCATCTTTTCGGCTGAAAGATCTTACTGCTGACTGCAGAGTGTTTTACCGAGTCATTGGACTAGTCTATTGTTTGCATGCTCCACCAGTTCTCAACCAAGAAGACCAGGAACAGGCTCGGGGGTCCTGAGGAAGCGTTGTTTGAGCACTCTCCAGGAGTTTGGTAGGGAGGAACAACCTCCTAATGCTGTTGTTGTTTATTCTAATCAGGTTCTACATTATTTTGTTTTACTGTGTTAGATAGTTAAATCTGAATCTGACTATTAAATATTTAGTTGAAAAATGTTAGAGTTAGTAATCGTTTAGATTATTGAAGAAATGAATCTGAATTAGTAATGTGTTAAGATGGAAAATAATTCTAATCTGTGTTTTTCCACACCTGGAAGGACCAGATCGTACTCCAACACAAATAGAGTATTTACAGTAGATGAAGAAAACGTTAGGAGACTGAATAGAATAGATGTGGTTCTGCATTTCATAATAGCAGAGTAATTTATTTCAGTATGTAGGTTATTATAAAAAAAAGAACAATAATCTGGTTATCTATGTTTATTGTTCTTATAAGCTTATTTATGTAAATATACTGGAAAAGAAATAGCAGTAATCTAGTACAGGTAGAAGGATTAATATGTTAAGAAAATACCCTAGTAGATAAGATGTTGTGTTTACATACAATAGATTATTCTTTTTATTCAAGCTAAAATATGCTGGAGGGTAAACTGTATTAAGTTAGATATATTTTCCTTGTGTTTACTTAGAAATTAATTGCAATGCAGAAGAAGAATTACAGTCAAGCTATCGTTTATATTCAGTTCAGTAAAAAAATAAAGAAACTACTAATCATATAGTTTATTTACTAATAATATCAACTAAACTAAGACTAACAATTACTATAAATTAAGAATGCTTATATGAAAAGTATTTAAATTAAAAAGAATAAACTAGTTACAGAATCTATGCTTATCTTTTCAAATAACTCTAAGTAAAGTTCTTTCTATTATTTTAGTAAATCAAAACAATAAGAATACGATAATAACTAATATAAAAATAAATATATACATCTATGTAAAGATCTGTTCTATAATTATCAACAGGTTTATACCTGCAAAAGTAAACTACAAGGTCGAAACCCTAAACTAAATATATTGTTTCAAATAAAAACAATTAAGCTATAATCCATTTATTTGGATCATTATATCAATAAACAATTAAGCTATTATAGACTGGTTACAGTTCTTACTGCAAATATATGTACATATACAATTTAAAGATATTACAATACACACTTGTAATAATATTAACTTAAAACAAATTTAACAAGTAACAGAACCTATTTTAAAAGAATTATTTAAACAAGGGTTTCATTCAGGAAAACCTTAGCTCGTATTTCCTGAGCAAACAAGTAGAATAAATTATACTATGACTGAGTTACAGTCTTAAAATATTAACAATAATCTATTACAAATATAATAAACAGTAAAATTCTTTATTCACAGTCGAATAGGGGAAAACCCTAATTTACACAGAGTCACAAAATAGTATTACTGCAAAACGAGTTCGAGCTCGAAAGAAGTCTTTTTAAAAACCATTGTATTGCAGTGACAGGCCGTAAGGCTAAATCTTTTAACTAATTACAACACCCAGCTCACGGCCGGGACTACCCATCGACTTAGCGAGGGTTGTAAATCAAATAGAACCCAACAACATTCTTAAAAGGAAAACGAGATATCTAATGGCGAAACTGGACAAGTTTCCAAGCTCGGGTTTCACCATCGACAACCCTGTTACAAGCATGGCAAGAACCCAATCGTTGAACATAGGGCTTACTGGATTGAAGCCACGACCTTCGAGAATAGGCATCATCATCTTCTTCACAGTTTGCAAGTGGAGTCTCGAGTTCCTGCAAAGAGAGCACAGAACTACGTTAAATTCAAAACTCTTTCTATAAAAATAAACCTAATTGTAAACCAATCTTTACCATGAGCTTTCTATTCTGGATTGAAATTAAAATATTTACCTTAATAAGAGTATCGAACAGTCTAGCGACGGGACTGTCACCAACGAAAATGTGCATATAAAATGCCAAAACCCTACTACGCAGATGGAGCACAACCAACAGAGGTGAAGCTTAGCTTCTCACCACAGTTACAGGCCACGGGGAAGGCAAGATGAAGTTTAAGATAGACTGCGAACAAGCAAACAACCAGTGAGTTCTCACATGGTAAAACCCACAACGACGAAGGCTAGCAACAAGACCGAGCTCAAGAGACTACAACACATTAAACCTAGGCTTTGGGGCAAGCTGGAACGAGAAGAACACTCACGGCCGCCATGAAAACCTTGCAGAGTAGCCCGAAGGCTAGCATGAACTGCGGAGGGAGAATGACAAGGCGTTAGGGTTGTAAGAGTTATATATCTCCAATACACGGATAGGAGGTGACCACGTGCCCTCAAATAATTCAAACCATGCATGTGTTGATTTCAATAGTTCGCCCGTGTTTCAATCATCCCAATTATTTAAACAATGATTCTTATCAAAACGATGCATGAACTAAAATGTATGCAATTATATATCTGATTGTTAATCATGTAACATGTATATCATAATGTTGGCTAGTTTCGATTTGGCGTTTGGGTAAAACAATGGTTTCTCAATGTTGACCCTAGTAAAATGTGATAACCATTTGATGTATGGAAAAGTCCAAAGTTGATTTGTTTAGAACCTTCGAACTAAGTATAGATTTATATGCTTGTAAACATTGTTGATTATGCATGTTTATAACCCTTTTAAAACCAACAATTCGAATAGTGATAAATTATAGAGTTGGATAGCATAGTAAAGAGCATAGTTATGACTTTTACAAAGTTCCACTTTGGTTTAAAACTTTCATAGGCACAAGTTGTTTCTCAACTTGTCAATGCTAGAAGTTTACCATATTTGTGTATGTTGGACTAGTTAATTTTATACAAGATAACCTGTACCTCTTATAAGGTGGAATTTTTTTATCATAATAAGAAGATCTACCATAATAATTGTTCTATACATTAACTTAATGTAAGAAAAGCGTTATGGTAATAATAAGAATTACAATGGAATAACCTTACTCAAGTCCATAATCATTGGAACAACATTGATTGACTTAGATTAGGAAGTAAAGGCAAACAATTTTCCATGTGAAACGATGCAGTTGATTTTGCACTGATCAAGCTTATAATATCAAGAAGTTTTACAGGCAGTAAGTTTCCCTACATAATGTAAATATCGATCAGTTTGGTACTTAAGTAAATAATACTATAATGTATATGATACAATAGTACATGCAGTACGACATTGACGGGGAAGCTAATAACCTGTTAGTGAGCAACTGATTTGTACATATAAGTAATAGGTTGATACTTACCATAACTAATAAGTTAAAACTGAAATCGAATTTATTCTATTGAGAATCTTTACTATCAGTATTGATAGAAGCTCTTTCATGAATACAAACTAACAATACAATAAGTATAACATTTGCAAGATAAGCATGTTAAAATATAAATTAATATGAAATAAAGAATATGAGATTAGAGTTCACAGTAAGTATCGTTGGTATCACTAAGTTTGATAAAGAAAGGAACTCATTTATCTAAACTTTGCTTACAAGAAAAACTAGAGAAAATAAACTACTTTACCTCATTGAAGTTGTTTGGAATTTATCAACTTATTTTACTAAGCATATTGATTGCAAATAGAAACACTTTTTGATACTTATGAATTTAAAACGTCTACTTGTTCGATCATACCTGTAAACCTGTAAGAGCTAGTAATCTTTCTGCATTAGCATAAATGCTAAGTAAGCCCAGGATTCAAAGTTAGACTCCACCTACTTGCCATAAAGTAAACTCATTAGTAAACTGAAAGACCATAGTATGCAAGCAAATCTTATTTACGTTACGAAAATGAAACTGCTTAGTTAACGTAGTTGAAAATGTGTAATACTAATCATTGGACTGTTTCATTTTCCACTAACCGTTAGCAGTTAGTAAATCGTATAATCTGCATTTTATGTTATCTCAAAATTTTAAATTTTTGTGAAAATTTGGGGTTTTGACAAGCAACCAAAGCTTGGTCTTTGAAAGGTTTGATGGTGCCCATCATCACCAACTTATCTTGCTCCTGTGCGAGGGATTCCATGAACTCTGCAAGCTTAGGCATCTTCCAGGCTCGAGCTGTCAACTTGGTGGCATGGAAGGTCAAAACAAACACTGAATAGTCAGGACCAAGCTTAGAAAGTATGTCCAAAACTAGTTTCTCTTCCTTCTTTTCGATCCCACACTGTTTCAACTGCAAAACAAGGGCCTTAAACTTGGAAAAGTAGAGTTGCAATGACTCGAAGCTACTAGGACTTAAGGAGATAAGCTCATTCTCAATTTGATGTCTTCTCATCTCATCTATCTTTCCAAAAATCTCTTCTAGCTTCTCCCACACTTCATTAGGTGATGTCAATCCATCAAGATGGAAGAGGAGGTCTCTTGAAATGCTCAGACACAAAAGACCATAAGCCTCATCCCTCCTGTTGTGCCATTTAATTTTCTCTGCAGCTGCATTGGGCTCTCCCTCTGTTGCCATAGTTACCCTATAGAGACCTTTCTCTCTCAACAATATCTCCATCTCAAATTTCCACTAAAAGAAATTGAATGGAGTCAAGATGATCTTCTGAGATTGGTCCATAGCTCAGAAACTGTGCCCTCCAGTCAGCAGAATGCGCTCCCAGTCAAGATGTCGAACCTGCAATAGAAATAAGGAAGGAGAGAAATCGATCTACAAAGTCTCTGATACCATGTGGAAATTTAACCCAAGAGATAGAACAACTACACTCACAAAATTGCTAATCAAACATGAAAAATTCACACCAAAGGAGACTGAAATTGGAGCATAACACTGATCTGTATTCAATAAGTGTACAATAGCCAACCTTATGAAGTAATAGGCCGCTGCAATATATAATTACATGAGATATTCAAATGCATAATGATGCCATTGGAAATGGTAAAAAAGCAGGCTTACTAAATCTAGTCAAATCCCCCATAGGTGCATAAAGCAGTTTCGAAATCTACCAAGATGCTCACGAATTGGCTAAGTCAAGTAGGCAAGATAATGAGGGATGGAAAGATAACTCATACATGCTTTTATTAGGAGAAAAGGAGGGAGGATGATGTGGTCAAAAAACAAGTCAACTACACCTAGTCTAGCTTTTCCTTTTGCATTAAATCTCAATAAAACAGGTAGCTTTTCAGAAAAAGTAGATACGCGCTTTGGAGGATCTGGAATAAAGCAGACATGCTAAATTGGGTTTCCAGGATGTTTCCCAAGCGCTCCATGACTTAGTTTTAGCATGTGTTGACTTCTAGGACTTGTGGAAGGCAACTAGCATAGAGTGGAATCTAGGGAACTAGGTAATAAGACAAAAATAATTAAAATTAATGTCTAAGGTAGGTAACTATGGGTTGATTATTCTAACACCATCTTCTCAGCCACGGGCTCCGAACACTGGCCAATTTCTTTTAATTGGCAGATTGATGATGTCACCAAGAGAAAACCCTTCCGGTTTGAGAAATTTTGGCTCACCCACCTTGGCTTTCACGAGATGATAACAGGCTGGTAGCTGAACACTCAAGTCATAGGGATTTCTAGTATGCAACGACTCCATAACAAGCTGAAACTACTGAAGCAGAACTTTAAGCAGTGGAATAGACACACCTTTGGGAATATCTTCACCAACAAGGCGCTCCTAGAATAGGATATGGCGCACCTCCAACAACAAATCATCTCCTCGGGACAAACTGAAGACTCTAGTGTCCAGGAACAACAACTCACTTCACAGATTGCAAAAAGAACCAAATAGGAGGAGATATATTGGAACCAGAAAGCTCACATTAAATGGCTTTGGGAAGGAGAGCGCAACACCTTGTTCTTTCATAGGTCCACCATTCAACACTGCATGCACAATCACATCAATAGTCTAAAAAACGTTGAAGGCCACACTCTGGAAAACCACCAAGACATGGAAACCGAGCTCATCTCTAACTTTGAGAATATCCTCACTGAAGATGATCAAGATAGGGCTCAAGCTATCCAATAAGTCACAACTCACATTCCAAAGCTGATAACCGATGAGCAAAATTACATGCTCATGAGGCCAACCACGCTTCAGGAGGTGGAAACAACGGTGATGCAAATGAAGGAAGATAAGGCCCTAGGACCAGCCGGGTTCAATGTCAACTTCTTCCACTCCTGCTGGAACCTGCTTAAGTTTGATGTTTGGGAAATGGTGGAAGAATCCCGCACTACTCATAAAATCTGGCCAGCTCTCAATGCCACCTTCCTCACCCTCATTCCCAAGGAAAAAAAACCTTCTATCCCTAGCAAGTTCCGACCCATAGCACTCTGCATTGTGCTCTACAAAATCATCACCAAAATCATTGCCAACCGCCTAAAGCCCTTACTTCCCTCCCTGATCTCTGTGGAACAAACAGGCTACGTCGAAGGAAGGTAAATTCTGGACAGAATCATCCTGGCGCATGAAGCTATCCATTCCCTCAAAACCACCAAAAATTCGGGCATGGTTCTCAAACTGGACCTCTCCAAAGCGTTTGATAAACTCAACTGGGTTTTCTTTGAAAAAACACTGTTAGCCTTTGGATTCCACCCTTCCTGGACTCACTGGGTAACTCATCTCATCTCCTTAGCCTTCTCCTCTATCCTCTTAAATGGAGTCCCGTCCAAACTGTTCAATCCCTCTCGAGGCATCAGACAGGTAGATCCCCTCTCACCCTTCATTTCCATCCTAATGTTTGAAGGTCTAGGATGCATGCTCAACCATGCCAAAAGGCTAGGCTCACTCAAGGGTCTCTTGCTGCACAACCACACCCCTATCACCCATCAACAATTTGTGGATGACAACCTCCTAATGGGACATCCCTCTGTCTAGGAAGCCAAGAATCTCAAGCAAATACTCACCACTTTCTATAAAGTCTCCGATATGACAGTCAATAAAGAAAAATATGAAATTTTCTTCTTCAATACTCCCACTCCCTCTCATAGAAACATCGCCCACATCTTAGGCTTCAAAATTTCCACCCTACCCTCGAAATATCTTGGCGCCCCGCTCATTGACTTAGCTCTTAAGCACTCTTCCTGGAGAGACCTCCTCACTAAGCTGGAACTTCGTATGTCTCATTGGACACTTCGTTCTCTCAACATCACCAGCCGCCTGGTCCTTATCAAATCCATCCTCCAAGCTATGCCTCTCTACCTTTTTTCTGTCCTTGCTGCTCCCAAATGGGTCCTCAAAGCCATTCGCACGCTTCAACGTACTTTTCTCTGGAATGGAGGAAAAAACTCTCATCATTGGGGTCAGGTCAAATGGGACACTGTCTGTAGCACCAAATAAAATGGGGGTCTCGGTCTACAGGATCCATAACAAAGAAATGAAACCCTCAGCGCAAAAATATGGTGGCACTGGATAACCAAAAACAATAGCCGGTGGGCGCAGCTTTGGAACGAAAAATACGCTCCAAACTGGGCCACGCAACAACTTGTCAGGTTTTTAGAAAATATCAAAGATCCCTCATTTGGAATGCGACCAACTCTCAAAGACCCATAATACAACAAAATTGTTTTTGGAAAATACACAGCGACACTTTGGCAAATTTTTGGACTGACTCCTGGAATCAACTTCCCCCGCTGGTAACTATCTTTAATCTATAGAACAAACTTGGCGTTCTCTCCATTTCTCTGCATGAAAAAGTACACTTTTTCTGGGAACGAAATGGACAGGAGGACTTCAGAAATTGGTCGTCTAGCAACAGATGGCATCCACAACAATAACCACTCTACATAGAAGGGATTTGGGAGGAATTGCAACAACGCTGCATCCGACACAGAATTGGTCCTGATATCCTTCGGTGGGGGTACAAAACCAAAGGCATGTTTTCCACCAAAGAAGCTTATCAACTCAACAACACTCCCACTGAGCCCCCTGATCCTTGCTGGACCAAGATCTGGGACATCAAATCTTGGCCAAAAGTAACTACCTTCCTCTGGCTGGTCCTTCATAAACGCATTCTCACCTCGGACAATCTTATCAAAAGAGGATTCATGGGACCCTCGCAATGCGAGCTCTGTAAAACTCATGAGGAGAGAATGGAACACCTTCTAAATCAGTGCCCCTTCGCAATCTCTCTCTGGACCAACATAGCCAACATTTGCAAAAGAACTGACAGACACCCTGATAGTGTTATTGATAACATAAAAAAATGGCACAAGCATCTGTTTGAAAATTCCATTCTCAACCGCATTTGGCAGCTCATCCTTGGCTTCTTGCTTTGGGGAATATGGAAAGAAAGAAACCTCAGGATCTTTGAAGGCAAAGTCAATTCAGTCGAAACCATCTGGATCTAATGTCAATAGCGCATCAGGGAAACCACCTTACTATCCAATTGGCAAGACTCTGATATTCAATCCAACTCCCATGAACAAGAGATACTCAGCCTCTGGCTCCCTTAGTTGCCCCCTGTCACCTTTGATACCCCCCCTGCAATCCCCACCCCTCCTCTCCAACCACCTGGTCCACTCCTCCCCCGAGATTTTTCAAACTCAATTTTGATGAGGCCTCCAAAGGAAATCCTGACATGGCTGGTTTTGACGGAGTTTTCAGATCTGACATAGGACAAATCACTCGAGTCTTCTTTGGAAAACTAGGGCTTGGAAGCAATAATGTGGCCGAGCTAAATGGACTCCTTCAAGGCATCAGAATTGCCTCCACTCACACCCTCTTCCCGCTTGTAGTTGAGGGAGAATCAACACTCATCCTAAATCTTGCTAACAAGCTCCAGGATGGGACAAGCAGCTCCAAAATCTCTTCCAGCTGGATACTGGAGCATGATCTTCAACAACTTCCTGAGCTCCTAGCACAACCAGTTGCTATTAATTTCTAGCACGTCAGAAGAGAAGCCAACTCCCTAGCGGATAAGATTGCCAACTGGGGAGTCTGTTCATCCACGTTCCTGCATCATTGCACCTTGGCTGATATTCCAGATGCTCACCTAAAGAAGGTTTGTGAGCTCATTGCTTCTAAAGATCTAACCCCGGATGCGGGTGTGAGTCACGCCAATGTGGACTTGGGGGAGGTTGACGTGGCCCCTCCTACCCAAGCTCAACCTACTGCCAATGCTCAACCCATCACCCGTGTTGGCCTTTAATACCATGGGAGACGTGGCCGCTCCTCAGTTAAACGATAGGACGATGTAGTCTCATCACAGCTTGGGCGCCATTACTACTCCTCCTGGCAACCTCACTTTGCACAAGCGTCATTCAATAGGGACGATGGCGACTACTGGGGTCTTCTTGCTCTACATTATCGCTCTGCTCTATCAGGTCTTACACGATCTATAGGTTCTTGATTCTCTCCTCTGTCACTTTGCGTACCAGGGTCACCCCCCTTTGCTCCATTCTCCCTTGATTTGTCCCTCTACTGCTCTATGCCCACGTATTGTTCTCCATTATCTGGGTTCGTCCTCTCGGTGCCTTGCTCAGGTCAGTCTTCTCATTGCTCCGCTCATTAACACCCCCTAGCCATGCCTAGACGATAGAGAGGCACTTCCCGCAGAGGACGTGGTCGTCATGCTCGGGCAGAAGGCCAAATACCTCTCTCTTCCTAGGCCAGCAACAACGACTTTGACCTGGAAATTCCGGAGGAAGTGCAGAGAATTGTTTCAAATTGGGAGGATGAATTGTCTGGGGCACTCGGTGTAGCTGGAAGAACAGTGGAGTGCAGACAAAACTACTGGGTCTTCAAAAACTTGCTCACGCGCCTGGTTCTCAGATTTAACCCACTGGTTCCACCTCCCCCAACACCTCCTGTTCAACCCCCTTTGTTTCCTCAAGAGGCTGCACCACCTAGTCCTCTCGCGGAAGTCCCACAAGCCTCTTCATGTCCATCTGTTGCCCCAACCCCCTCCATTGCTCCACCACCAGGCTCCATTCCCCCTCCACATTACAGACCCTCCACCAGCCCTGCGAGGAAGTTCACGTCCAACCCAATCGTCTCGAAGAAGACCTCTTTGTTGCCCATCAAAAACCCACTTGCAGGTTCAAGGAAGGAAGACACCAGCTCCAGTGACGAGGAAATGGAAACATCCGGTGGCAGTTCGACGACATCATCAAATGAGCCTACACAACCAGCATCTCCAGGCTACACATGTCCAATCACGGAGGAACCATGGCATGGGCAGAAACCATGACCCGTGGTCGTTACAGCTACTTGTCCATCTGTCTGCTTGCATGGTTTACGTTTATATTCCTTCTTGGCCATGTGCCGCACATTTTGAAAATGTCAAGTTTTTTTTTGTTTATGCTCTGTTAACTGGATGGCTTTTGCCTTACCGTCCAAGAACTATGGAGGTTTTTTGTCTTTGCTTAATTGGAAGGCCTGTTTTCCCTTTGGGAGGGAGGGTCATTTTGGACTTGTTTTCCTTCCCAGAGGGAGGGCCTAGCTATACTTTGATACTCTATATCTGCTCCACCTGAGCAGGTCAGTCTGTAACTATGCATGTATTACTATTTTCTTCTTTTTTAATAGAATAGATCTCAAATTACAATTTTTTTTATTAGTGATAACTACCAACCCAAAAATATTTGATTACTGTTTTGTTCATTAAAGTGAATAAGAACACTGCCCCTGCACCTCCCAACCCAATTATTGTGCGGAGAGACAACTCCTTTTGTACTTATAATTGGCTTTTAATTGGTTCAAATAAAAATAAAAAAATAAAATAAAATAATTTGAATATACCAAAAAATTGGTAGGCTTGATAAAAATAAAATAAATACCAAAACATAATAAAAAAATAGAGCCAATTATAAATTCATATATGAAGTCTGTTGAGGTTCACATTTTCTCAACACGCTTAAGCTTTCATTTTAAACTAACTAATTGACATAATTTTTTTTTAAATGAATAAACTTTTCTTGTGATAAATAAATATCATGGTATAAAACACAATCACTATTATCTTTTTTCTTCTTGATTAATGTGATAATTTCTGTTAACCCAAATTAAAAATGAAATATTAACCCAAACCAAATCTTTATTATTACAATTACAATCTATTCATTTATGTTTTTATTAATTATTTACCAAAATAAAATTTGCATCAACCATAATCTTTGTTTTAATTTTCTTTTAAAACATAAAAGGCTTAGTTTAAAAAATAATTATTAAATCAAGATTTTAAATCTAATATTCTTCTTTTAGTTTAATATTTACTTCATATGATTTTATTAGGGGATGTGTAACTTCTTCCTGACTATATCGACTCAAATAAAAATAAAAAAATAAAAGAAAATAATTTGAATATAACAAAAAAAAATTGGTAGGTTTAATAAAAATAAAATAAATATCAAAACATAATAAAAATAAAACCAATTATAAATTCATATATAAACCTTGTTGAGGTTCACATTTCCTCAACACTCTTAACCTTTGCTTTTAAAACTAACTAAATCACATAATTTTTTTATTAAAAAAATTGCATAAACTTTATTTCGAATAAAGAAATCTCATGGTATTAAACACAATTACTATTATCTTTTTCTTCATGATTAATGTTACAATTTCAGTTAAACCAAATTAAAAACAAAATATTAACCCCAATTATTACAATTACAATTACAATCTATTCATTGATGTTCTTATTAATTATTTAGCTACAAGAAATTTGTATCAACCACAATCTTTGTTTTAACTTTATTTTAAAACATAAAAGTAATAATATGGTTTTCAGATGGTTAGACAATAAATTTAATGTTGTTTAAAGACAATGTTGTTTTATTTTTTCAATAAATCAAGCCAATGTTTATTTTTCACATAGTTGTTACTATTTGTTTTTCATCATTAGATATCATTAATAAGGTTATGCTCTTTTTAAATTTTATATGTACACCCAAAATTTTGAGAGATTGTCATTTTCACATTATAACATTTTAAAAACTAACATGACATTAAAAATATGAGTTTAAAGCTAAATTAAAAAAAATCATCTGTTTTAGGTTAATTTGATAACCAAATTCTAACTAAACCACATTTATCATTGTTTTGGATATTTTCAAACTTTTCAAAATATATTTAAAGCAGTTGTAGTATTGTGGTGATTTTTCAAACTTTTAAAAATATTTTTTGATTTTAAAATATTGATTTTTATTGTAAATAACGACGTTCTCAAATTTCACATTTCAAGACACTCTATCACACTAACTACTCAACCTCTTATCAGTCACTAATCAACATCATATACAAAAGTACTAAAATCCAGTCTAAATCCTTCCCCTTAAATCCCTTGTAATAATGACTTAATATTTAAAACCATAAATATTAAAACATTAAAATATTATAGCCATATTCAAACATTACTATCATGTTGAAAGTGGAGTTAGAGTTGTTTAAATCGATTTAAACATATTCTCCATTTGGGCATGAAATAAAACCTGCAAATAATATATAAGTTCTCCATTTGTTGCACTGAAAAATATATCAACCAACTATGTAATGCAAACATCCAAATAATATATCACTTCTCCATTTGTTGCAGTGAAAAATATATCAACCAACTATGTAATACAAATAATACTTGGGCTATCTAGATATCATTGTAATGCAAACAAAATATATCAATGTAATGCAAATAATACTTGAGCTATCCAGATAATTGATATTAATTAATGATATTATACAAATATTACTTGCCACTTCAGTGCAACAATATTATCATTTTTAGTGGATGCAAAGACTGCGACAATATGGATTAATACGTGGGGGATACAGATAATTAATAACCTAATACAAACATTACCTTTCCTCTCGATCACTACATTAATATTATCATTTCTGATGCTTCTAGAGACTACAAGAATATGCATAAATACATGCCCCTTTCCTGTGGGGATATGGAACTAATTTGGGTAGTGTTAGCTCCGGGATTGAACCCAGAGGTTGGCGAAAAGGGTTCTCTCCCGGGCAACAGCAGAACCACTTTAGACTACGCCTTTGGCCCGACACAGTCAGAGAGGGATCTCTTGCTTACTGACCAGATTTACTCACGTAAGATATTCAATCGAGAACGGTCAAGAGGCCAGATTCCTGAATAGGGCAGGTGCATTGATGTAATATGTAGGTGGGACTATCAGAGAAGGGAACCATTGGGCATTGGAGTCGACGGTCCGGCTAGGGAACATATTGCAGGAGGTAAAGAATGGCGTAAATTTACAAACAGAGGCAAGATAGCCATCCATATTGCATTCAGGAGATATTTAGCAGGTGAATAGTAGATGAGAGGAAACAACCCACTACACAGAGCATCTACAGGATGAATTATGCGTGACTTCAGAAGAAATCTTTAATAAATATTTGAAACAACAGACGGAGCATAGCATGTATGAATTCCAAACTGTTATACACTTATTTCAGACATGAAAGAAACTAACAAACTGGAATGGAAACATGATGACCATTCATGTAAGAAAATTACATATTGAAAGAAAAGACGACACATGAATCTCTGCCATGAAAGACTATCCTTCTTCTGCAAATTTATTCATAACACGAAAACCAGAGACTAATTACAATGGAGATCCTCAGCCCTTGAAATTTTCCCAACCAACCTCTATCTTCCTCTACCGGGAGTGTATTTATACTATCTTAGCACTGATACTATTCTCCGAAACAAAACCTAAATACTGTTTTTAGTCACACTCAGACACTAACCGTTTCGAGTGTGGTACTATCGCCACGATTTACAAATATGAACAAACATTATGGGGCTTCCGCACATGGTAATTCAGGCTGACAGCGCAGAGTTTTCTTCATTCAGGTAATTTGGTATGAAAACATTATGGGGCTTCCCCTCATGATTTATGTTGTTTCCTCATTGTTTCATACCCATAAATTCATTTTTGTGTTGCTCAGTGGTTAGGGAGCCAAGATTTCCTGATTTGGGTGCAAATGATGGTCATTTTTGCTCCTGCAATGCTCAAAAACGTTTTTTGAGTTCAGATTTACGATTTGGGGGTTTGTGGTGGCTGAGTTTCCCCCATAATTCCCAAGAATGATTTCTGAAATCGTATTTTCTCATGTAGGGTTGTTTTCCCCTCATCCATTTCGTTTTAGTTGCCCATGAATGTTTTGTTAATACCCAACAATTGTGTTTGGCTGTGAAGTGCATCCTTGTGATGACTTGGCTGAGTAAGTACAAGAAACTCATATGTTAAATGGTTTCCTTTGTTTGATTAGCAGGTTGGCTTGGCTGGGTAAGTCCAAGGAACCATTTGTTAATTGGTTGACTGTGTGTTTGATGTAAAGTTTGGCTTGGCTGAGTAAGTCCAAGGAACCCCCATGTTATTGGCTTGTTTCCTTAATAGCCTGTGAAACCCAATTGTTTACTGGCTTACATGGATAGTCTGTGAAACCCAACTGTGGGTGTATGGTCTTGCTGTGTGTAAGCCTGTTACTCCCTAGCTCCTTGCGGAAATCATGCCCAGCTCAGGGGTGGTAGTGGTGCTGAGAGGTCGATGAGCACACTGGCCTATGGTTGGGTGGAACATTTCTGGGACATAGCTAGTTGCGGGCTAGCTCAATTACAATATAAGTATTCACTTGTATTTCTCTTGTGTATTTACCTCTGCAACCATATTTGCTTGATTTATGAATTATGAACATGTTGAATGCTTGAATGTATGATTTGCTTCTGTTGTATAGTTACATTTGTTATGCATCTATGTATTTTTTAATTAATGCAATTTTTATTATCATGTTCATGGGGCTAGATTGCCCGATCTGACGGCAGTAGCAGCTTGGTCGCGTCCTCTCCATTGTCGGTATGAGGGGATGGGACGTGACAACTAATATTAATTATTGCGAGTAAGTGTAAGTCATGGAATCAACTCTCCATTAAACTTTTATACTTTGCACAATACTATGAAACCATCATGCATGCCTCGAGCGAGACCTATTTCCTTCTGGAAGGTT
Organism: Pseudotsuga menziesii; assembly: GCA_001517045.1. Classification (NCBI taxonomy): domain Eukaryota; kingdom Viridiplantae; phylum Streptophyta; class Pinopsida; order Pinales; family Pinaceae; genus Pseudotsuga; species Pseudotsuga menziesii. Next base: position 51,861 of record LPNX010220643.1, read on the forward strand.
TAATATGTCGTTGCACTATACTAAATCGGGCCCACGTTGGACACCTTCTGTGGATGTGGAATCTATCATAGAGACAACATCTATCCTACCATATTTTGATTATATAAGTCCTAGGATATGACAGTGTCTCTACATTTCAGGAACAACCATTATGATCTATCAATGTACTCGTGGGCGTTTGTGACAATTGGATCAATCTGTCCCAAACCAGGACTTTCCCATTCATAGCTAACCAGAAAAGTGTTTAATCTTTAGAGGGCAGTTTGATTTCCAAATAGTAGTATGCCACCAGGATGGTTCAGGAAGATCATATTCAACTCTAGCAACCCTCTATCTCATAGTAGGAAAATAGTTGCCTCCAACTTCATTCTTTGATCCAAATAAGAGTGTCATCCTTGTCATTGAGATGGGAGTGAACCCTGTTAAGATCATTTAAATGTTACTCCCATATAAAATGATGCTCCCCAACAAAACACAGATCAACAATAGAGAGCCATTTATGACTGATAGGAGATGAGTTTGTGTGATCCTAAATTTGAAAAAGAAATCAAATACCTATGTCTTTTATATGATCAATCATCTCCATTGGAAATCTATAAGTAGCAGAACAACTTGGCCAAGGATTATGACCTACCCTGATCTTCCTTCCATTTCCAATTTCCATGGCCAACCAATAACCAATGATGTCATAGGATTTTATTATTTCTTTCAATATGATAGAAACATTACTTGATACCTTATTCCAGGATTTGATCCATTGTTCAATGGATAATGGGTAGATATATTTTTAGGGTATTACCTTTTCCGAAAGCCCTTTGCCATAAATCAGTCTCCAAACTCCTTTTGTTGCAAGGGCCATGACAAAACATAGATAATACTTTAAATTCCACCCCCCATCTCTTTAGGAAAAGTAAGCCTCTTCCAAACTATCCAAGGATAGGCACTTTGATTCTCACTTCCTCTCCAAAGAAATTGAAAGAAAATTTTCTAATTTTGTCCATAGTACCAACTAGGATATAGGCAATGGAGGCCCAATCAAAAAGCATGGATTCATGCATCGCTTTCATCATAACTAATTTACCGCCTCCTGATAACCACTTATTGCACAATAAATGAATTTTTCCCTCAATATTTCTAACCATCTAAGTCCAATATCTCTTCAAATAATCATTAGGATTACTAATAAAACCCAAGTATTTCAATCCATTGTTAATGTCAATCAAAGTAAAATTGAATTAAGAGAAAATCTAGTCCATAGAAACATTATCCTGGTTCATAAAAGAAATAGAAGATTTTGTTGCATTATAGACCATACCTGTTACTTTAGTAAAAAGGGTCAAAATAGATTTAATCTTGGTAATGTCCCTCCAAGAGCTATCAATAAAAAGTAGACTCGTCACCAACAAAGAGCAGATGAGTGATAACCACATTCCCCTCAATCACAATACCTTTAACCCCTCGATATCTGGCATGTAGGATAGCTTTGTTGAGACCCTCAATGGCCATAATGAATGATAAAGGAGCAAGGGGACATCTTGTCTCTCTCAGATCTAAAAAAGGGAGAAGTTGAACCATTAATAAGAACGACAAAAGAGACAAACTGAACACAAGACATCATGCAGTTGATCAAATGAAGATCAAATCCAATTTGGGTCACCAACAACTGAAGAAATGTCCAATCAACCCGATCATATGCTTTGGATAAATAAAATTTTATAACCACTGTAGGAAGCTTATATGTATTCACCGAATGAACTATTTCCTGTGCAATCCCTATTGCATCATGGATCATTGTCTTTTCTCCAGAAAAGCAAATTGTTCAGATGACACAACCTTTGATAAAATACCTCTAATTATGTTATTAATGTTTTTTGCAGATATTTTGTAAATGCAGTTACATAAAGAGATAGGCCTGTAATGATCCAAAGAGTTTGGATTGTCAATCTTAGGAATAAGAGCTATAAAAGTGGTGTTAAAAGCTTCTAGAATTCTTTCTTTAAACCTAGATTATTTAACAACTGCTAACAAGTCTTCTTTAAATAAATCCATAAAAATAGAAAATAAATCTACAAGAAATTTGTTAGGGTTGGGACTTTTGTCATTGTGCATGGATTGAATACTCGCATTAACTTCCTCAAAGGTAACATGTTCATTCAAGGATAAATTCTAGTCATCATGACAAAAGAAGGTTAATGCATAAGAGTATTCAACATAAAATTTAAAATCACTCTCTCATCCTTTTTGTACAGATTCTTGAAGTGATTAACCCCTATCTTATCCATCTCTTTAAATCTAGAGATCACGTTCCCATTGTCATCCTCTAAGTTTCACAGGGCATTGGTATTCAATCTGTGCCTATAGAAATGATGGAATTATTTAGTATTTTCATCACCTTGGGTGAGAGATAGCTTTTCTCGTCAATAAGATAACATATTCCCGTTCATTTAAAATCTTCCTCCTGTAGGATTCAAGTTCCCCTATCTCTCTTTTCTAGGCAAGAGAGGTGTAACCTTCTAGGTAAGTCTCATGAAAAGAATGCAGGATATCTTTGATTCTAATAAGCTTCGAGTCCTATAATTTCCTATTCTCTTCAACCCAATCCACCATTAGAGATTTAATTATCTTCAAATTATTTAGGAATTGGATTATTGCAAAATATAAACGATTGCAATCATAACCCGTCCAATTCCTTTTAACCATCAAAACAAAATATTCATTTTCAAGCCACTACGCATTAAATTTGAATGAATTGGGGGGGTTTTAGATGATCACCCTGAAATTCAATGAAGATAGGAAAATGGTCAGAGTCACCACCCTCTTCCACCCATTGCTTAATAGTATGGACCCCATGGACGATACCTTCATTGATCAAATTCTTGTCAATCCTCTTGGAAATCCTACTATCTCTAGATCTCATGTTTCTCCAAGTAAGTATCAGGACAAAAGGAGGGAGGTCGAATAAATTCACATATTTGATAATCTTGACAATAAAATACACTAAAGGACGAGGGTGGTTGAGAGCACCCTAAGTCTCCAACTCCCCCAGAGAGAAAATAAAATCTCCACCTAAAATAACTCTATCTCCACAGTGATACCCTATTCTAAAATTGTGTTCCCAAAAAAGCTTGTTTATGAAGGTTAGGACCATATATATTTATTAGAGTAAAATCCCATCCAAAGTCTCTGGAAAAGAAAACATTCCCCAAACCTGAGGGAATAGACCAATTAATTAGGTACATGATATTGTTCTTCTGTCAACTAGTTAGAACACCACCAGATCTTCCTACAACATTAGTGTAGGAAAATTCCCACCCAGGGAGAAAACAATTCATCTTAGGAAGAATCAAATCACCACTCATAAAAGTCTCTTGAATCAGAGTAAATTGCAGATGATTGGTCTCTACCAATTGCTTGAGGGCCAATTTTTTAGAGGGTTTCCCCAGCCCTCTCACATTCGGGGACATAATTAACATTAAATCACTACTGATCTAGGAATGCTTGCTCTAGGGTTCCCTTCAATATTACTTTGAATACCTGTACTTACCTCTAATGTTTGTTTATCCCTGACAGATGCCATAATAGAACGACGCCCTCAAATATTGGATGAGTTAGGTAGAGGGTCAAGAAATAGCCCCCTCCTAGAATCAAGACTCATCTATACTCTGAAACTTCTAAGCATGTATCTGTTTTTCATAGGATCACTTACTGGTAAAGGTCTCAAAATCATGCACATAAGAAAGCTATTCGACCTAGATTCCCTATTCAATAAAGAACATGTATATCTAAAAAATACTCTAATGGTCCCATACTACTTCAATCTCAAAGGAAAAAAGGTATTTATTTGGTTTTCTCCCGAATCTAAGGATCCATGAAAACAATTTTCCTATGTCGAAACACCTCCATGTAGGAAAAGAGGTGCTTCTTTCTCATATTTGTCATGATATAGGGGGTAGTCCCGCAAAAGGGGAAGGTCCTACAAAGTGTCCTTAAGATAGGAAACATTCAGAGGGTCTTGGAAATATAACTTACTTATAGGGCAATCTGCAGAGGGCAAGGGCAAGCCCAAATCAGAGAGGCGATTGAGAAATGATAAATCCTAAAATGATGATGTCAATGAAGGGGAGGATTTACTATGTGGAATTCCAGGAAAATGTGTATCTTTGGAAAATAGGGATAAAACCCCATCATGATGAACATCTACAACATGAGGAGGAGTTGATAAATAATCATTTCTCAAAAGATTAACCCTATGAGAGAGGGTGACCAATAAACCTTTAGAAGATAAATTAAGGTCTCTCATATGAAAAGGATTTGAGAGATCCATAGATGGTTCTAAGGGAAGGGGAGAAAAATACATACCCGAGATGTCCTTCAAAATTTAAAGATTCATGCAAGGAGGTCATCAATTCCAGATAGTCAATAGTATCATTAGAACGCTGGCCTTCTTCAGTCCTTTTCTGTCTATCTTCCTTACTAAGAGAATCCTTGGAGTTAGGGTTCAGACCAAATCCATGTCATGTGGTGGACTCCGAAACTCCTAAGTTGATAGGGTGCTTTGGTCTCTAGAAAGATTTAGAATATGACATTGAACAGTATTTGAGTAGATGCCCATATCTGTGGAATCTATTACATTGTAATGGTACATCAATATAGTCCAAAAACTATACATGAGAAAAATCCCCTTCGAGATCACCATAGGTTCCATAAGAACTTCCCTCAAGTCTTTATCAATTGGAATTTTCACTAGGCACATGTTACCGGTGTGTAGAAAAGACATGCCTGCAGAAAAAAAAAAACTTTGAGCGAGTTACCGATTTTCTTGAAGATATCCTCAGTCCACAACTCCAGCTGAAGCCCAGGCAACTTGAACCAAGTTGGATGAATGCAATGATTTTGTCTTCTTGCATCAAAGGTGGGGCTCCATCGTTGAAGGCTCAGGGTAGCAAAATATTTTCTCCAAATACCGTTCACCATTTTGACTGCATCCTACGACACATTTAGAAAAATTCCCCACCAACCTTTAGATAAGGAAATTGTTCGTGGGTTATATCCCAAAAAATATTTGCAAGTTTCTCTAACCCATCTTTTGAAAGAAGTTAGAGATAGATTACATCCACTAAATCGACATACTAAGGCATACTCAATCATAGAATGAACCTAAGACATTTCAATATCGTCCCCTAGAGAGAGATTAAGAGCGTCGTATTTCCTCTTAATACACTTTGCTTTAATATTATCTAAGATACTCTCAGATACATCTTAGGAACATATTTGAATATTGATATTCCAGATATTTAAGTCTACTACAGTACCATTAACCAAAATGGTATCAATCCCTTCCCCTTGAATAGACAAATGAGTAGACTTCTTTTGCGATATCAGTCTTTTTGGATACAAGGATCAACTACGGGGAGACTTATTGGAGAAAGCATCGTATATAACGTCTCTATAGTCCTTCAAAGATTCTCTTCCTCCATGGCATCCATAAATCAAATAAGGAAACGTGGTTGTAGAGCCTCCAATCCCTTGTCCTAAGGAAGATGAAGGAGGACAAGCGCTTAATTCTTGTATGGAGCTAGCGTGCCGACCAGAAGAATGGGGAGGTATTCCTTCTTTACCGGGTTTTTTCTTTAGAATAATCAAAACCCTAGAAAACACCTTCTATAAAATCGATAATATCACCTCGGACGTCAGACGTCAGACATATGCAATAAAAATGTTGCACTTACCTCAAGATATGCAAGTGAGAACCTACAGATTAATGCATTGAAACCTGTTTCATTCGCACTTTTTAAGAAAATGTTGGTACTGGGCTTAATGAACTTGACTTCTGGTTAACTATAATGATTTCATATCAAGGATAAACACCTCTAATCATCCGATTAATACAAAAACCTGGTGAATGTTGGGGCTAATAATGGTCTATTACAATCACCAAACTAACACACACATTAAATGTTAAGTATATGTAGATACAATTTTCTTCTAATTTTGTAAGAAAAATTAAATGCATTGAAACTAATGAAACTAATGAAATAAATTAATATTCAATCCACTCAAGTTGAAAGGAAATTCATTCACTCAGTTCTCTACATAGGAAATTAATCAATCAACACTCTACTTGGAAAGAAAAGAAATACACCTTTATCTTACATCACTCAGAACCTAAAATCAATTGAAATCTATGAAAATAAAATTAATCACAATTCACACAGCTCTGCTTATAAAACAAATTGCTCAATTCTCTTTTTGTAAAGAAATCACACAACACCCTGCTCATAAAAGATTCATGCGACTAATTACAAAGGGTTCGTTACGCCAAGATAAATTTACAATTGAAATTAAAATTGATCACACTTACAATGATCCAAATGCTTATAAAACAAATGAATTCTCAAATACCAAAAATCACACATATATGAAAGAGCTATTGTGTTGGCCAATGATCTACCTGAGATAATCAACTAACAACAAATGATATCAATGATTAGTCCAATAATATTGAAACCATGAATTTAAACAAACATTCACACGATTACCAACACACTTACAAACCAACAATTACCAACACCTATTTAGGGAAGAGGGCCATTCCTCCATTGGTTAGGGCCGAGTCTTCACAAATTGAAGCTACAACTCTTAGTTAAGGAACCATCAACACCTATTAATCAAGCTAAAAATAATACATAAAGTTCAGATCATATCTAGAAATGAAACATATGATTTCTTACTCCTACCACCCCCCATCCCCCCATACATGTTACTGATTGCATATTTATACATTAGATCTTTAATGAAGATAAAAACCTGAATTCCAATCTCGGAGTTTGTTTAAAACAAATTTCCTAATCTTGAAAAACCAATTGTAAAAACAAATATGGGAAAATCATCTTGAGAAAACCACCCGCATCTCCCATATCCTTAACTATATGAGGATTTTGTCCACAATTCATCTAATTTGGCTCATCTCGCACAAAACCCATGTCCCATAGTTTTGGGATTTTGTCCTAATATGCATGCATATTGCAACGTAAAATTATCTCTTCTTATTTGGAACATTTTTTACTAGGAATGTTTGACCATGAGCTGGAACTCATATGTGCGACCTAGGTGACAACTTGATGGATGGAACCATAAGTGTTGTTACATGAAATATATTCATAAACCATCATCAACAAAATCAGGCATAATAATATTTAATCGATTAAAAGTGAAGGAAAATGAGCATTACTTAACCACTAAAGCATGAATAAGCATACCATCACATTTTACGATCAACTATGAAAAATATATGGAAAACAAAGTGATAGATGAGCAGAAAGAGGAGGTGGAATGAATGAAATGGGTGACATATCCATGACCCAACATCTACACTAAACTGAATATGCTAATGTTCCCATGCAACCCAATACCTTTGTAGCATCCCACAACTCCCACAAGCTATAAGGACCCATCTAATTGTTGTTTCCAGAGCCACTCCACTTTTCAAACTAATGATACTAGTAGAACTTTGAAATCTCTTCAAACACTGGTTGTTAATTTTCCAAAATTGCATTTCTTGTAAAAGGGCGATCTTCAAAAGCATGTCATTATTGGCCAACCATGAAGAAAATAAGTGATATAACTTATTCTTTTTTTCTATCCATGATCACTTAGATAATCTTAATAGTGATATGTTCAATTTTCATATTCAACACACGTTCAAAAATAACTCTCAAGTGATTTCTAGCAGTTCTGATGTAGTAATAACAACTTGCAACAAGTAACAACAAGCTGCTACTAACAACAAGTAACAACAAGATTTTTCTAACAAAATATAAACCTAATTTTGCTGAAAATTTGCAAGCATATTTTTACTGTTCCAATACTTCTCCACACCAAAAAATTAGAGAAACCCACATCATGGATTTTGAGAAAAAAAAAATTGGATGTAGGTGATGATGGTCATTTTCTAGAAAACTATGCATTACTTTGAGCTTAAACTTACTAGGTATGTTTTTCCTGATGTAGTGCTTCTCTCTTCCAAGTTTCATGAAAATACAGTTCATGGTTTGGAACATATGCTTCAATTTCTGCACTTTGTATAACAATAACATGCATGAAAAAAAGAAATATAGATGACAAATGAGAGAACAAATCATTATGCATAGTAATTCCTCTGCCAAACTAAATAAATATCCTGTCATCATGCAAACAAAATCATCTTCAGCCCAAGTGCTTGATCAATTATTCATGTGGCCACTTTGTTGTTTTTGAAAGAAAAACATGTGTTATTGTTACCAATGATCTCTAACACTTGGCACGCCAACCTATCCTCAAAGATAAAGACAAAGCATTCCCCCATGATTCTTTCTTTGACAATAGAGTTCTTGGAAATGGTTGTGCTTTATCAACTAGATCTCTCAAATCACCCACATGTCTCAACTGCCTCCTCCCTTGTCTATGCTTTTTCCACCTTGTTGACTTTTAACTAATGATCAATAATCTCCCATTTTGTGCATATTATTGTTGCTTCTAGATGTAGAGGAAATGATGGGTTTGTTCCAAACGTAGAGGGAACTCCAAGTGTTATATGGATAATTCCAATATTCATGACTATCATCATATATGAAATAATGTTGATCATGTAGTCATATAGAAAACCTTAAAGCAATAATGTGATCATGGGTGTGTTGCTATGCAACGTTGATGGCTACAATAAATATTGAAAACCTTTGCTCAAATATGAATATATATGTTCCTAGAGTTCCCGTTGTTGGTGTAAGATTGTAAATTTCCATATCTCTATGATTTTTCTAAAAGAGAATGACATTCAACCATGGTCACGAGAATTCATAAATATGTCAACATAAGCTTCCAAAATAAATGAGAAAATACTTCTTCCAGTGTGGATTTTAAGTCATCTTGCACAACAAGGGTTGATCAGGGATTAATGCTGAAAATTGAGGTTGTTTTTGCTGGAATAATTTCTTGTTGAGCAATATGAAAACCTCCTTCAATATTGCAAAAATAGGTTTCCATCAAACTATTATGTTATTATGAAATGGGTAAAGGAGAGACAATGGTGACCATCGTTATGTTATAGGGAAGATACAAAAAATTCAAGGACTCAAAGATCAATAAAAACCAAATCTGATTAAAATCTGCAACCACAACCATTCATTGACCGTATCTTCAAATGGCAAGTAATCACTTTAATGGGAGTTTTCTGAATAATCCATGTTCTAGGATCTACGATTCAACCATCAAATCTCAACTTGACTTGGAATATGTAAACCAACATATTCAACATAAAAAAGATCTTCAAATTAATTACCATGAACCTTTCCATCCTCTGCAATTGGTCCATTCTGCTATGGGAAAAAAAACATAGTTCAGATTTGTTGGATGCCTTAATTTGCACATGTCATAATTCATTGATGTAGACAACCTATGAAAACTTCCTTTAGGATTGAAAATAGAGGTTGCAACAAAACAATCCAACATTCAAATCTTACAATATTCTTCCCATGGATGTGGTATCTTTAAGTCATATTTTCATGTAGATAAATGATGATTAGCAAAATAAATGATATAACAATGTTATGCTGCCAATAAATGTTCCCTCTAACTGTTATGACTGTTGATTGTGAAATCTCATAAGATCCATGTGATATGATCAAAATAAGAACCAACAATAAAACACCATAAAATCTCTCCAATTTCTTGTGAATAGGAACACAAATATCCGTCAGTAAGAACCATATCATCATTATGAAGTGCTTTGTAACTATCAACAACTTGAAGAGATGAACCAATGCATGCATAAGTGAATATAAATCAAATAATTCATACATTTTAATTCCACCCTCTTTCACGACAACATGTGCTTCAAGAAATGGATTCTACAACATTTATTCTGTTGTAGGTTCTTGTGGAGCAACACATTCCTTTCTTGGATTTTCCATGTGCATGAGTTGTTTCTTGTCCTATGCTTGTTGGTGCTTGTAGATATTCTTGATGGTAGGTTGGTTTGTTGCTACTAGTTGCACAAGTTGCAGGGACTATGTAACAACACACAAGTTGCAACAACCACTCTGTAACAACACACAAGTTGCTACAACTTCAACAATATTTTTTATGATTTTATTCCTTTAGGAAGGATGTGGGAGATGATGCCATCGGTAGGATGATATCAATTTGGGTCACATAGAACAAGGGAGGTTTTGGAATGAATAAGAATAGGGAAAGAGTATTAATGGTAGCGGAATGATAGGTAAGGCAATAAAAAAAATACCCTGCCCCCCCCCAAACTGAAGCTTTTTATATCCTTGAAAAAAATGGCAGATGGAAAATGAGTGGAAATGATAGAAATGAATAGTGCTTAGTGTTTTTTCATGAGATTCTCCTAGATATTTAATAAATCAAGAACTCATGCTATTTTACCTCAATTTTTACCTATGTGGAAGCTTGGATTGGCATGGATGGACTAATGTTTGCTGAAGCTCATGTGAGATATATCCGATATGTTATTTGAATGAGGAAATTTGCAAGATGAACTCAATGATGTTGTAGACAATACTGAAGGTGGGAGTCATGAATTGTAATGGTGGATCTTGAGACTATTGGCTGTTGGAAAATGAATGAAAAAAATGTTGCTAACCTACTAGAACAATATACATATATAGCCTTTGTCCAATAATGCATGCTCATGTACAAGTTAATCCATGTGAATTAATGTTCTTGAAGTCGAACATGGAGAAACTCCGTTTCCAATAAATAATGAAAATTGTTGACCAACGTGAGACAACTCACCAATGATGACAATGAGTTGTTAAGGTACAATAGTACAACTTGGCATGTATGAATGGATATTTTGAATTCGAGTCACCTGCAGGATTTGAAAAAAAAGAGACATTGATGTATTCCCTTGACCGCCAATGACGGAATTTAACATTGATACATGTAAACTCCAAGGTACTATAGATAAATCAAGTCTTGTTACCTAGATAATGTGTTGAGGTTGATGAGACAAGACCATTGGAAGGTGGAACCTAATGAACTCCACATCATCCAATACGAGTACAAAACAAATGATTTTGGAGAGCCATAATGAAAAATAGAACCAACATGAAACTTGCAAGACTTATTTTGAACCTTGTCAGCTAGTAACCTGTTTTTCAAGAAAAATTCATGTCTAGATGCGCTAGTAAAGTTGTTCTCACATATGGACTTTTTTTTTTCCTTACTATTTTATTTATTTCTTTTTATTTTTCCACACTACCCTACATTACTTGAAAAATGAAATATCTTCAAGTATAAGAGTACTTCCAATGAAAGCATTTTCGAAACAAGGCTTGAAGTATGCTCATACCCAAATCTAAAAAATGTATCTCAATGAAAACCAGGATACGAGAGACCAAATTCCCTTGAAAAGGTGATGGTAATAATTACTGAAATATGGAGTCATGTTGCATATTGGTGATATATAATATTTTCTTCCTTGATTTCCTATAGTTGTCATGTCATGAAGTCCTTCATATATTTGATCTTCATATTCTTGAATGCATAAAGGATCTAAATCACGTAACCATGATGCAGAGGATCCTTCAATTTTTGGTTCCAATTTATGTACTTCATCAGATGTGATGCATGTGTTCTTGATTTTGTCTGCTTGCTGATAAGGGATAGAAGAAACTTCATTTTCTTCCATGATCTCTGTAACTCTTGGATTTGAAACTTTTCCAAACCTCATATGAATCTCTTGCAATGGTATAGGTGAGGTTAGACACGTGGGAAAGGCAGGGGAATTTTTTAGTTCAACACTATAAGCATGTTGTACTGCTTTATTGTTGTTAGTTTGTGGGATGGATTGGACAGGTAATTGTGTAGAGAAAATAGGATTTTGTTGAGAAGGTAATTGGAGTATGTGTAATGTATTTGTGGCTGATCTTTATGGGAAAGTAATATATCATTGAAAACCTTGTGGAAAGTATGGAGGACCGATTTGTGTTGTGACATGAGGGAAAGCTACCATTTGATCATAAGATGGGACATTACAACTTTATGGATAAAGTTGTTGTGAGTTATGCTGAGGCTTCTATGAATTCCATGGTAAAGGAGTATTCCATGATTGATTTTGAGATTAAGAAAATGGAAGGTTAAAGTTTTGAACCATACATGTAGGCCATGATTTCCATGGATGTTGTAGTGCCATTGCATAAAGTGAACTTGCTGCAACTTCTGGGTCTCCTTGATATGTTTTTTTTTCATACTGGGTAAGGAAGGGAAGTTATCCATATGATGATTCAAGTCACATATGCCACGGATTCTGATACTATCCAAAGGAAAATCCTTTGTGAAATGTTTCTTTCTGCACCGAGGGAAAAATGCCTCTTCAAATTCCTCTTGATTTTTCTTTACCTACAAAATGTCCAATTACAAATTTAGAGAGCTAATGATATCAGTTTTAAAAATTTCAAATAAATTATTGATTTAAGCTCCTGTAACTCCCATTCTTACAACATATTTAAAAAATTAAGAAGAAAGTTCTCTAGAATTAGTACCAGTCTTGGAGTTTCCTGTTGAATACCTTCTACATAACTCACATACATTATCATATGGTAGTTGAAATACATCACCTATTACCATCAAATTTAAGATTTATAAAGAATCATCTTGGATTCCCTTGAGCATGAGTGTTTTCAAGGCATCTTTCCTTAACTGTCTTTGTTTTAATCTTTTAAGGTTGTATTGAAAGCGTTCCACATAGTCCTCCAAAATTTCTTCTTCCTCTTGTGTCATTTCGAAGATATATTCACTGGCCCTGCAATCATATTGGTACTTCTTCAAGAATACATTCTTCATGTCTTCCCATGTTTTCATGTAGTTTCCACCAAGGCTCATGAACCATTAGAGGGCTGCTACTTTAAAAGTAAGAGGAAATATCTTCAACTTTTGAGCATTATAAAATAATCATATCCTCTACAAAGTACTTCAAACTCAACTAAGAATGCACTTGGGTCTTTGTTTTCCAAACCGTGAAAAATTGGTATAACAGATTAGGGAATGGTTTACATTGGTGCCACCCCTCCTAGATATCTGATGGGAAATTGAAAGGTGACAACATATTCCTTGTTAGATATTGTATTTTTCTCACCCGCCGTCTCTTCCCAAAATAGAAGAAATTCCTCATGTGATCCTCCTTCGAATGTTCTTGTCAATTGGTTAGTAGAAAGGATGGTGCTTACAACACCACTAAGTGGAGTGATACAATTCGTTCTTCTTCTACCTCTAGGATTATTTATCTATTCTAACACTCTATATGATACTTTACCCATGCAAATTATATACTTTAGTTAAGGTGAGACAAGATTCTACAACAGATAATCACTACACAAGGAATTGGTGATAAATGCGTAGGTTCTTAAGGTTCCATATTCATATCTCAGGCCTGAGTAGAACAAAAGGTGATGCATCTACAAGAAAAAAAAACACAAGTTTTAATTTCACACCTTTCTAACCTCCCCGACAACGATGCCAAAATGTTGGGGCTAATAATGGTTTATTATAATCACTAGCACACACATTAAATGTTGATCTTGGAACGTTTTGCTTTCTAGGCTATGCGCAAAGTATATGCATATACGATTTTATTCTAATGTTGTAAGAAAGACTAAATGCAATGCAACTAATGAAATAAAGTAGCATTCAATCCACTTAGGCTGAATATAAATTCATTCACACATTTCTCCATACATGAAATTAATCAATCAACATTTATATTGGGAAGAAAATAACTACACTTTTATCTTACATCACTCAAAACCTAAAAACAATTGAAATCTCTGAAAATGAAATTAATTGTAATTCACACAACCATGCTTATAAAAGAAATTGCTCAATTCTTTTTTTGTAAAGAAATTACTCAACACCTTGCTCATAAAATATTCACACAACTACTTGCAAAGGATTCGTTACAACATGATAAATCCACAATTGAAATTAAAGTTGATCACACTTTCAGTAATTCAAATGCTTATAAAAGAAATAAATTCTCAAAGAAGATAAATTCTCAAAGAAGATAAATCAGACAAATCTGAAAGAGCTATTGTGTTGAAAAACGATCTTCCTGACATAGTCAACTAACATCAAATGATAGCAATGATTAGTCCAACAACAATTGAAACATGAATTTAAACAAACATTCACACAATTACCACCACACTTACAAACTAACAATTACCAACACCTATTAAGGAAGAGGACCCTTCCTCCACTAAACAGGGTTGGCTCTTTACAAATTGAAGCTACAACTTTGGGTTAAGGAATTGTCGACATCTATTAATCAAGATGGAAATAATACATAAATTTCAGATCAGATCTAGCAATGGAGCATATGATTTCTTAATCCTACCCCCTCCCCACCCCTACATGATATTGATCACATATTTATACATTAAATATTTAATGAAGATAAAAAACCAAACTCCAATATTGGAGTTTGTTTAAAACAAATTTGTCAATCTTGAAAAACTGAGTGAAACAATAAATATGGGAATATCATCTTGAGAGAACTGTTACGATTATTGAATAGTCCTCCCTTGTCCAACATAGTCTGTTTGTCAATTTCCTAGCTTAGGATGATGTTGTCACTACATTAGTGCCTTGGAGATGTTATCTAGCGCCCACTAACCACTTGATGCGCCCTCATGCACGAATTTAGGATATCTAGAGACAAATCCCTAGATTTTAGGAGCCCACTCTGAGTTATGGGACTCCCACCTTTAGTTCACCCTCACTAGAGTGGATTCAAGCTCCGATGGACACCTTAAGTTCACCTTCCGTTATCTAATGCACCTCTTTTTCATGATTTGAGGACAAAGATACCCATTCTTACCTACCAGGGTCAATTATCTTATTGTTGACTATTTCAGTTGTCCGAAGTTGCACTAGTGTGTCTTTCAGTGGTGGTTTTTTCTATGCTAGTCAAGTCTCAATTAGGGATTTGAAATCTCCTTGGGTAATTCAATTTCCCTCATTGTATCATATTGTTTTATTACATAGATTATTGATTATTCTCACTAGTTATTGTTGCAAATTTGTGTTTTTTTCCATGGTTAATTTCATAGTGCATTTTTACCAATTTTGACACTGTAATTCAGCCTGATGATCTCCTGTAATTGATAATGTTACATGGTTTCATAGCTCTACAAAGATGGTTTATCTTCAATTTGATATTTTTATGCAGGTTTTATGAAGAAGTCAGTAAAGTTTGTGGTGCTTCTCCAACTGCAAAATGGAGAATTCAACTGCCTTGACACAAAGAATCCTCACACCCTTCAATTATTGGATTTGAGGGAAGATATGTAGATAGTTTTGCGCAACAAGGGTCTATATAGGGTCGCAATGGGAAAGGAGATCGAACCCCAGGAAACTCTAGAGGAATCAAAGTACCCGAACAATTTGGATGAAGCTTTTGGTTTTATGTGTATTTATATCTCGAGGGAATTGCTCTTCCATCTCAATGGCTTAAGAACCTAAGGGAGGTTTGGCTAAATATCGAATATTTGTTTGGAAATAAATGTTAGTTTTTATTAGATATTTTTAACTTAGTTAGGATCTCTACTTGAAAGAATAACAAGTACACCAATATGCATAAGATAGAACAAATACACAAGACAAAAAGATTTCCACCAGGGAAACCATAAAGGAGAAAACCCCGCAAACTTCCTCAGAATAGTACTTTCACAAAGACTGTGTCATAAGATGAACAATCCCAGTAATAAGAAGTCTCCAGCAACTATCTATCTCTCCCGGTTTCTCTCTCTCTCTGTCTCTCTGATGTAAACTTGAGTGAGTGTGAGGTGTGTATAAATGAGGGAGGGTGCATCCCTATTTATACTAATCAAGTGGCTTACCTATTACATGACTGGGGATGACCTCTTACCCTAATAGGGCTTTTGGAGGAGCAAGTCGGTAAGCCAACTTGAACGATCAGCCGACTAAGTCGGTCAGCCGACTAATGAGAGATTAGGTCGGCCACATAAGGTCATGTCGGTTGACCAAACTGAAAGGTAGTTATTTGTAACTGTTTGTAATTCATATATATTAAGCTGTTGAGCCAGATGAGAACTCAGTTCAGTTCTTTGTATTGTATGGACCCTTTCATTATAATATAATCTGTTATTTCTCTTACTTGTTCTTGTCTCTTGTATCTGTTATGTATGTCTGTTCTTAATGTGTATTATTGGTAACCCTATGTGATCTGTGAGATTACAACATTGGTTCCGTTGCCGGTAGTACATGTCCGAGATGTATACAAGCAGATGATATTAGAACAAGAGATTAAGGACTGGCGGGAGCATAAAATAGCAAACTACTTGCAAAATTGTGCACAAAGAAACAGATTAATGACTGTGCAAGCAAAAGAAAGGTTCTTTATTGAGACTCATGAGAAGTTTGTAGAATCAGTACCCCAGCTTTTGAAGAAACTTCTGGATGAAAAAGCTGGAAGGGATTAAAGAACAACAACTGCTAGACATTCTGATTCGAGGGGGAAGGACAAACCTGTTGGAGTGGTTCGAAAATATCACCGATGAATTCTGCGAGGAACAAGCCATAGAAGAAAGAACTTCGGTGGAAACTATCTAGAATAAATTCTACACAGACCTCACCGAGCAATTCTAGTGTTCCTTACCAACCTTGCTGTTCAAGTTCCTGATAAATAAAGGAGTGGGTCATATCGTTGAACCTTGTCCATTACTACGCGAACTGCCACAAAATACTAACTGGGCGGAGAAACAAAAGAAGTGGGATAAATTCATTGTCGAAAGGGAGTGGGAATACTTCCTAAGCAAGTGAACAGAACTATCCGGGATTTCTAAAGCGTCGGGTAGGCAATGGGGGTGTAGCTGGTTGTAAGTCGGGGTAAAGTGGAGAGGATTCTAGTCGACTAAAGAGATCCCATTCACCAGCAATGAAAAGTAAACCTAAAAGGGAAATTGAAAGGACAGTGTCACATAAAGGTACAACGGACTTTCAGAAAATAGAGAGGGAGAAGAGGCTGTAAAGAAGGGAAGAAAGAAGAGAAAGAGCTATAGCACTGCAAAGAGGAATGAGTACTAGCAGACCAAGAGAGAAATCCACCAGAGTTGGGTCATGACCAACATGAAGAAGGCGTGGAAGAAGAAGCGTCCCCTATAGAAGAAAATTTGTGGATAGAGCAACGAGAAGCTCTCCAAATAGAAGTTCCCCAGGAGGTAAGACCTCTATCTCCGACGAACCCGAGTACCGGGATACAAACCATTGTCGAAGAGGACCGCAGACTAAGAGTTGGTGACTTTGGTATTTGGAGTTGACTAGGCGACGAGAGAAACGATGATAATCATATACTTATCCGTTGACCAGAAGAAGGAAATTGGGTCACGCTTCAACTGTTACCCTCCAACCGAAGTATCCACTTACTTTACCCGACATAGGAAGGAGCACCCCCCCTGCCAAATATAGTTTTGGAAGATACAAAAAATTTGGAGCTACAGACAAATAATTGCAGTTGGACATCTACAGGAGAAGTTGACCCCAACCGACTACTTGTCGGAGAAGAAACGACAACTAAGATGACCGATGGAAATGAGAGCTCTGTCGGCAATAGTTCTGCACAGAAGAATACACAAAATACCCCACTATCCCCACCATCACTTCCACCACCGCCACCTCCTGAAGAAGACAATGATAGTGACTCCAACATGGGTCATGGATCAACGCACATCCCTCTATATGAGGGTGACGAAGATCCCAGATGACATTGGTTCTTCTGCGAATCGACATGGGAGGAAAACCAAGTTACAGATGAAGACAGACAGATGGCGCAGTTCGTTGGAGCCTTAAGGAAAAGAGCATTAACATGGTTTATGACCTTTTCTGAAAGAACCACCGGAGAAACTAAAGCAAAAGTCAAAGCGCAATTTTTATCATTTTTTAAAACTCCAAATGCAAAACATCTAGCAGCTAAGAAATTGAAGACAACATCACAAAAGTCAGGACAAACTGTCCGTGACTACGACAAACACTGGAAAGACCTTCTTAGCCAATTGGATTATGTTATTGATGAGCAACTACTAATCCAGTGGTTTCTTGCATGTCTGTCACAAAAAATTCGCTAGCACATAAGTATGGAGACATTCAAAACTTATGAGGTTGTGCTTACTGAAGCTCTACAAGTATAAATGGATGAAGATATTCCAACATACCCCACAGACCATAGACTGGAAGAACAACTCGAGATCATGTAGAAATATTTAAAAGAGCTAAACCTTAAAAGTCAGGACATCTGGTGCACAAAATTCTCATCAACCGGACATTCGAAAGATAATTGTCGACAAAATATTAGCCGACAGGATGTTCGATTTGTGCAAACAAAATGTTTTTACGACATCTTCCAGGAGCATGGAGAGCACACTACAAAATATTGCCCATTCAACATGAAGAATGGCAAAGCATCATGGTGTGCAATCTATGAAACTAAAAATCATAACACTGCTGACTGTCACTTGAATCTAAAGAATCAACAAAATTATCAGGAAGTATATTAGACAAACGCAGTTGCACAGAACAATGAGCAACGAAGCAATGCACAAAACGAATAAAATAATCAAAGGTACGAAGGTTGTCGGTACAAACGCCTGTTTGACAAATGACATGGAGGCTACGGAAGTCGAGGTCGATTCTCTGGGAATTGAGACAACTGACCACGTCGGCTCATCTAATGTTTCACATGTTACAAGGAAGGACACTGATATGCAGATTGTCCATACAAGGACAAGACTGACCTAAAATTCTGTACTAGTTGTAGAGTAGGGGATCACTCATTAGAGGATTGCCCTACTATGCTCGAAAAGATAAATAAAAAGAAAAATGTTAATGTCTTGTCGTGTGTGCAAAAACATGATATTATCAATACAAAGAATTTACATATCGTAACCCGACAAGGGGCGAAAATTGGGAATGATAACCCCCAAATAAGCAAGATAAAAGAAAAAAAATGTTTATCCTGACCCAGTTAAATAAAAAAAATATATAAATATGCAACAAATATATTTAGAGAATTTGCTCGACAAGAAGAAGAAGATGATAATCGACAAGACACAATAAAAGAGCTAATACATTTGGTACAAAAAATAAAACAATATTGCAATTCATCGACTTACTGTATAAAATAAAACACAACAAAAACACTGAAAAACAAACAAAGAATATCTGTAGCTTAAACCAAAAAGATAAAAGTGATGCTGACCCACTTGTCGACCTGGAATTTGAAGGATACCATGTCCGACAAGTTGTACTCGATTTCGGATCACAGGTAAATATTATGACTCGAGGCACATGGGAACAATTAGGCAGACCTCGATTATACGAGTCAGGCATATACCTAAAACTAGCCGACCAAGGTCTAATTGAACCTATTGGAGTTTGGAAAAATGTCAACACAATGATAAAAGGAATATCGACCAAAGTTGACTTTGAAATTATTGACCCTAAGGAAGGATCTAGTACCTTCCTAGAGTTAGTAGGTTGACCTTGGGGGAGAAAAATGAAAGCCTCGATATCCTTGGACAAAGAAAGAATAAAATTAAAGGGGAATGGACAAAAAGTAATAATACCTATCCATCCATCCCAAGGAGAACCTTGGACAGAACCAATTGATGAAGAAGTTGGCATCTGACAACTATATCAGGTACAGAACAATGAAGATTACATTGAACCTAATATATATGGTGAACTTTACTTAGGTAACCAAGACTCAGTAGGATACAATTTAGATGCAGAACTATGTGATTGGGAGGTTGAAAACTATGAAACAAAAGCAAGAGGATGCTGGACTATTCAAAAAATACAGAAGAAACCAGTCAAACAATGCTTTATGGTGCCCATCATCCCAAAAAAATTTGAGAAGAAAACTAGGGAATATCCTACCTTGAAACCAACAAATATAAATAATACAAAAATACCAAAATATAAAGAAAGAGAATCACCAGTGATGCATGCACAGCAAGTATCTAGGAACATTGGTGAACATGGCCAACTACAAAGTTTAGTAGAAACTTTTACAGGACAAGCTTCTAGATGGTGGGATACCCACCAGTCAAGACTGTAGACATGGACAATAGCTTCAACTTATTTTGTGGAAAGATTTGGAGGAAAGAAGTCAACCAACCAGGCTCAGATACCTATATTTACCCAAGGACAGGATCCATAAAACCATATAAAGACATGTGAAAAATAATGGAGAAGACTTGGATATAAAGATGAACGTACATGGCCACACTTATTTCCATCAACACTCACCGACTTACCAAATAAATGGTATAAGATGGAAGAAGCTCGGGGTGAAACATTCCTATGGCATGAACTCAAAGAGAATTTTATCAAAGACTTCAACTTTGAACCCCAAAATGAGAATTTGGTTGAAACTGCAAAACAAATCAAAGCATTTGTACAACCGATAGAAAACAAAACCCTAAAAGACAACCAACCGACAATAAACTGTAACAATATACAAACTGGGAGAATTCCATTGTCAACAGGACTATATATGGAAAATGAAAATTCAAAAGGGAAAAGCTTTAGATGGAAAGCAAACCATGCCGAAACAACAAAACGAATTCACACAGTGCTCAAAGTCAAGACAACCGACAAGGAAGGCATCGATCGAATGACTGCAGTAGACTTTCCTGCTACATTCTCATAGTTTAAAGAAGGGAGTCGACTAATCAATGAGACAAAAGCTCCCGAATGGTTAGACACTAAAGTGAAAATCAAATAAGTCGACATATCAAATGATGATCGACCAAAAATAGCAAAAATTGGAGACTACTGGTCTGAAGCACAAACAACAGAGATAACAAACCTACTGAAAGAATTTCAGGATGTATTTGCTAGAGACTATAAAGATCTCAAAGGTCTAGTACATTAAATGGGCGAAATGAAGATCGACATTAAAACTGATGTTCGACCTATCAAGAAAAGACCATATAAACTAGCTCATAAATACAATGAGATAGTGAAGAAAGAGATTGATAACATGCTTGCAGCAGGAATCATCTACCCTATTGACCAAACAGAATGGGCAAGTCCAATGGTAGTTTAACCAAAGAAACATGATCCAACCAAGCTAAGGACCTGTGTCAACTTCAGAGAACTCAATAAAGTTACATTAACAGACCCATTTCCAACTCCTTATGCAGATGAAATCTTAAACGAGGTAGCAGGACATGAATGCTATTTGTTTACAGATGGATTCTCAGGTTATAATCAAGTACCAATAGCCAAAGAAGATCAGAAAAAGACAACATTCGTATGTGAATTTGGCTCATTTTCTTATAGGGTTATGCCTTTTGGACTGAAAAATGCACCTGCAGTATTCTCAAGGATTGTGGTTAAAACATTCCAGGAGTATATTTACAAAACAATGGCAGTATATTTTGACGATTGGAAAATATACTCTACACTAAAAGACCATTGTAAATGGCTAAGGCTTATACTGGAACATTGTAGACAAATCTAGCTATCTTTGAACATCAAGAAGTGCATATTTCTAACTCCTATAGGAATACTATTAGGGCACATTATCTATAAAGAAGGTATTAAAGTCAAATTCACAAAAATAAAAATTATCCTTGACTTAAAACCACCAATGAACCCAAAACAAGTCAGGGTACTACTTGGTCATATAGGATATTATAGAAAATTCATAAGAAACTATTCAGATATGACATACCCATTGGAAGAACTGCTAAGAGAGGATCAGGAGTTTAACTAGACAGAGGAGTGCAACATATCATTTGAAAAACTAAAAATAAAGCTAGTTGAAGCACCAATCCTAAGGTTTCCAAACTGGTCAATCAAATTCCATGTTCACATTGATGCATCAGGCGTAGCAATAGGAGCAATCCTAACTCAGCTAGGAGATGATGGAATGGACTACCCTATAGTCTACAGTAGCAGAAAACTAAAAAAATCTGAAAGAAACTATTCAACAACAGAAAGAGAAGCATTAGGAATGGTCTTTGCTCTACAAAAATACTAACACTACCTACTAGCTAATCCATTTATCTTTTACACCAACCACCAAGCTCTAAAATACCTCGTAAATAAGCCTCTACACCATGGAAGAATTTGTCGATGGCTAATTCTATTCCAAGAGTTTGAATTCAAATTCGTTGTCAGACCAGGTAAGCTAAATGTTGGTCCTAACCATTTATCCCGAATCAACACAGGGAGGAACCGACGGGAGTCAAAGACGACTTACTGGATGCACATTTATTTCGAATAGAAGTAGTTCCGATAGAGTTAGAGGAAATAGCTCAGTTTTTAGAAGATGGACAAGCACTAGAAGGCATGAGTATGAAGAAGAGCGTGGTATCAGTGCTACAGGCACAAAGGTAGGATACAAAAGAAGAGTAGAAAGAAGAAATAGCTCAACTGTTGACACAGCAGCACATAGCTTTTGCAGAAGCATACAAGGTACTACGAGATCACATGGAGGAGTCGGTCATTACAGAAGAAGTACTGAGAGATTGGCCTGCATACTATGGGAAAGTCTATCAGCAAGTTCGACAAACTCGACAATAAATCCAAGCGCTCGAGAAGAGAAAAATCACAGAGGAAGAACTCAGAAGCACAATTGAAAATCAAATATTGCTTGAAACAACCAAATTGTAGAAGCACGAGTGAAAAGCACACCAGTGGGCGCAACAAGCCATTCCAAGTTTAGAAAAATTAGATATCATCTACCCGCAGATGAAATGACTTTTTGAGATAGTAGAGGAAAAGGACCTCTTTAAGGGTCGCAACATGGAGAAGATAGCAGAATTTTCCATTCAAGAAAAGATGTCGATATTATCAAGTCTGACTACATTAACCATCGACATCCAAAAAATACTACAAAGTTGGAGGACATTCCAACAACAGCTGGAAGTGACAGCTGAAGCAATTATCGAAGTCTGTGTGCAGAAAAGACCATCCATCAGACTTCATAGCCCATGAAGATCAAACACATAAATAACTACTTAGGACGGGCAAAGACAATTTTGGTACCTCCATGTTTCTTCAAGATGAAGAAACGTTTTGTTTGTGGGGGAGATGTTGGAGGAGCAAGTCGGTAAGCCAACTGAACTATCAGCTGAGTAAGTCGGTCAGCCAATGAATGAGAGATTAGGTCGGCCACATAATGTCGTGTCGGTTGACCAAACCGATAGGTATTTATTTGTAACCATTTGTAATTCATATATATTAAGCTGTTGAGCCAGATGAGAACTCGGTTCAGTTCTTTGTATTGTATGGACCCTTTCATTATAATATAATCTATTATTTCGCTTACTTGTTCTTGTCTCTTGTATCTGTTATGTATGTCTATTTTTAATGTGTATTATTGGTAACCCTATGTGATATGTGAGATTACAACAAGGGCCAACTTATCTTAGAGAGACTCCAAAAATACATTACATGATGTTTCACTTGGGAACAATTCCCTGACTTACAGCAGAGGTTGTACCTCAAGGTCTATACACAATAATGACATCCTGAAAGAAGAAAAACACATCTAAGATGGGGGTACAACAACATACAATGATACTATACATCAGAATATCTCCTGAAGCTACAAATACATCAACACTCCCTCTTAACTAGGAAGGTATTCTCCCTCTTCCACAATCATCAACATATCTGGTCCAGTCATCATTACAAATTCATCATCATAGCTTCTACCATCATCATATTCTTATCAATCATTGAAAGGTACTATTTGTCATCAAAAGTTTCTATAGAGACAACCCTTTTTCATGCTGGGTGTAGGCCTAGTCCTCATCTAGGTATTCATCACATCTATGAGCAAGCCATCGTATAGAAACAATCCAAGACCTTCTTTACATTTCCACAACAATAACTTGCATCTCCTACCTTTATCTCTCCGTATCCAGATAATATCTTTTTCCCTGCACAAAACAAAACACATATAGCACACCCCAGATGGAGACCACATGCGTTTTATCACCATAGTAGTATAACGAGATCTTTCATGTCATTAAGATAACCTGTAACATCCACTATGTAAGAGTTTCCTAGGAGCACACCAAGTACATTATGTCTCTCCACGGTCGACTTGTGTTCTTCCTGCATAGAAGAACTTCCTAGGTACACCTCACGTGCTTTGTGACCTTATCATCTCCAACATGGGAACACACACACATATATATATGTGTAAGGACTGATTACGACCAAACAACCTGCTACACTAGGGATTTTACATTCCATGTCAATCTCAAGGACTTATTACATCTAAACAACTTGCGTCCAAGACCTTTTCCTTCCAGACAACCTTTGGGGCGTATTACATCTGAGTAACCTACGTACCTCGCTAGGGCTCCTTTTTAGAATCAAACAACCCACATGACTTATTACATCTGAATAACCCTTGTACCATGCCAGGGCTCATATTTACATTCAGATAATCTCTCTCAGGACTGATTATGTCTGAGTAACCCGTGTATCATGCCAGGACTCGTATTTACACTCAGAAAACCTACATGATTGATTACATTCAAGCAACATACTACATCTGGGTCTTTTCTACTCAGACAACCTGTCTCATTTCCTATGTGAGATATCATGCATCTCCATCTTATGGTCTCTCATTATTTCTAGCATAGAAACATATAGGGGTTGATTACATCAAAGGATAAACTGTGAGGTTCGCCATGACTTGCTACATCCAAGGACAACCTAAAGAACTGATTACGTTTAAGAAACCTATGATCTTCACCGGGATTTTACGTTTAGACAACCTGTCTCTCCATCTATGCTAGAACTCATGACTCCCTCTTTCGAGGGGTCTCATTTTGGCTCACACCAAGTCTTTCTATGAAGTACTTGAAATTCAATTTGGTTAGAGGCTTGGTCGACACATCAACATCTGCACGTCCGTTGCCACGTACTAGAGCTTCACTTCTCCTTTATGCACCATATCCTTGATATAGTGGAATTCAATCTCTATGTGCTTCGACATGTCATGTAACACACAGTTCTACGATAGCATTACACAACTTTGATTGTCACATAAGATACAAGTCACATATAACTAGATATCAAACAAGTAAGATAGTATCTTTCACAACCACACTGCCTCACAACTAGTCGATCAAGCAGCAACATACTCTTCCTCGATTGTACTTAGCACCACACATGATTGATTCCTGCTAAACTCAGAGATCATGCTAGATACCAATCTGAAGCGGCAACCCGAAGTACTCTTCCTATCACTGGTGCTATCTTCCCAATTTGAATCAACATAACCGTTTAGGTTAATCCTCTGATTCACATCATACTTGATCCCATAATCCACTATACATTTTAGGTACCTCAATACATGCTTTACAATTATCAGGTGAACATGTCTCTGATCTGCTAGGAATTGGCTTAGGGTATTTATAGCAAAGCATATGTCGGGTCTCATATTCACCATATACATCAATGATCCAATCATCTGATGATACATCATGGCATCAACCAACTCTGATGAATCAACACACATAGGCTTCAAGTTTGATTCCATAGGTGTTGTTATCGCCTTGCAGAACAGTATTTTGAATCTTTTTAAAATATCCACTATATATTTTCCTTGACCAAGGAAAATCCCATATGCACTTTGCCACACCTCCATGCCTAAGAAGTAGTGCATCATCTCTAGGTATTTCATCTCGAAGTCTGTAGAAATTATCCTCCTTACAACTTTAATTATTTCATCCTCATCGGTCATAAACAAGTCATCGACATATATAAGGAGCATCACTGGTCTTTTGCCTTCAATATTGAAGTAAAGGTTGGAATCCATTTTACTGTTGGTAAAGACTTGGCTCATCAAGAAGCTATCCATCTTGCCATACCATGTCCTCGGTTCCTATTTCAATCCATACAAGGACTTCTTCAATTTGCACACATGAGTCTGCTTATCATGTGTCTCGAATCCCAGTAGTTGTTCCACATACACTTCCTCCTCGACTACACCATTCAAGAATGTTGTCTTGGCATCCATCTAGTGTATCTTTTGTTTCATAATTGTAGCTAATACAAGTATGGTCCTAATGGAAGTGTACTTAACCATGGGTGCAAATGTCTCTTTGTATTCTATGCCTTCTTTCTGTGAGAATCCTTGTGTTATGAATCATTTTCCTTGTATTTCTTGATTATTCCATAAGCAGTATGCTTTATCTTATAGATCTACTTCAAAGTCATGATAGAATTATTTTCTGGTCTCAGAACTATCTCCCATACATCATCCTTCATGATCAAATGATAATAAATCATGGAATCCTTCCATTCTTTCTTTTCTGAATCCTCTTCATAGGTGGAAGGTTCCTTGTCAATGATTTCACATAGCAGGGCCACATAGTTGTTGTAAGGATTTGGATTTTTCCTTTCTCTATGCATTCCTTCTAGAGCGCCATAGCTTTATGCTTCTTGTATGAGCTCCCATTCCCATGCTGATTTGGTTTCCTCTTGTGGGAGTCCTTCTTGAGAAGTGTCTCTACCGAATCTTGTGGTTCTGCCATGTCATGATCTCCATGATCTTCTTTAATTTATTCTCCAATTTCCATCTCTCATACTCTCGTTTCTTTAGGTTCCTTGACCTCTTGAATAGGTAGCCTCCTGGATATAAAGTATGACAAGTCTTCATTAAAGGTTACATCTCTGATGCTATGGATCTTCTTGAATATTGGGAAGTATATTCGGTAGGAATGTGATGTATCACTGTATCCTATGAATATACCCTTCTTCCCAGAAGGATTGATCTTGGTCCTCTTCTCCTTTGGATTATGTACGAACAACAGGAGGCCAAATATTCTAATATGGATGACTTATGGTTTCTCTCCTGAGAAAGACTCTTCCGGAGCTTTGTTTTCAAGTACTTGATGAGGAGTACGGTTTTGTACATACACAACTGTCCTTGCTTCTTCTTCCCAAAGGTGCATAGGAAGATCCTAGTCATGTAGCATTTCTTTCGTTGCTTCCATTATGGTTCTATTATTTCGTTCCGCAATCCCACTCTGCTGAGGATTATATGGAGTGATCAACTCCATCTTAATCCCAGACTCTCTGTAGAGTTCCTTGAATTCTTCCAAGGTGAATTCTCTACCATTATATGACCACAGAGTCTTGATATTCCTTTTGGTTTGGTTCTCAACCAAGGCTTTATATTACTTGAACTTACTGAATACGTCATTTTTCCCATTCAATAAATATATCCAAATCTTACATGAGAAATCATCTATAAAGGAAACATAGTACACATACCTTCTTATTGAGATAGAAGGCATGGATCCACAAACATTTGAGTGTACTATCTCTAGCATTCATTTATCCTTGATTTCATTGTTGGGAAGTGTATTCTTTGTATTCTTTCCTTGTGCACATCCTTTGAAAATTCCTTCATGCTTTTCCTGGATCTCTGGATCTCTGAAAATTCTAAACTGGTGAATGTCTTCACTTGAAGCATTCACTGAATCCATGATCCAAGAATAAGATAAACTAATCCAAATGGGAGCCTTGAAAGTCTCCAAGAATCACTCTTTAGGCTAGGGAGTCAAAGAACGTGAATGAAAAATGGAAGCAGAAGGGAAAGGATGATATAAATTATCAATTCAAACCAAAGGAGAAGCTTAATCCATTAGATGGAGCCTCGAGTTCCAAGAAGGATAAGTAGAAGATGTTTGGAAATACCAAGTGTGCCTATTGCAAGAAAGGAAACCATATAGAGAGTAGTTGTATGAAGAAAACTATAGATCAAATGGATATAGTTCTTAGGCATAACCAAATTTCCCTCCCAGAAGGTGAAAGGAATACTGAATCTGGAAGCAAGGCTGGTGATCATGAGAGATGCGATGCACTCAAGGATGAATTTCCAAAATATCAAGCCTTCCTCATAGATTCTAGATCCTCCAAGCACATGGTTTCCTCCAAAGAGTCATTTTATTCTTTAGATCACACTGGTGGTCCAAGCATTCACATGGGATATGATTCACACAACCCATCTGTAGGGAAATGAACAATACAATTAGAACATGGAGTGTTTAAATTTTTTATGTATGTACCTTCTTTAGTAGAAAATTTGTTATTTGTTTATTAGTTGACACACATTGGTTCACCAAAGAGAGTTTTTTTTGGAATCGACACAGTTGAGACATTAGATATCTCTACTGGGTTTTTGATAGCTAAAGGTGCTACAAACCAAGCCTCTAAGGCATATGAGTTCTCACACTTTTTACCATACTCACATCAAAGTGTCCAAATCAATGAAGATCCATTGTAAGCTATGCAGCCAATTAAAAATGAAGGTAAATATACTCTACATACACCATTTGCACATGATAATGTTTCTTCTGATTATTCAGACCCAAAATTCAAATATGAGGACCAATTTGAATCATATCTTGATGTTGAGAATGAAGATCAAGTAGATCCAGATCCAGATCCAACTTCTTCTCCCAAT
The DNA here is from genome assembly GCA_001517045.1 of Pseudotsuga menziesii. Lineage (NCBI taxonomy): Eukaryota > Viridiplantae > Streptophyta > Pinopsida > Pinales > Pinaceae > Pseudotsuga > Pseudotsuga menziesii. The sequence goes on from LPNX010220643.1 coordinate 80,386, forward strand.
TCAAGGCCTAAATGGTCTCAAAAACTCATTGAAACTATTGGGAACATTGTTGGGGATCCATCTAACTGAAGTAGAACCAGATCTAAATTTCAAGATTATAACCTTGCATTATGTCATACAGATCCACTTCTCCCAGATAGGTGCTAAATGATGGTGTGGTATGATCAATAGTCCTATAAAGAGGGTTGTCACGGTCCACCATGGAAGGAATCCACCGATGAGGAATACGAGTCACTGCAGAACAAAGATACATTGGATCGTGTCTATCTTCCTGTAAAGAGAATAGACAAATATGCCTTCCTGCATGATGTTTTTGAAGAAGAAATATACATGAGACAACCTAAGGGGTACACTGCTGATTCTTCCTTAGTATGTAGGCTAAGGAAATCATTGTATGGTCTTAAGAAATCCCTAGGGCATGACATGACAATATAGATTCTTTTTCATTGTCACAAAGGCTCGAAAGGTGCAAGTATGACTACAAAAGCAACAACATTTTATTTTCATATCTAGCATCAGACTGGAGGAAGATGGACAGGTTCACATGCACCGTATCATGGAACAAGTGAACAATAGGACCATCACATTGCATTACTTCCCTACAGAGGAGCAAGTTGTAGACATTTTTACAAAGTCTTTCACTCATAAAAGATTTGACTATCTCAAGGTTTTGCTTGGTGTGAAGGAATGATTTAGTTCCCTACTGTTCATTTTGAGGGGGGGTTTTGTTCCCATGTGGTTTTCCCCATTTCCTTAGTTTCATGAGCAATTATTTTTTTTCATGATTGTTGTACGGGTGACCTTTGGTCTCAGTTTCCAAGGCTTAGGTTGTTCAAGTTTGGATTAAGGGGGGGGTGTTAAGATAATTAAATAATCCTCCTTTGTCCACCATATTATTTTTGTCAGCTTCCTAACTTAGGATGATGTTTTCACTACGACATGTTATATGGGCCCACTAGCCACTTGATGTGCCCCCATGCATGAGTTTAGGAACTCCAGAGACCAATCCCTATATTTTAGGATCCCACACTAAGTTATGGGAGTCCCACCTTCACTTCACCCTCACCAGAGTTGAGTCAGTCTTCGATGGCCACCTTTAATTGAACTTCAGTTAGCTAATGAGGACAAAGGAACCCATGCTTACCTACGAGGGTCAGTTAACTGATTGTTGGATTTTTCGTTTGTCTGGAGTTGCACTAGCATGCCTTTCAATGGTGATTTTTCCTATGATAGTCAAGTCTTTGTTAGGGATTCGAGTCCTCCTTGGGTAATTTGAATTCCCTACATTGTATCATACTGTGTTATTACAAATATTAATGATTATTGTCACCAGTTATTGCTGCAAATTATTGTTATCTTCCATGGTTAATTTCACATCGCATTTTTTCCAATTTTGACACTGTAATTCATATTTCTTCATAATTCTTTCATTGCAAGGTATTATTCATCCCGCTGATCTTCGATAATTGATAATTTTACAATAACCACTCGTATCTCCAATATCCTTGACTATCTTATGATTCTTCTTATGTGACATTTATTTTGGCTCATTTTGCACAAAACCCATGTCCCATACTTTTAAGATTCATCCTCATCTGCCCACAAATTGCAATGTAAATTTGTCTCTTCTTATTTAACATGTTTTTTACTAAGAATGTTTGACTATGAGATCGAGTTCTTATGTTCGACTTGGGTGAGAAATTGAAGGATGGAACCATAAGTGTTGTTATATGAAATCTCTTCATAAACCATTGCCTACAAAATTATGCATAATAATCTTTAATCTGGTAAAAATGAAGGAAAATGAGCATTACTAAACCACTGAAGCTTGAATAAGCATAACATAAATTTTTAGATAAATTATGGAAAATGTATGGAAAATGAAGTGATAAATGAGCATAAAAGGAGGTAGAATGAATAAAATGGGTGACATAGCCATGACCCAACATCTCCCCCAAACTGAACATGTTGCATGTCCCCATGCAACCTAATACCTTTGTAGCATCACACAATTTACACAAGTTGTAAGGACCCATCTAAATGTTGCTTCCAAAATTGCTCTACTTTCCCAATTGATGATACATGTAGCACTTTGAAACCTCTTCAAACAATGGTTGTTCATTTTCCAAAATTGTAATTCTTGTAAAAGAGTCATCTTCAAAAACATGTCATTATTGGACAACCATGAAGAAAATAAGCGATCTAACTTATTATTCTTTTCAATCCATGGTGACTTAGATCGTCTTAGTAAGGATATTTTCAATTTTCATATTTAACACACGTTCAAAAAAAACTCTCAAGTTATTTGTAACAAATTTGATTTAGTAACAACAATATGCAACAAGTAACAACAAGCCACTACAACAAGTAACAACAAGTTTTTTCTCAAAAAATACAAACTGGGTTTTGCATAAATTTTGCAAGCAAGTTTTTACTATTCCAATGTTTCTCCACACGAAAAATTAGAGATACCCACAACATGTATTTTGAGAAAAACACAAAATGATTGTAGGTGATGATGGTCATTTTCTCGAAAACTGTGCACTAGATTGAGCTTAAATTTACTAGGTTTTTTCTTCCTGATGTAGTGCTTCTCTCCTCCAAGTCTCATGAAAATTCAGTTCATGGTTTGGAAGATATGATTACTTCAATTTATGCACTTTATATAAAAACAATATGCATGAGAAAAATAAATCTAGATGGAAAATGAGAGAAGAAACCATTATGCATAGTGACTCCTCCCCCAAACTAAATGAATAGTCTGTCCTCATGCAATCAAAATCATCTTAAACCCAAGCGCTTGATCAAATTTTCATGTGGCCTCTTTGTTGTTTTTGAAAGAAAAAACATTTGTTATTGTTACCAATGATCTCCAACTCTTGGCACACCAACCTCTCCCTAAATTTAAAGACATAATATGTCCACATGCTTCTTTCTTTGACAATAGAGTTCTTGGGAACAATTTGATTTATTAACTAGATCTCTCAAATCACCCACATGTCTCAACTGCCTCCTCCATTGTCTATGCTTTGTCCATCTTTCTAACTTTTGAATCATGATCAATAATCTCCCATCTTGTGCATATTATTGTTGCTCCTATATGTAGAGGAAATGGTGGGTCTGTGCCAAATGTAGAGGGAATCTCCAAGTGTTATATGAACATTCCAATGTTCACGACTCGCATCATATATGAAAATAATATTGATCTTGTAGTCATAAAAACAACCACCAAGCAATAATATGAGCATGGATGTGCTCCTATGTAATGTTGATGGCTACAATAATATAATGAAAACCTTTGCTCAAATACGAAGGTATGTGTTGCTAGAGTTTCCATTGCTTATGTAAGAAAGGTAAAATTCCATATGTCTATGATTATTCTAAAAATATGACATTCAACCATGGTCACAGGATTTCAAAGAGCTATCAACATAAGATTCCAAAATAAATGAGAAAATACTTATTCTAGTGTGGATTCCATGTGATCTTGCAGAACAAGGGTTAACCATGGGTTAATGTTGAAAATTGAGGTTGTTGGTGGTGGAATAATTTCTTGCTGAGCACTATGAAATCCTCCTTCAATATTGCAAAAATAGGTTCCCATCAAATTGTTATGTTATTATTATACGGGTAAAGCAGATACTATGGTGGCCATCATTATGTTATAAGGTAGATACAAAAAATGCAATGTCTCAAGGATAAATAAAACCCAAATAAGATTAAAATATGCAACTGCAACCATTCATTGATAGTATGTTCAAACGACAAGTAATCATACCAAAATTTAATGAGAGAATTCTGAATAATCCATGTTCTAGGATCTACAAGTCAACCATCAAATCTCAACTTGACTTGGAATATGTAAACCAACATATGCAACGTAAGAAATATCTTCAAATTAATTACCATAAACCTTTCCATCCTCAACAATTGGTCCATTCTACAATATGGGAAAACCCATAGTTCAGATTTGTTTGTTGCCTTAATTTTCACATGTCATTGATGTAGACATATTATGAAAACTTCCTTTAGGATTAAAAATAGAGGTTTCCACAAAAAATTCCAACATTTTAATATTACAATATTCTTCCCATGAATGTGGTCTCTTTAAGTCAACGTTTCATGTAGATAAATGATTATTGACAAAAGAAATGACATAACAATATTCTGCTGCCAATAAAGGCACCCTCCTACTTCTATGACTACCTATTATGAAATTTCATAAGATCCATGTGATATGATCAAAATAAGGGTTGTCAATAAAACACCATAAAATATCTCTAGATTAATGTGAGTATGAACAAAAATATCCATAAGCAAGAACCATATCATCATTTTGAAGTGCTTTATAACTCTCAACAACTTAAAGAGATGAACCAATGCATGCATAAATGAATCATAGATCAAATAACTCATAACGTTGACTTTCACCTTCTTATATGATAACATGTGCTTCAAGAAATGATTTCTACAACAATTTATTCTACTGTAGGTTCTTGTGGAGTATCCCATTGCTTTCTTGGCTTGTCCATGTGCATCAGTTGCTTCTTGTCTTCTTACTGTTAGTGCTTGCAGATCTTCTTAATGGTAGGTTGGTTCGTTGCTGCTACTTGTTGCACAAGTTGTAATGACTATGTAACAATGCACAAGTTGCAACAACTATGTAACAACGAACAAGTTGAAATAGTCACTGTGTAACAACACACAAGTAGCAACAACTTTCACAATATTTTTTATCATTTTATTCCTTCAACAAGGTTGTGGGAGATGATGCCATGGGTAGGATGATGTCAATTTTGGTCACATGGAACAAGGGAGGTTTTAAAATGAACAAGGATAGGGAAAAATTATTAATTACAAGGGCATGATAGGTAAAGCAATAACCCCCCCCCCCAAATTGAAGCTTTTTATGTCCTTAAAAAAATGGCAGATGGTAAAGAAGTGGAAATGATAGAAATGAATAATGCTTAGTGGTTTTTCATGACATTCTCCCATATACCTTTAATAAATCAATAATTTATGTTCCTTTACCTCTATGGAAGCTTGGGTTGGAATGGATGGACTGATGTTTGCGGAAGCTGATGTGGGATAGATTTGATCTGCTATCTGAATGAGGAATTGGCAAGATGAATTGAATGATGTTGTAGATGATTCTAAAGGTGGGATTAGTGCAAGTATTTTGTCTGATCCTAATACTATTGACTACTCACTACAACAAAATACCCTTTTGGGGGTGGTTTTCTTGAGGCGATTTTTCTAACGCCCACCCCCCCCGCAAATAAATAAATAAATAAATAAATTTTAGGTCTTTGGTGGCGGTTCTTAACCCCCCCCCCCCCCCCCCCCCCCTCAAAAGTCTTGAGAATTTTACTTTTGGGGGAGGGTTTATAAATAATCCTCCTAAAGGTTTTTTTGAAGGCGGTTTTTAGAACCCCCCCCCCCCCCTAAAAAAAAAAAAAATTTTTTTTTAGGTCTTTGGGTGCGGTTCTTACAAAAATCCCTCAAAAGTCCTGAGAACTAGACTTTTTGGGGGTTTTTAGAAAGACCCCCCCCTAAAGGTCCCCCCCCCCCCAAAAAAAAAAGTCATGAGAATTAGACATTTGGGGGCGGTGGTTTTAAAACCACTCCCAAAAGTTCAATTCTCATGACTTTTGGAGGGCGGTTTTTTAAAGACCCCCATGAAGACACTTTCAAGGAGGATTTTATAAAATTATCCCTCTAAAAGTATTGAGAATTGAACTTTTTTCGATTCTTTTGAAAAAACCACCTCCAATTGTTAAATTCTCATGATGTTTTGGGGGGGGTAGAAAGGATACACCTAAATATATGTTTCAAGGAATTTTTTTGAAAATCCCCATAAATATAAGAGAATTTTACTTTTGGAGGTGGTTTTTTAAAGTCTGCTTCCAAAATTTCAATTCTCATGACTTAGGGGGAGGACCGCCCTTAAATATATTTTTCAGGTATGTTCTCAATATCCATCCTCTCAAACACTACTAAAATATGCCACTAATTATTGTATAATTGATCCCTAATTAACCTTAATTGACCGCTAATTACCCCCAATTATCACTCATTGCACCAAAATGACCCCTCCTTAATCACTAATTACCCTTAAATTATCTATGCTTACCAGTAATTAACGCTTGATAACCTCTAAATGACCCCTACTTTTTTCTAAGGAAAACCTCGTAGAGAAACCTATTGGATTTTTCCCAACATTCATAGATGGAATACTCCCCAGTAAATTCATCTATGTAGACTAGTGTGACTCACACACAAGGATTCAAAATGGGAACATGCCACCATTAATCTAACTAAATGCCCAACATTTTGGACCACTAGTTTAGATAATCCCTTGGGCTTAAATGGTCCCCACTTACCCATAATTGACCCATAGGTACCATCAATTTCTCCTAGTTAACCTATAAATGACCCCTAATTACCATTAATTAACTCCTAATTACCTAATAGTTCACCCCTTATTAACTAGTAATTACTCGTAAATAATCCATGCTTAACAGTAATTAACCCTTGATAACCTCTAAATGACCCTTACATTTTTCCAAGGAAAACCTTGTGGAGAAATCCAATGGATCTTTCCAAACATTCATGGATGACATATTCCATAGTAAACCCATAGATGTAGACTATTTCTCTTCACACATAAGGATTTAAAATGGGCACATGCCGCCATGAACCTAACTAAATTCCCAACACCATGGACAACCACTAGTTTAGATAAGCCCTTGGGCTTAAATGAGCCCTACTTACCTATAATTGATCCATAGGTACCATTAATTTCCCCTAGTTAATCCATAATTGAACCCTAATTACCACTAATTAACCCCTAATTATCCCATAATTGACCCTTTATTAACCCTTAATTACCAGAGCCCAAAATTATAATGTTTATGTGGATGATTGTATAGAGAACTCTAACTCTGGAAAATGGCAGTCTGATAGTCCTTCCACATGTTCTGAAATTTCAAGTAAAGAGGAATCAGACCTTGAATCAGAGTTAGAAGAAAGGTATGAACAAGAGGATTCGACGTTGCATTCCAACCCTTCTGTTTGTGGGCCGAAAGATAATCAGCGCAGTGATGTACATGAAGAGAGACATCCTTATTTTCCTTATAATGATTGCAATCAACATGTTGAAGTTTCTATTAATGATGTTTTCAAAGAATATTTCAGCATGCATATATATGATAAATGTGAAGATGGCCACTTGGATGATGCAGCTCAAGAAGCAAGAGGCCGCAATAATAGATTAGATAACCAAGAAGAGGAGGACTCCAAATGGGATACTTCTTTATTTTTTTTAGATTCAGAAATTACTTTGCTTGATTCTATGGAAAATCACAATGATATTTTCTTTGAAACACTTGTAAGGAATCAGGTTTTAATTTCTGATATTTTAAATGAAGAAGATGATGTCTCATTTGCAAATTGTCAGGAGCATTCCTTGCATGGTTTTCTTGAAGATCATTTTGGCAGGGTGCTAGAGCATTTACAGTTGGAGAAACCTTTCCACGGCAAACAAAAAACTGAAATATTTGAAGGTTGTCATGATCCAGTGGCATAATACATGGAGAATTTTTCTAGTGGTAATGGCTGGTTATGTCTCTACAGTAAAGATCAATCCCTTCATCATAACCTTTTTCCATTAAGTCCTTCATCTTTGCTTTTTTATCAAGCAAGAGGAGAAAGTTTGTTTATGGCATCATTTCCTTGATTGGATTCACTTGAAGTTACTAAGTTACTTAAATAGGCATTGATGCTCAGTAAGTAGGGTAGGTAGGTGTGAATAAGATTGACATGGTGAGCATTTCTTTCAGTAATTTTTCATTTTGTTTCAGCATTAGTTCAGTTTTTGTTTTCAAAACATGTTGGGGATTTTAGGAAATCCTAGGAACAATCCAATGGATTTGGCACCTTGTCTATAGGGTTCTTTGCTATCTCACATGGAGGATAACATCCCTAGTTGGAGCCAGTTGTTAGCACCATTTTTGGGCTAAATAGTTGGCAAGGGATTTGGCCAGTAAATGGAGGAATAAGGCCTGCAAATTTCCTTATCATACTACCTTGATAAATGTTAATGAGGTTCTGTAGCAAATGGATGACTTGGATGCACAATGGACAAGATCAAAGGCCGAAAGCCATTCCTGCCAAGGAAAATCGGGAGAAGAAGAGCGGGAACGAAAAAACTCAGTGGTGAAAAATGATAAAATATGCCTTCCATTTTTCACGGTCCAATATCTGATGGTTCAGAAAGGTTTCCACATAAATCAATGGCCCACAAAAAGCGGGAAGTTCAAAGGCGAAAACAAAAGGGTGGAAGAGGGAAGGGCCAAAATTTGGTCATAAAAGTTGGTATTTTCACCTTCCACTTTCTGCTAAAGAGCAGAAAGATGGAAAGTAGAAAACATAAGAATTTGGTCATGAAGGTTAAAACTTTCACCTTCTGCGATCTGCAGGATCGAGAATCCATCCCGCATAGATCAATGGTGCGGAAAGAAAAAGTTGGAGAGGGAAAACACGAAAAAGTAGAAAACATAAGAATTTGGTTGTGAAAAGTTGAAGTTCCGCCTTTCTCTTTTCGTAGCCTACATATTTACCTCAGATCAATGGTTTGGAGGTCTCTGTCAGAGATCGATGGTGTGGAAAAGGGGAACATGCGAACGAGGTGTTAGTTTTTTCAACATTTAAGCTAGCAATATGTTAAGATCTTTTCACTGAGAGAATAACAATCACAGCAATCACATAAGCACATCACAAGAGACAAGAGACACAAATATTTTTAGGAGGGGAAACCATAAATGGAGAAAACCCCTCAACTTCCTCTAAGATAGTATCACCACAAGATGTGATCTCAAAACAGTAAGATGACCTCCCTTCACAACAGCAGGCTTCTGTCTTCTGTCAAGCCCAAGAATTTCCTTCTCCAAAAGTGCGCCACACTTGAGAGAGCAAGAGAGCTAAGTCACAAGTGATAAATAGAGAGACTCACCCTCTCTATTTATATTAGTCCATTCACTTGAATTACCATTTCACACGTAGGCTCGACCTAATAATTACTACTCGAGCCTACACCTTAATTAGTGTATAATAACTCAAGTGCCCCATAACTGTGGGGACTTACCTAATGACTTGAAATGACTTGATTACATTATTAATCCTCCCGATCGGAACATCGGGGCATGACCACATGAGTCAAATACATAATAGAAACATCCCGGAATAAACATCGGGTTACAATATATAAAATACATATAAGAATACATTCCGAAGTTACATATACATCAACACAAGGTAAGAAGACTTCCCGATATGTGGAACTTGGTAAGCCCCAGAGCTTTCAATGACCCAGATCACCCTTGATCTCAGATTAATGTTGGAGATTGATTTCGTTGGTATAACATACACACTGAAAGTAGAAAGAGTGTTCGCGCGATGAGAAACATGTGTGAATGACGTGTCCCCTCCCCATTGGATATCGTTCTAAAAAATCAGAGATGAAAAGGTCACTTTATGGAGCACGATGGTGCATTTTTCAACGGTGTAGATCCAAGAAGGAATCAGATCAATGGTGGAAATTCATTCCGTTGATCTAACTTGCACGAAGAAAATAGATTTTTATATCTGTGGAATCGTTTAAATACCTACATGTTTTGAGGACCATGATTAAGGGTAAGGTAAGATCAACAACAATGGTGAATTCCGTTGATCGAACTTGCTCATGAAAATTAACTTTTCAAATTCGTGGAATTGCTTAAAGGTCGACAAGTTTTGATGGAGGAGATCTAATCAGGGATGGATCTACGATGGAGAGCAGTTCTGTTGATTCAACATGGGAGGACAAATAAACTTTTGAAATCATTGAAATTTGGTACATCCTTTAGGTTTTAACACCGAAGTTTTAAAGGGGTTTTTGATCAATGGCTGAAAATAATTCTGCGAGATGAACTAGCACAAAGAAAGTATCGAGGAGGATTTACGGAATTTTACAGAGCATGCAATTTTATACACATTTTTCCATATCCTTGTTTTGGATAAAATATCAAGAGTCCACAATGATTTCGTTGGTTGAAGGTGCAAGGAAGAATGAAACTGTTGCAGACCGTTGAAGGTGTTTTGAACCATTGTTTTCATCCTGTAGGTGCGGGTTCCAGATGTCAAAATTTTTGGTTTGACCCACCACGCCCATCTCAGCATGGTTTCCAATTTTGTTTATGATCATGGCGAATCTGTTAGATCAACATTTGTTAGGATTTTGATTCCCACGTTGTAACTGAATTTGGCTTTGTTTCGAGGTTGGTCTTGGGAGCCTATGATAATATAAATATACCCTCAATAGAGGAAGACAGGGTTGGAACCCGTGATATTTTATGTTATGCATCTTGAGATCTATCGTTAATAAAATTGCAGAGCCGAATGTTGTCCTATTGCTGCAAAGATTCTTGTGCATTTCATAGTTACAGTCTATTATTTCTTTTCCCATGTGCATGTCTTTCCTATTAAACTTGCCATTATGTGTTCTTCATATATGGAATGAGTGTGTAACAGTTCAGAATTCATATTGTTATGCTCTGGCTATTGTTTCAGGTATTCACCAATCTTTCTTACCAAAGTTGATGCAGAATTCATCTCTTGGTGCTCTGTATTGATGGATTATTCTCGTTTCTTCTTTATCACTAGACAAACTGCTTTTTGACAATAACCGAGTGCTACCTTGCCTTTGTGTAATTTCACTTGCAAACTGTTTTGTGATTCATAAATATTTGTGATTCCATAGCCCAATGTATGCTTGCTTTGTTTCAACCACCAACACATCTGATTTTTTTTTTATCTGGCCCTGTTAAAAATTAGTGAGAGATCCCTCTCTAGAAAGGAAGAATCCAACTCCCTTTCTTAAAGTGGTTTTGCTGTTACCTCATGATTTACCTTGTACAACCTTGGGTACAATCCTGAGTGCTAATAGGTACCATTAATTTCCCCTATTTAATCCATAATTGACCTCTAATTACCACTAATTAACCCCTAATTATCCCATAATTGACCCCTTACTAACCCTTAATTACCATAGCTCATTACCCAGTAATTACTCCTTAATGAACCTTAATTACCCATAATTGACCACAAATTACCCCTAAATGATCACTAATCAACCCCTAATTACCCTTCATTTACCCAATTACCCATAAATGACCCCTAACTTTATGCAAGGCCTGAGTTCATCACATAGGCCTTATGAAGGGATTTTTTGGCTTATGAGTGGGATATGGTGGAAATTTTGGGATGTATAACACCATGAATACTTTTTTACAACTAGGACATGGTTTGAGATTAAGCTCTAGGCCCTCAGTTCATATAGTTTCCTCTAGGTCTCATGGGTCATGTGTAGTCCCCCCAAACGACCACACATGCCATACAAAGGAAATATTTGGCATATGAGTGAAATATGTCCATAATTTTGAGAATTAACATACCAAAGTTGTTTCTGATTCCCATGCCATGGTATAGGGATAAAAGGAAAGGCACTTGGCGATTGCATATATTTCTATTGGGCTCACATGCCTTTTTTTGTAACTCAAGGAATCACAAATGCCCAATATAATACATAATATTTGGCCTCCAAGTTTGATATTGTGGAGATTCTGATGTTTAAAAAAATTGATATGTTTCTTTGGGATAAGGGCATAGTTTGGTGCAAAAACCTAGGTTCTAAGTCCATGGGATCTATCTCTAATCCTTACATGCCATGTGTGGGACCTTAATCGACAACATAGGCCATGAATAGGAAACCTTTTGAATGTGATTAAGATTCCAAGATTCAAAATCTTGATTTTAAATTGATTGTATGAACCTTGACTCTCAACAACAAAAATCATATGGAGGGACACTCTCATATATTTGTAGTAGAGGAATCTTATTTTACTGCGGATCAAAATATTCGACCAACTAATCATCTCTTATTTAGTAGCATATAACCTTGGTCAAATATGGATTCTTTAGGACTTCCACTACTCTCCAAGGGTGTAGCATATCCTTTCATTTTGGTGTTGTGATGCTTTTGAAATTAACTAAGTCATAAGTAGAGAAACCACTGCTTTGAGGTTTTATTTTGCCATATTTATTCACAACAACCTTTTTTAACATCAACGATCAAATATTTGATCTAATTAAGTAGTATTAAAGGTTGTACACATAGAAAACTAGTATTTTCAATATTTTATCTTCATCATCTAAATCTAACTTTTTTTTGTAAAATTATTGAAATAGAATTGGCACTAATCTAGTGAAATTCAAATTGCAATAGAATTGGTGCATCTATTATGTGCATGACTTTGGTGTGTCACTTGTGTATGTGAGTTAGGTGAGTCTATTATGTGCTTGAGTTTAGTGTGTGTATTTGGTGATCTTAATTATTATTATCTTCTTTGTGATGTGAAATGTCCTCACCTTTTTGCTTCACATATTGGAGTTAATTGTTGGTGGCCAATCCTTCATTCTCATTTTATGAAGTGTGATAAAAATCCCATAGTACCACTATGCACCATTTAGAAGGTGTAGGCATGCCTATTTCCTTCTTGTCCACATGGTTTCATTGAGTAACTACTTTTTACTTTCCTATTTTATCTTAGATTTCTTTGGGATGTAGTGGAAAGGGAACAAATGTGAAAGGTTTTTTTAGGGGTGGTTTTATAATAACCACCCTTAAAAATATTGTTCAAGCCATTATAAATGTCTTATTATTTATCTTATGTATAATTCCAAAAACCATTATACTTCACCTCCTTGGTGGCATTTTTTTTCATTGGTGCATGGACATTTCCTAATTGCTATCAAGATGTGCATGTGATTTAGCATCATGGAGAATATTTATTTTCTAAGGAAAGTATCATGGAAATCCCTTTGAGTACTTCCTCATGATCCATGGATGGTAAATGTGGTAAACCAATGACCCTGATGATAAAATCTAATCATAAGGGAATCAAGAGCTTTGAACTCGTGACCTTCCCAACTTTGATGGAATTGATATCTCATGTTTGACTCATGATAACTTGAGCCAACTCTCAAGGATAGATTCATGGATAACGTGTTCATTTGCTTTAACATTATGACCAATTTATTCCCTTGATTTTAAATCTACAATATTATGAAATTATTTACATAATTCATTTTTGTTCCTCCAATTTTTCCTAGACTTGTGTTGTTGTATTTGATGTAAATATGTAACAAAGATTCATAGTGTGGAGCTCAAGCTAACTCCCCACTAGTGAAATAGTTTGTCTTATAAAAAGGAAAGTAGGTTTTATCATTCATGTGCTTGAAAGGCATGTCAAATCGTGAATATTTTGTAATAGTTAAGTAAAAGTGAGATAAAACCCAAATTTTACTATGCAAGGCAACCTAAATCGAAGGAGATATGATTTCCAAATGTGAGGGGGTTCATAAGCCTTGGTGGGGGATTCCTCTTGGAGGGGATTATTATTCACAAGAACAAAATATAAAGGGGGAGAGAGAGGAGAGACCACAAGGAGGGTACAACCTTGTGGATACTGACATTTTTAGACTAGGTATACTACCTCGAATAGGGACCTGAGTAATGTGATATTGAAACCGTGTCCTTGTGATGTCATATCATTAATTAGGGATGGAATCTACATTGAGAGATTATTGATTGCAAGATTTCCTAAGGTTCGGTGGTGTGTGCCTCTCCCACAATGATTTTGGGAAAGATTTAATTAAAAAGATAAGTGCACTAGAACTTAATTGAATTATGTATATTGATAGGTGCTCTTGAGCAGATAATCAAATCACCACACATGCTTGAAGTTAGGATTGTATCTAAAAGATATTGAGGACCATTCCATGGTATAAGGAAAAATATAGGATATTATGCCATAACATTTTATTATGGATGTCATGGTCCATGTGTGGGGTCGCAAACCACCACATGAATTACCCTTGTTTAACCCTTAATTGACCCCTAATTACCACTAATTAACCCCTAATTATCCCATAATTTATCCCTTATTAGCTCCTAATTACCACTAATTAATTATCCCTAAATGACCCTTAATTACCCCTAACCACTAATTAATTACCCCTAAATCTCATTTTATGAAGTGTGATAAAAATACCATAGTACCAGTATGCACCATTTAGAAGGTGTAGGCATGCCTATTTCCTTCTTGTCCACATGGTTTCATTGAGTGACTAGTTTTTACTTTCCTATTTTATCTTAGATTTCTATGGGATGTAGTGGAAAGGGAACAAATGGAAAGGTGTTTTTAGGGGTGGTTTTATAATAAACACCCTTAAAATAATTGCTCAATCCATTATACTTGTATTATTATTTGTCTTATGTATAATTCCAAAAACCATTATACTTCACCTCCTTGGTGGCGATTTTTTTTCATTGGTGCATGGACATTTCCTAATCACTATCAAGATGTGCATGTGATTTAGCTTCATGGATAATATTTATTTTATAAGGAAAGTATCATGGAAAACCATCCGAGTACTTCCTCGTGATCCATGGATGGTAAATGTGGTAAATCGACGACCTTGATGATAAAACGCAATCATAAGGGAATAAAGAGCTTTGAACTTGTGGCCTTCCCAACTTTGAGGGAATTGATATTTCATGTTTGGCTCATGATAACTTGAGATGAATCTCAAGGATAGATACATTGATAACATGTTCATGTGCTTTAACATTATGACCAATTTATCCACTTGATTTTAAATCTACAAGTTTATGAAATTTACATAATTCATTTTTGTTCCTCCAGTTTTGCCTGGACTTATGTTGTCATAATTGATGTAAATATGTAATAAATATTCATAGTGTGGAGCTCAAGCCAACTCAGCACTAGTGAAATAGTTTTCCTTATAAGAAGGAAAGCAGGTTTTATCATTCATGTGCTTGAAAGGCATGCCAAATCGTGAATATTTTTTAATAGTTAAGTAAAAGTGAGATAAAACCCAAAGTTTACTATGCAAGGAAACCTAAATCAAAGGAGATATGATTTCCACATGTGAGGGGGTTCATAAGCCTTGGTGGTGGATTCCTCATGGAGGGGATTATTATTCACTAGAACAAAATATAAAGGGGGAGAGAGAGGAGAGACCAAAGGGAGGGTACAACCATGTGGATATTGACATTTTTAGACAAAGGAGACTACCTCGAATATGGCCCGAAGTACTGTGAGATTGAACCTTTGTCCTTGTGATGTCATAGCATTAATTAGGGATGGAATCTACATTGAGAGATTATTGATTGCAAGTTTTCCTAAAGTTGGGTGGTGTGTTCCTCTCCCACAATGATTTTGGGAAATATTTAATTAAAAAGATAAGTTCCCTAGAACTTAATTGAATTATGTATATTGATAGGTGCTCTTGAGCAGATAATCAAATCACCAC
Organism: Pseudotsuga menziesii; assembly: GCA_001517045.1. Classification (NCBI taxonomy): domain Eukaryota; kingdom Viridiplantae; phylum Streptophyta; class Pinopsida; order Pinales; family Pinaceae; genus Pseudotsuga; species Pseudotsuga menziesii. The sequence goes on from LPNX010220643.1 coordinate 95,821, forward strand.
ACACACTTGAAGTCAGGATTGTATCTAAAAGATATTGAGGACCATTTCATGGTATAAGGAAAAATGTAGGATATTATTCCATAATATTTTACTATGGATGGCATGGTCCATGTGTGGGGTCTCAAACCACCACATGAATTACCCTTGTTTAACCCTTAATTGATCCCTAATTATCCCATAATTGAACCATTATTAACTACTAATTACCACTAATTAATTACCCCTAAATGACCCTTAATTACCCATAACTAACAACAAATTACCCCTAAATTATGTAATGTCCTCTTCTGCTTAGGCATCGAGGACCAACCCGCTAACCTATGTAATTCCTGTAGGTTTGAGCGGGTACTGACAGTCAAGGAATCAGCTGAAGATTAATGCCATATACAGAATATCTAGGGCATCGATATTATATCATCATGGGGTAGAAGAGGGCCACCAGAGCCAAAGGTCACCGACATGCTTGACATCTGAGCATTATTTGATGATGCATGCACCCGATTGAGTCTCCATGCGCATGCATGCAAGTCAACTGCAAATTAAAAGTTAACGTGACCTAATTAGGTTATTCACAGTTGAAATTTATAAAAGATAGATAAAGTGAATGGAGAAGACACTTATGGTTATTATTGATTTGGAGCTTCTTGAATAGGAGCACAGTGTGTGGCCACGACAGTTAGGGTTGAAGATGGTGTCTTCAGCTAACGAGGTTTCAATAGTGAAATATCTGCCCTAGTCTCATTCAAGGTAGATCATACAGATCCATCATCCGCTCTTTAACTTATTCATCCAGTACCCATCAGAAGATTGTTTGCAGGGTCATGTGTACAGTCGTAGGAAAACCCCAAAGCATTCGCCGGGTCCTCAGATCTCAGTTTATATTTGGAATACTGGTACCATTCTCATCATCCATATCATCCTTGAGTAGCCGGTGAGTATCAGCTTCAAGTTTTCTCATCTAGAGCAGTTCTCAGCAATTTTGTGAATCAGGGGGTGTGAGTAGATAAACCATCAATTCAATTCACTAGCCTGCTTATTGAGATCAAAACTTCTGCATGTGTCAGGAAACCTCTCTGGCAAGGGAAGACTACCACACCTGCAAATTCTCATCTGCATCAGACACTTCCTTCACTAAAAATTCCATCCTTATCTGATTGAGGGTTCATGCTATTGGGGTATCATCGAAGACCAGATCAGTTCTTGATGCATGCATTTTCTCTCTGAAGCATTATCAGCCAGCTTATCAGCGGTAAGTGTTGATATATCATCATAAAATACTCTTCCCTAGTTATCTATAAAATAGTTCCATTTTCCCGGCACTTTGCATGCAAATTTATTTTCAGTATCATTGTAAATCGAGAGGCTTAAGCAATCCCTAGTGTAGAAAACGATTGAATATCCAAATCTGGGATATTATAGTGGTATCAAAGTTGTTTTTCTTGCCAGCTGTGGGCATGCAAAAATATAAATGAATTTAGAATTCCCATACAACATTACTCATTAGAGACAGAGGTGTAGAGACAGAGAAGAGGAGTTAGAGGACATAGATTTGGGGAACAAAGAGTATCAGTTTGGAAAAGGAAAAGAAAAAATGGCCGATGATGATAAAACAACTTTCAATAGTCTCATATCACCCATAAAATAACTCACTATTTGGAAAAAATAAATCATGAGCACCTTCAGGAAAATGACTGAGAAGAATGGGCCCACCCCACACAGTCCCTTATTTCCCAACAGTGATAGGGTATCCACCAATAGTAGTAGGGAGCGCTTACATACCAAAATGTAGAGCCATCCCCATATATACAAGCCTTTCTGACCCACCATGCCTCAATTATTAGATAGTCCAACTGCAGTGCCTCTAGCACAAGCAAAACCAGAAGAATCCATGAGTGCCTATCTGAGAGAATATAGAGCTTTAGGAGAGGAATTCCATTCAGCCATGACCTTCACTAACTTTTGCCACTTTAAAAGTAAGAACTAACCCAAATATTACAATATTCCATTCACCTAGAACTATGAGTTACATCACACCGTAGGGAAACTGACTATCCCTACCTTTGAGGGCACCCAGGGTGGACCAGTCAAGAATTGGGTGCAGAAGTTGGATACATACTTCCAGCTCAACCCCATGATGGAGACATATGCCATAAAATTGGATACTTTGCATTTGGATGGAGAAGCACATGAGTGGTGGTACCACGGGTTAGTGACACTGGGTCAAAACACCATATTCTCATACCCATATTTTACACAGAGGCTCATTAAGTGGTTTGATCGGAAGGATCCGGAGGTACACTTTAGATATTTGGCACCAATCAAGCAGACATGTAGTGCAGATGCATTTATTTCTGATTTCCAGAGGATAACAGTCATGGTCACAGATATATCAGAGAAGAGGTTGATTATGTTGTTCACTGAGGCTCTCACTGAACCCTTATGACGATGGGTCAAGTCTTATAGGCCCACCACCCTGCAGATGCCATCAGCTGGACTGGAGACTTGCAGGATGCAATACCCAAAAATAGGTTCCCTCCCATGACCAATTTTCCTATTAAAGATAAATAAAGGAAACCCTTCCAGAAAGAATGGCCCAATAAAGAATGGATGGACAATGATACCCGACAGGACCTTAGAAGAAAAAAGTTATGTTTCACTTTCCAGGAACCATGGATACCAAGTCACAGATGTTTAGGAAAAGGAAAGGCCTACTACATAGATGCTTATTACGACAGTGAGGAGGATGAGGATTACCAGGATCAGGAGCAAGGAGAGACAACATAGATAGTTGCTGAGGGATAGGCCTCAGAAGGTACCATTGCTACCATGACCGGGGTTCCTATATTCCACACTCTTCGGATCATAGGTATAGTACAGGGCCACAGAGTGAGAGTACTGATAGATGGTGGGGAATCCCACAAATTTATTGATGCTGGATGGGTTAAAAAGAGAGACATTCAGACTAAGAGATTTTATGGGTTTTCGGTAGCAGCAATAGGTCACACCATGGAGTGTAGTCAGAGGATTCCTAAATTAAAAGTAACACTTGGGAATTATACAGTGATAGAGAAATTTTATGTGGTAGATGTACCTGACATGAATGTGGTATTAGGAGTTCAGTGGTTGTATTCCATAGGGAAGTATTCCACAAACTACTAGACAATGGAGATGGAGTTTACAGGAGCAGAAGGACATAAGGTAGTATTGAGAAGGATGAATACCTATCCTCCCACAACAGTGACATCACACAGGATCGAGGCAGTACTCCGACAGGGATATATTGAGTGGGTTGCAGAGTGTATGGTTACCTTCAGGAAACCACCAAATGAGTCCAAACAACTTCCAACAGATATAAAGGCCTTACTGCAGAAGCATAAGGCAGTATTTGCAGACCTTCCAAGAGGGCGACCTCTAGATAGAGGATTTGAGCACATTATTGAGTTAGAGGAGGGGACCCAAGCAGTTATCACCACTCCTTACAGACATCCCAAGAGGTATAAAGATGAGATAGAGAGTACAATCAAGGAACTACTCAAGCTGGGGTACATTAAACCTAGCTCCAGTCCCTTTGCATATTCAGTAGTGCTAGTGAAGAAAAAAGATGGAACCTTACGCACATGCATTGATTATAGGGCACTCAATAAGAATACCATAAAGAATAGGTGTCCCATCCCTAGGATTGGTGAGTTTATGGATGAACTACAGGGGGAAAATTACTTTTCGAAAATTGATCTTCGCTCAGGGTACCATCAGATTCGGGTCAGGGAACAAGATGTTCCAAAGACTGCTTTTTGTTTCCACTACGAACATTATGAGTTTATAGTGATGCCATTTGGGCTCACTAATGAACCAACTACTTTCCAGTCATGCATGAACCATATCTTCAGGACGCAGTTACATAAATATATTCTGGTATTCTTCGATGACATATTGATATATAGTCAAACTTGGGAAGAGGATTTGAGACATCTTGATGAAGTACTTGGTATTCTACAGGAGTAGTCACTATATTCCAAAATGTCCAAGTGTGAGTTCGGCATGCAGGGGATGTTGTACTTAGGGCATGTGATAGGGGCCAATGGGGTCCAGGTGCACTTAGAGAAAATTCAGGCAATTTTGGATTGGCCTACACCTAAAAATGTGACAGAACTGAAAGGCTTTTGGGCCTTTTCACCTACTATAAGAGGCATGTTAGTGGATTCTCACAGATGACTGCACCCATCACAGATATTACCAAGAAGGGGGAATTCGGCTGGTTAAAGGAATCACAACAGATATTCAAGAAAATGAAGAAGGTAATGAGTTCATGCCCAGTATTATCCTTACCAGACTTTTCTCAATCCTTTGTGTTATAATGTGATGCTTCAGGAGAGGTAATTGGGGCGTTTTTGATACAGAACAACCACCCCATTGCATTTGAGAGCAGGAAGATCAAATACTATGAGCAGAACTATTCAATATATGAGAAAGAGACGTTATCCATCCTCCATGTGCTAACCAAGTTCAGGCAGTACTTAGTGGGTGCCCAGTTCAAGGTTAAGACAAACCATAATAGCTTGAAATACTTCCTAGAGAAGAAAGAGCTAAATGAGAGACAACAAAAATGGGTAAGAAAAATTCAGGCCTATGACTTTGAGATTGAGTACGTAAAGGGGGAGAACAATGTAGTGGCCGATGCACTTTCTAGATGACCAGCTACTTTATCCCTTATGAGCATCTCATCATATTGGAGGTCTCATATTTTGGTTGAGTAATCCAATGGTAAGTTTGCTTGCGAGATATTGGATGGAAAGATTCAGGATAATAGGTACAGGGTCATTGATGACATCATATACTACAAAAAAAAATCTTCTTGGTTCCATAGTCTCCCCTCAAGAAGAAAATTTTATAGGAATCACATGATTCACCATTAGCAGGGCATCAGGGGTTTCTCAAGACCTACAAACATATTAGAGAAAGGTTATCATGGAAGGTCCTTAAGAAATATGTGATACAACATGTGAGAGAGTGTAGCTTGTGCCAACAAAACAAAATAGAGCACACCCACCCAGCTGGTTTACTACATCCCTTACCTATTCCCGAGAAGAAATGGGAGAGCATCTCTATGGACTTCATTTCTGGGCTGCCCAAGGTTCAAGGAAGAGACTGCTTGAACGTAGTAGTGGATAGATTGACCAAGTTTTCTCACTTCTTTGCCATTTCCTTAGATTATTCAGCAACACAGGTAGCATAACTATTTTTTAGAGAGGTATTTAGACTCCACGGGTTACCCAAGACCATTGTCAGTGATAGGGACAACAAATTCACAGGAGACTTTTGGCAAGAGCTTTTCTAGTTAGTGGGGACCGAGTTAGCCATGAGCATAAGTTATCATCCATAGAGTGATAGAAAGACATAGATTGTCAACAAGTGGATTGAGGGATACTTGAGAAATTACGTATCAGGTCAGTGGAGGACATGGATAAAATGGATACACCTAGGTGAACATTGTTACGACACGACCTGCCATATGACCATTGGAATGCCCCCTTTCTGAGCCTTGTATGGTTATGATGCTTCCACTTTCATAGAATGGATATTTGGAGATAGTAGGGATCCCAAGGCCAAATATTGGATTCAGGAGGGTCAAGATATCCTCAAGATACTCAGGGAGAACATACAGGCTACTTAGAATCAACAGAAGATATATGCGGATAGGAACAGGGTTGAGCATAGTTTTGAGGTGGGAGACTTCATTTATTTATGCCTCCAACCTTATCGACAATCATCTCTTAAAAATAAAGGAGAAGAAAAACTCCAATCTCCCTTCTATGGTCCATACAAGATAATTTGGAAGGTTGGAGAGGTAGCATATGAGCTAGAACTACCCCCAGAGAGCAAGATTCACAATGTATTTCATGTCTCCAACCTCAAGAAGGAAGTCGGTTAACATATTGTTACATCTTCTGAGTTGCCTCCCCTTGATGACAAGGGTAAATTGATTCTGATTCCAGAGTGCATCCTGGAAGTGCGAGAGAAGAAACCGATGAACAAAATCATCAGAGACTACTTGGTTCAATGGAAATATCTGCCTATAGAGGAGGCCACTTGGGAGGCAGAACAGGTATTACAACACCCAACTTTATAGTTGGTTGAGGACAAGAAAATGCAAGCCGGGAGGACTGTAATGTCCTCTTTTGCTTAGGGATTGAGGACCAATCCGCTAACCTATGTGATTCCTGTAGGTTCGAGCGGGTACTGATAGTCAAGGAATCAACCAAAGACTAATAACATATACAAAAGATCTAGGGCATCAATATTATATCATCATGGGGTAGAAGAGGGCCACCAGAGCCAAAGGCCCCCGACATGCATTACATCTGAGCATTATTTGATGATGCATGCACCCGATTGAGTCTCCATGCGCATGCATGCAAGTCAACTGCAAATTAGAAGTTAAAGTGACCTAATTAGGTCAAAATTTAGGTTATTCATAGTTGAAAATGATGAAAGAAAGATAAAGTGAATGGATAAGACACTTATGATTATTATTGATTTGGAGCTTCTTGAGTAGCAGCACAACGTGCAGCCACGGTAGTTGGGGTTTAAGATGGAATCTTCAGGTAATGAGGTTTCATCATTGAAATATCTTCCCTAGTCTCATTCAGGGTATATCATATAGATCCACCATCCGCTCTTCAACTTATTCATCCAGTTGCAGTTATCCAGTACCCATTAGAAGATTGCTTGTAGGGGCACATGTGCAACTGTAGGGGGGATCTTAGCTGGAAAAACACAAAGCATTCATTGGGTCCTCATATATGAGTTTATCTTTGGAATAATAGTACCATTCTCATCATCCGTATCAGCCTTCAGTACCTGGTGAGTATCAGCTTCTAGTTTGCTCATCCGGAGCAGTTCTCAGCATTTTTGTGAATTAGGGGGTGTGAGCAGCTAAACCATCAATTCAATTCACTAGCCTGCTTATTGAGCTCAGAAATTCTACATGTTTCAGGAAAATTCTTTGGAAAGGGAATACTACCACACCTGCAAATTCTCATCTGCATCAGACACTTCCTTCACTGAAAACGTCATCCTTATCTGATTGAGGGTTCATGCTGCTGGGGTATCACCGGAGGCAAGAAGCACAAGTTCTTCACCAGATCAGTTCTTGATCCATGCATATTCTCTTTGGAGCATTATCAACTGGATTTTCAGTGGTAATTTTTGATCTATCATCATAAAATTATTGTCCCAGTTAGCTATAAAATAGGGCCATTTTCCCAGTACTTTGCATGCAAATTTATTTTCAGTATTATTGTAAATCAGGAGGCTTAAGTAAGCCCTAGTGTAGAAAATAGTTGGATATCCACATCTGGGATATTACAAATTTTCACTAATTAACCCCTAATTACCCTTTATTTACCCATAATTAACCATTAATGGCCCCTGACTATGCGCAGGCCTCGAGTCAATCAAATAGGCCTTATAGATCAGTGAACTTTTGGCTTGTGAGAGGGATATGGTGGCCAATCCTGGATGTAATATAACAACATGAATGTTTTTTTATAACTAGGTCATAGTTTGAGATTAACATCTAGGACCTAAGTTAATATTGCTTATTCTAGGGCCCATGGGACATGTAGTTCCATAAAAATCTACACATGCCTTGTATAGGAAATCTTTAACATATGAGTGAGATATGTCCATCATTTTGAGAATTCACATAACAGGGATGGTTCTCAATTCCCATGCCATGGTCTGGGGATAAAAAGCGAGGTACTAGGCCATAACATATATCTCTATGGATCTCACATGCAATTTTTCATTGCTTGGAAATCACAGATGTTGTTAATACATAACCTTTGGATTACGAGTTGGTATGGTGGTGATTTCAAGGTTTGAAATACTTGATATGTTTCTTGGGAATAAGGGCATAGTTGGTGCAAATCCTAGTTTCTAATCCATGGAATCTATCTCTAACCCTTACATGTCATGTGTGGGTGTCATGTACCCATACCCCGATTATCATACGGAATTGAAAATTTCTTAAAGAACCTTTGTTCTTCTTTGAATCACCAGGAATGGCTATGAAAACACTCCTCAAAATTCATGCTATGATACCACACTGTCACGTCCCCTCCCATCCACTAGAGAGAGAACGCGACCATAACTTCTCTCTCTGATTGTTGTTGGAGCATTCAACTCGAAGTTCATTGAATTTTGTATGTATTTTGATGGATTCCTGATTTTGAAGAGTTCTAGAGAGGAATGAACTCATCTTGCATTCACTATATTTGAGTCTAAGTATAAATTCTCTAACTTCCCAATACCAAAGAAATTGATCCTGTCAGTGATCAATTCGGCAATCTACGAACAAAGATCTTAGAGGAGATCAAATGACAGAGAAAGATCGTGACGAAAATCGACGGTCATCATCTATTCCACATTTGGAGACAGATCAACAGTCGAGAATCAACCCGCAAAAATTAACGATGCGAAAATCTTGAGTTTGCAGAATCAGAGAAATGTGGAAAATTGAGATCTCGCATTTTGCATCCCGCATCCCACATCTTGCATGCAGAATAGACCGTTGCGAAAAAATAGATCTGCGAAGCCGCATCCCGCAAGTTACGGAAATGAGAGTTGCGGAAGGAAAACTGTAGGGAACATAATTTACAGAAAGACGTTTCTGCAACCCGCATCCTACAAGTTACGGAAAGGAGAGTTGTGGAAGGAAATTCAACCTATTAACAGAATTCTTGGAAAGATTTGATCATTCAAGCCATAACCAATCCGAGAATCTAAGACCCATAACGTAATATAGAATGCATTGAACTTAAAAAAATACACAAATGTGTAAAACATGCAATATATAGTGGAAGCAAATACATTCATCAGAATTCATTAAGCAAAATACAGTTGCACATATTACACACAAGAAATACTTATTGTTACGGAGAAAACTTGCTATGGCTTGGGGTGTACCACAACAGACAGAGAAACCGCAGAAATCAATCCCTTCCCAATATGCAAGAGAAATACAACATCTAAAACTAAAGGATCTCAACAAATACCTTATTCCCGACGGTTGTAGTAGATCCCCGTTGAGCTTTTTCCAATCCCGCTTGCTTTAGCAATTTACTCTCAACAAAAATAAACAAGACAAACATGCTATATGATATAGTGTTAGGCATACTCTAGCATATATAATCAATGATACATAAGCAATTAAACACATCCATGGATTCAATATTCATTTAAATGCACATCATTGGATAGGAAAATATATTTCTATTAAATAAACTAGAGATTACATAAGTGACAACCTCTGTCGGCATGTCTACGAACCAGAGAAACCGAGTCCTCCACCACCTCAATCCTCCATCTCTTGATAGCAAGCTCACAAGCAAAGGCAAGCTTGGGAAGAACACAAAGTGCTCCAAGGGATAAAGGGATGTAGACTCAAGTACAAGCAAGCTATGGCAACAATGGACTATAGTTTTCTTGCTCTTCAATTCCTCCTCTTCAATGTATCCAAAGGGTTCCTTATATAGTGCTTCAATGGGGTAATGGAAGGTCAAATATAAGCGATATCGAGGCATATGGAAGGCCAAGAGACAAATGACTCAGATCCACATCAAGGAAAACTCCAAAAATATTTGTCCTTTTGCACACATCCCGATGTACACGGGTTTAAGGGTAATATCCATGTATATATGCGAGAAAGGGTTTAAAAGTCATGTACAACAAATAACAAATGTTTTTAGGGATGATCTTGGAAACATCAAAGGTACAAAAATAGTCCATGGGGTCGAAAGAGTCTACAGAGGGATAGGGAAGGCCATAAAAGTGTGAACAACCATGTTTGGTAAAATCAGCTGTAACAGATGCCCCATAATGTGTGAGGTCAGAGGGGTAACATGATGACTGAAATACATTATAAATCCATCCTAGAAGTGGAGTGATGAAGAACTAGGTGGAATAACCAACCATTCAACGGTATAATACAATAATCAAAATCTGCACATGACTGCAAATACATATAGCTGTCCCAAATACATAAGAGTACAATGGCCATGAATAAGCATGATATACAGAATGTGACATGTGTGGTCATTGCCACGTACAATATATAATAGGTCAAAATCTCCATGATGAAGATATACAAAGGACCAAGATCTCCATGAAAGCTGAAGATATACCATGGATCAAGATCTCCATAATGGCTAAAGATATCTGACATACACTGGAATCAAGTCACGAGAGCTGAAATCTCATGAACACTGGAACGATTAAGGAGGTAGCATATATGAAATGCCACCAATATGGAAATTATTCTACACAAACCACTACGAGTACATGTCCTACTATGTGAATAGAGGTGTCAAGGTCGAACATAGTAGTCCATCGTCTGATTACTGGTCATTGATGTATATTGTTAATAGACACGAGATTGCCCACTGATAATGAAAATGGGAATCAAGGTACTAGAGTGCAATCTAACAAGTGCGAATAAATGTGTTGAGGTCGAACACTTGGAAGAATCCATCGATCAAAGGACATTGATGTATTCCCAAAACTATCGACGACAAGAGAACCTACAATTGATGACTGTAACTCTCAAGGCACTCAAATGACTCTAGACTCCTATCCCAGAATGCCAAACCAGATGATAATCTAGTTGAAAATGAAATGCGCGGCTGTCTCACCGTCGGATTTAATTGTGGGCATAGCCTCTGCTCATTTCGTGAAGTAATTGACATCCACAATAATGTGATGATGCCCCCTATCCAAAGCTGGGTTACAATCCATAAAATCAAGCCCCCATTTGGTGAAGGGACCGGCGGTGACAATAGGATGTAATGGGGCTGGACACGAACGCATATTGCATGCAAACACCTGGTAAGGGTGGCACTTCTTGACCGCATTAACAAAATCTTTGATGATGGACGGCCAAAAATATCCCTCTCTCTAGATTTCTTGGGTTGTAGAAAGCCCAAATAAATGATCACCACATGCCCCTCTATGGCAATCATTCAACACAACCTCAGCCTCATCGTGGGTTAAAAAATGATGCAAAATGGAATCTACCCCACGGCGGTACAAAGTGTTATCCACTATAAGGTATTTCTTAGGTACATGACGTAATCATCGTTGCTCATCCCGTGAAAGGTGAGTAGGGGCCTTCAATGTTTGCAAATATACAATGATATCCCCATACCAAGGGTCCAAAGTTGAGATAAGGAAAATATGCTCATCGACAAACGTATCCTCATAAAATTTCTCCTCCTCCAAACTTGGAAAATCGAATATAAGCTCTGCAAAGATGAATGAATTGTTCGATTTCATCGAAACGAACTTGAGATCAAACTCTTGCAAAATGAAAATCCATTTATTGTATTTTCCCCCAATCATCCTTCTAGTGAGGATGAACTGAAATGGATTGCTATGAGCTACGAACAAGGTTTGGCGAAGGAGAATGTAATGTCTCAAATGCTAAACCACATGAATGGTAGCCAAGGCTAGCTTCTCCACATGAGAATAGTGAAGTTTCGCATCTATAAGGTTTCGGCTCAAATAATATATGACATGCTCATGAGCTTCTCATCCTCCTGAAGCAAAACCATACCAACCGTCTCCATGGATGCAGCCACATAAATCAAGAAGTCACAGCTATAGTCGGGTGGAATAAGCACAGGGGTTGTTGCTAAGACTCACTTAAGAGCATCAAAGGACTACTGTGCTCGCTCATCCCAGTAAAAAGGGGTGTCCTTATTTAAAAGACGCATAAAGCCTTTAGTCAAATTGGAAAAATTCACCATGAATCTCCGCAAGAATTTCGCCATGCCTTGCAAACACTGAAGGTGTCTAATATTACGTGGGGGAGACAATTGAAGTATTTCCTCAACCTTTAAGGGAATGACTCTTATACCCTCCTTGGATATGATGAATCCTAGCAAGCGAACAATAGTCACGCAAAATATGCACTTATGAGGATTTAAACGAACTTGGTAATGACCGCATATTTTGAATATTGATCTCAAATGATATGGATGATGCACTCTCAAATGAGAGTGAGCAGTGAAGTCATCCAAATATACTTCGATAATCATTTTAAGATCGTGAAATATTAAGGTCATAGCCCGCTGAAATGTAGCTCTCACGTTTTTAAGACCGAAAGGCATCTTTCGATGTGTAAAATTACCCCAGGGACAAATACAGTCTTATGTTGATCCTCGGGATTAATCTGAATATATCCAGAAAAATCGTCCATAAAGGAAAATACTTCACTCCTGCCACATTCATCCAAAATCTGATCAATAAATGGTGTGGGGAAATTATCCTTAGGACATGCACGATTTAAGTCATGGAAATTAGTGCACATATGGATCAATCCCTGCTTCTTATCCATCAGAATGTGATTTGAAACTCACTCCGTTAAGGGAACGGGATAAATAAAACCAGCTTCCAACAGTTTCTTTATCTCAGCCTTTAAGGTGGGTGCTTTTCTAGGATTCACCGCACGGAAACGTTGTCGAACAGGTTTTGTATCCGGATATGTTTTGATCTCATGTTCGATAATATGAGGGTCGATACCTGGCATTTCTTCGTATGACCAAGTGAAAATGTCGTGAAACTCTTTAAACAACTTGGTATACTCCTTGATCTCATCGGGGGAACAACCCGCCCCAATATAGACAATCTCAATTTTGCCAGGATCACGAGAAATATTGATAGGAATGGTTGGTGATAAATTAACCATGTTTCCATCATCCATCTTACCAGGAGAACTTAATGGAACCACGGGGCTACCAATCTTCTTGCTAAGAATCTCCCTAAAGTCATCACAGTCCATACGATCGAGCTTAGGAAGAAAGTATGATCGATGATGCAACTCCTCCCAAGGTTTCTCAACCCCAAACATGGCCTCAAGAATAGATTCATACGATGGAAAAACATCATCAAGGCAATCATGTGAGTGAGATGAATCTATTGCCCATGCAAGAAGCACATATGGGTCCTCTTCCTCTGTCCATGAAGAGGAAGGAATAGGCTCTGCAACCTGATCAATGTTTGTTTGATACACCACCAACAATGCAGGAAATGACATGTCCCTCTCAATGGGGACACTCGAAGTACTTGGTGAAGGAAGAATCCAAGGATGTTCCATATGGGTAGTGTGAAAAGACATCGAATTCAATGAGGATGAAGCCCTACCAAAACTAGACCCAATCATAAAAACAGGCATCGAACAATTAAAGATTCCCATAAGAGAAGGATACATCCCTATGCCCACACTCCCAGTTGCCGGTTGAGAATGATCGATAATCGGGATAGAAGCTCCCGATGATGCATTGATACTCGGATTATGGAATGACTTTTGATCAATTGTATCAATCTTCCCATTAAATAGAAAGCACATCACTCAAAAGAGGGAAGAAGCTATGCCTTGCATACTATACATCCAATTCCTACCTAGTAAAAGGTTGTAGTTAAGGGGTGCATCAACCACCTCGACCTCGATCACGACGATCTTCCCTCCCAATTGGACCTCTAGAGAAGGAAGAATCCCATGTGGCCAAAACGATACCATCGAAAGCTGTCACATAGTAGCATATTGAGACAAATTGGGAGAACCCAAACCCTTCCAACATGAAAAAGACATCATGAAAGCAACAACGCCTTCATCAATGACAGTATGCTTGACGGTGTTGTTAAGACACTCTACATGAATCAAAAGAGACACGTAGTAAGGAAATTGAGGCTGTACTCCCATGGTTTCAAATTTGATCATAGTAGAAGAGTTATGATCACTAACCCCAAGAGCAGAAAACAAGGTTTTCCTCTACGGAGGACAAGTTTGAAGCACTTCTAACGCGGACATCACACAAGGAGTCTGGCCCAAATCCTCAACAATTGAATAGTTCTGGGCGGCTCGGGCATTAGGATTGTACCCCGAACGCTTTAAGACTCCCTTAGGAATGCGAGGTGGAGCTTTAGGTTTATCCATAGGATTTTCGATTCGCAAAGGGCTCTCAAGTGGGGAAGGTTCTTTCCGAAGGTCTAGTTGTGATGAAACATAGTCTTTCGTACGAGTCACAACCTTAGCATCACTCATCATGTTGATGCATCCATGACCACTAGCAGCCTCCGACGGGTTTTTATTTCCACCCGATGCACACCTAGGATCAATGGTCCTCGAGTTCTTTTTTTTATTGTTGGGTAAAGGATTAGTTAACATAGCTGGGCCTTGTGCTATGAACCTTGAGGCATCTTCCATACGAGGGCACAAGTGAGTGAGATGGTCGTCCTTACACAACTTGCAAGGAAACTTCACCTTATGTTTAGACTGCTTGTCCCTTCCAACATTAGTGTTCTTGTCATTATTATTAGCATTTTCATTCTTATTCCCACCCTTATGATTATTTTTCCCTTTTTTCTTATTCCTTCCAGGCTGCTAGTTGCCTTTCGGGTTCGACGATTGCATAGAAAGTACATTTGCCGATTGGGTAGGTTGAGAAGAAGCCTGATTCGGATTTATGTAGGAATGCAATAGAATACAAAAATAACCACATAAACAAATATGCAGCGGAAATAACACTTCATTTCATTAATCAATATCTAAAACTTGTTTACATACATAATGGAAATAAACTAGCTAGAGTGTTGGTAGCTTATCTCTGAGAAGAGATGTGGCGGCTACATGCCAATGAACTCTATGTTACAATGAGGCTCGAAGACCTATATATTATTGAGAAACAATGGAAACCCTACACATCCAAAAACCTAACCCTAGGAGGTGAAACGCTAGAATGTGGGTCATGTTCGGTAACTTGGTACATCAATTTCTCGGGGTCGTAACTTTAGCATACTACCTCCATTTGATGCGCATGATACATCGTTAGAAAGATCTGTTTAAGGACTACATCCATAAACATCAAATATCAAGTCCAAAATGGACTCATATTTTCCCAACCATTTGATTCCGAAAAAACATCATTTAGGGCCTCAAAACGGATCCAGAAGTTTAGGACTCGAAAACTGCCAAAAATAGTAAATTGTGCTACAATAAGGAAACTAAAAAACTGAAAGAAACAATTGGTGGGGGTCCAAGTGGAATAGGTGGGTGGCCACCAGTATCCTCTTGGATCATTCCTCCCCCCGTTAGGAAGCAATGGTCCCCATTGCGTTGAGTTCCTCCGTGAGATGAGG
Organism: Pseudotsuga menziesii; assembly: GCA_001517045.1. Classification (NCBI taxonomy): domain Eukaryota; kingdom Viridiplantae; phylum Streptophyta; class Pinopsida; order Pinales; family Pinaceae; genus Pseudotsuga; species Pseudotsuga menziesii. The sequence continues at coordinate 111,016 of LPNX010220643.1, forward strand.
AAACTTCTGCTGAACTTGGTCCCTGGTGAGCCACTTTCCCTAATGAAGGAGATGGCCTACTTTGACAACTCGATATAGCTGGATCTTCTGTTGGTGGGTGTTCTTGGTCTGTGTGTCCATAATTCAATCAGTTGTGGCTTTTTCCATGTAGTCGGGGTTTAACTCTGTTGATGTGAGTTGTTTTTCCACGTCTAATGTGTCCAGTAGAGGTGGAAAGTAGGGCCGAAGGTGGTCCACATTAAACACTGGGTGCAGACCAAGGAATGGTGGAATACTGAGCTCAAAGGAATTATCCCTGAAAGCTTTGGTGATGGTGTATGGCCCATATCGAAGCAAGTGAAGCTTGCAGTGGGGTTTAGTGAGGCGTTCCTTTTGCAAATGTAGCCACACTTTTGTCACCCACCTGGAAGTTGTGTTGCACCCGATGCTAATCATGTCTCTGCTTGTATTTAGCATTGGATCTATCCAATATGTCATGAACCTGTTGGTGAATGTGCTGAATGTGCTCAACGAAGTTGTTCACCTTGGAAACTTTAGACTGGATATGAGTTGAATCATCCCGAGTAGCTGCAAATGGCATGGCTACGTCAATGGGACATAGTGGCTGGAATCCCAAGCCCACCTGAAAGGGGCTTTGGTTGGATGAGCTATGGAGGGATCAGTTATAACAATGTTGTACATAGGGGAGGCTCTCATCCCATGTGCATGGATGCTTTGATTTGTACATGCGCAAAATGTGTACGATCATCCTGTTGACGACCATTGTCTAGAAATCAGTCTAGGGATGGAAAGCTGTGGACTTTGTGAGCTTGGTGTCTAGCATTGAGCATAGGCTAGACTAGAATGTACTAACCAACCTGCTGTCTCGGTCTGAGATTATAGATTGTGGGATCCCAAGGTGTACCCAGACTCATTCAAAGAAGAGTTTAATAGTGGCTTCTGCTGTGATATTCTTCTTGCAGGCCGCCATTATGGCCATCTTTGAGAATATGTCAATGACCAAAAACACACAGTCGTTGCCATGCTTAGTAGAAGGAAGGCCCGACATGTAATCCATGGATATGGATTCCCAAGGTTGACTAGGGGTAGGAAACAGAGTATAGAGGCCTTTCTTATTTATGGTTGGTTTGGAAATGGCACAGGCAGTGTAGGATTGAATGTACTTCTCGACGTCCTGTCGAAGGTTCAGCCAATAGAAATACCTCTGCAGTACTGCCACTATTTTCTCGACCCCAAAATGCCCAGCGACCCGACTATAGTACGCTTCCCAAATCATCTTGGCACGCTCTCTTGAAGGAACACAAATGTCTCATGTGACATAGTAGTACATCCTGGAGGTGAAATTTTGGAACTTGGGTTCCCTCCAAGAGTGTCTGGTATGTGTGGCTGAATTCTGGATCGCTCTTGTAGAGAAGCAGCCACTCAGAAGTATCGTGCCCACAAGAGTTGAGCACAGTGGTTATTGCCACGATCGGTGGTCGACTGAGGCAGTCTGCAACATTATTGGTGCTTGCTTTCTTGTACTTAATGTTCAAATGAAACTGTTGTAGATATGTGGACTCTTGATATGGTGATAATTCTGTAACTTCCCTTGTGTCTGTATGAACTACAGGGGTCGATGGTCTATGTGGATGATCGTTTCCTTCCCCAAAATGTAATGATTCCATTGTCAGCAAGCCTATACAATGGAATACATCTCTTTGTCATAAGCGGGATATTTTTGGACTATGTTGGATAGTGTCTCACTATGATATGCCACTGGATTCCCTTGTTGAGTAAGGACTGCCCCAATAGCATAGTGAGAGGCATCTATCTCGATCTCAAATGGTTGTTGCAAGTCTGGTAATGTGAGCACTGGGGCACAACAGAGACGATGTTTCAATTTTGCAAATGCCTTCTGCTGAGTTTTCGACCAAAAGAATTTTGCTTTCACTCCTCCCTTGGTGACTTGACTCAAGGGCCAAGTGGTATGAGAGAATCCCAACATGAACTTGCGGTAGAAATTAGCAAGGTCCAGAAAGCTGTGAAGCTCTATTAGAGTAGTTGGGGCTGGCCAACCCCGAATGAATTGGATCTTGTTTAGATCCACATGTACCCCACACTCATCAATAATGTATCCTAGATACTGAACCTGGGTCATGGAAAAAGTGCACTTGTCCAAATTGGCACACAACTTGTGCTGCTGCAATGTTTGGAGGACCTATCGGATGTGGTGGAGGTGCTCTTCCCAAGTTTGGCTGAAGATCAGGATGTCATCCAAGTATACTACTACAAATGAGTTAGTGACTGGCCACAAGATGTCGTCCATCAGTCTCATGAAGGTTGCAGGAGCATTTTTCATCCCGAAAGGCATGACCAACCATTCAAAAAGGCCCTCCTTGGATTTGAAGGCAGTCTTCCACACATCGGTCGGTTCGATCGGTACCTGATGATACCCAAAATTTAAGTCGATATTGCTAAAATATTTTGCCCCTTTAATCTTGTCCGGGAGATCGTCAATTCATGGGATCGGGTACCTATTCCAGACAGTGATCTTGTTCAGCACCCGATAGTCAATACATAGTCTCCAAGTACCATCCTTCTTCTGTACCAACACGATCGGGCTCCCATAGGGCGATGAACTTGGTTGGATGTGACCCTTCTGCAGCAGCTCCTAAATTTTCCTCTTGATTTCATCATTCTCTAGAACAGAGCATCGATAGATCGATCCATTGGGCAGCGGCGCACCTAGGGTCAGATCGATGGGGTGCTTGACCTGACAGTGGAGAGGTACCTCGGTGGGGGAGGTGAATATGTCCCAGTACTCCTCCATGACCTTGTCCATTTGTTGTTCTTGTGCGGAGGGGCTCTGTTTGGAGGTCATGGCCACGATATTCTTCTTTCCATGAGGGCAGATCATCAAGAAAACAAACTTCCCAGTTTTGGAAATGAGCTTACTGCATGTTTTGCAGTAACCAAAGAGATAGCGACAGGAGGTGGTATCTCGGGTATCCTATACAAATTATTTCCCAACGTAATAATAAAAATGTGAGGCTGAGACTCATACACAGCATGTCGCTTCCATAAGTATGGTTGACCTAATAATACATTAAAAACTTCAAGAGGATAAATATCACATAATACCTCATCGGTGAAGGGCTTGATGCTGTAGGGAAGGCGACATTGCTGGCTGAGGTAGAGATCCCGTCCTTGGTGAAGCCGCCTGATGGTGTACAACTATGGGTGTGTTGTGGTCAGAAAACCCAAATGATTCATGACCTTTGCTGAAATCAGGTTCTTTTGGCTCCCACTGTCGACAATGAACTGTAATGGGGAACCCTTTACCCACATCTAGGAGTGGAAAAGGCACTCCTCCTCCTCTGAATCTTCTGGTTTTTCCTTTTGGATATTCATGGTAGCAATGGTGGCATTGGGATTTGAATCAATAATATTCTTCTCTCTGTCATTCCCCTTCTCAGGTTCTGATTCAGTGTCGGACTATGCATCTGATTCAGAAGCCTTTATCATGGCCACCAGTGATTGCTTGGCCCAACACTCACTTGTGTTGTGAGTGGGGCTCTTATGGAACTCACACCACTTTCCCACTTCCTTCTTTGGCTTTGTAGTGTTTCTCTTTGCTTGAGGCTTTGAAGAGTTTTATTGAGTCTCCATACCTTGGCTGTGTCCTTGGTTCTATGGTTTGGGGGCACCTTTCCCTTGCTTATAATTTGTAGATCCAAAGTCTCGCTTTTTCTGTTTGAATTTTTGCTCAATTTTGGCAGCATACCGATATGCCGTACCAAGCGAGATGTTGAGGAACTCCATTTCCTCCTGAATGTATCTGTGCAGATAGTTATGGTACTTCAGCACCAAATGTTTCTCTGAATCTTTGATACCCAACTTGGTGCGTAGGGTATGGAACAGATTCGTCAGCTCATGCAAATCTTGATCTCTTTGCTGCCACAGCGTAGTCCATTGTATGTACTTTTCATCATAGCTCCCCACTAGATAATATTGTCCCTTTATGGCATCTTGAAAATAATTCAAGTGGGTGCGGCCAAGAACATATAGGCTTCCTCCTTGTCCTTTCTCTCACAGTAGGTTTCCCACCAGTCCTTGACATTGGGGGCGGCTTTGAGTAGAGAAAAAGTAATATTTTCCTGATCAGAAAAGTCATGAATCGAGAAATATCCTTCTAATAGATTCAACCATCTATCTACGGCATCTGCATCTATTTGGCCATCAAATATGGGAATGCCGAATTTTACTTGTACTTAAAAGGGGTTGTGCCTCCAAAGTGGCTGCTAGATGCAGATGCATCGCCGGTGGGAAGTCGTTGAAGGATCTGGGTGAAGTTATCCATCATCGTGTTCCTTTGTTTTTCGAGGGCCTCCTCGAGCAACATTTTGATAGGATCTTCTGCTCCCTCATATTTCTTTTCATCCCCCATGGGCGGCCTTCAGGATTTGTGAGGTTGATCTTGCAAAGGTTCAACTAGATCGAGCCCTAACTCTTTATACCCCACCCTCGTTGGGGACATGCAAAGAAGGATCGAGAAAGAGGAGATTGCTCTGATACCACTGATCTATATTTATGCAGGAATGCAACAGAATACACAAATAACCATAGAAACAAATATGTAGTAGAAATAACACTTCATTTCATTAATCAATAACTGAAACTTGTTTACATACAGAATGGAAATAAACTAGCTAGAGTGCTGGTAGCTTATCTCTAAGAAGACATGTGGCGGCTACATGCCTTTGAAATCTATGTTACAATGAGGCTCAAAGGCCTATATATTATTGAGAAACAATGGAAACCCTACACATCCAAAAACCTAACCCTAGGAGGTGAAACGCCAAAATGTGGGCCCCGTTGGGTAACTTGGTACATCAATTTCTTGGGGTCGTAACTTTAGCATACTACCTCCATTTGATGTGCATGATACATCGTAAGAAAGATCTGTTTAAGGACTACATCCATGAAATGGAAATAGTAAGTTCGGAATGGACTCATATTTTCCCAACCATTCGATGTCGAAAAAATGTTGTTTAGGGCCTCAAAACGGCTCCAGAAGTTTAGGACCCGAAAACTGCCAAAAATAGTAAATTGTGCTACAATTAAGGAAACTGGAAAACTGAAAGAAACAATGGTGGGGGTCCAAGTGGAACAGGTGGGTGGCCACCAATATCCTCCTGGATCAAAGCCGTAGCTTGTCCTGATGTAGACTAGTTAATTGACAATTGGCTCACTTGTTTCACAACCGAGTCCGCGGGTTTGGTACTTGTACAGCCCACAATACCATCGGCATGTGGCCTAGGATTGACCTTGGGGTCGAAATTGGACCTAGGATCATTAGGTATAATCTCATACAAAAGTATAGATTGAGCATAGATCAAATCCAACTCTTGTGCCCTAAAAATAACTTATTCCTCGTTTGGAACTCTGGATGTAGAAGCATCCTTTGCTATGTAAGGTAATAAATATTTGAGGACCCACTCAAGAAGAAACTCTGGTGGTATAAAAGCTTTGATTAACCATTTCCATCTACACCACTCTTGAATATGATCCAAAATATGTGTGGCTTTATCTTGTCGGAAGGTCGACAAGAGTTCAGTACCAACGTCATAATGTACGGGTAGCTGGAAATGATTAAGGAAAGTCAGTGCAAGATCATCAAATGTAGTATAATACCCCCCCAGTAAATCTATATACAATTTTTCCACAGGACCCATTAGGGTGTGTTGAAATAGCCTCAAATTAATGGAATCATCATGTAAGGAATTGGAAGAGCACCAAAGGTGGAAGGCGATGACATGCTCACCAGGATCTTCACCAGCCTTACCTTCGAACTTGGGAATGTATGAAGGTAACTTGTTAGGGACAGTCGGCCATGCCGGGTTATGAGACACAAGATCATTCATCAATCTCGACAAGTCATGTAAGTTCAAAGTTGCAAGCAAAGGGAGCCTAGGTTGAGCTGGTTGATTCCATGCTCCTTGGTAGTTTTGATTTGTGTAAGGGTGATTGCTATAAATACCATGGCCTTGGCCATAATAATCTCCTCCCATTTGACCCATGTAGGGTTGTATGGAAGAATTATGATGTAGGGTTCCTTGATTATGAGGTGCTACAAATCCATAATTAGAAGAGTAAGCAGGTTGTTGATACCTGTACCCATAGGGTTGGTAGTTTTTTCCAGACTACGGTCCATAATAATGTTTATCAGAAGCTCCATAAGGTGTTGCATGGAATGTCCCATGAGAAGGTCCATAAATTGGTATATGGGAAGCTCCATGAGGTGGAACATGAGACAATCCAGAAACATGTACATGACCTATTGACATAATAGGAGGTACTCAGCTTTGAGATATAACCGTGTTAGCAGTCGCAGAATGAACATGGCTAGTAGCAACATTCCGGCCTGAAGGCCCACATGAATTAGGGGGAGGATGACTCGTTAAAAATGCATTCGAAGGAATGGGGTCTGAGGATTAAGGGACATGTGAAGGAATGTAAGTGGTGTTCCCAATTTTCACTCATCTCAGTCCTGGTATTTGAATAGGATTACTAACACTAGGCCTAGTAGGAGCATGTGAAAAAGCCTCCACCACCAAGATGGAAGGTGCAATGCGACTAGTGCCCCCAAACCATTTTGCATGGAAAAGAGTGGGAGTGCCCCCAAGCATAGTGCTAGGGTCAACTTCCGACTCAACATGATATGCTAGATCAGAATCAGGAACATCAGGTATGTCATATCTAACATTACTAGTGCTTACGGGTTCATGGTGAGTCTCGTCGCATGAAAACCAATACCGACGACCTGTGAATGAGGGATCATAACTAGATCATGAAGGTTGTTTATATACAGGATCATATGTGCTAGTAGGATCTTCCTCCCCAACCTCGTGAGGTGGAGAAGACATCTCAGGAATCTCATCCTCATGATCTCCCATGGTGTGTGAATCAAAGTGAGAAGTAGTCCGCCGAGACTGTCTGGTTCTCTCTCCCAAAGGAGGAGGAGACATGGAAGGTGGAAGTCCTACTAAATGATGAGAATGGTAGGATTTCGTGCCTGGATCCACAATGAATCAAAAAATAAAAAGACTCAATCTAGTTACACAAACCCTAGGTAAACTAGCGTGCACAGAGAATACACCTATAAAATGTAAAGCCAAATCATAAGAAAACAAGGGTAGGATATGTGAGCTCCTGAATGAAGCAGGTCTGTCTCTCCTAGGAGAGTCTTGAGACTCCCATGCACAACAAGCGGAGGTTCGTAACCAATTATAGTGGCCCTCATCTTCAACGCATATAGTGACTGTGTTGTCTGACCCCTACTTGGCCAGGACACCTGCAAAATAACCTTTGCAAATACCCCCTCAATAACGTAGGTAAGGCAACTAAGGCCACCTCGATATAATCAATGCTCAAGCAGAAAGTCGCAGGTGGGATTGATCGTATGGGCAGGGTAGAAAATCCCGAAACTCTCAAAAGAGCCCCCAGATACGAATACAATCATGGAAATATCTCCGGTGCTACTCAGTTACAACCAAGAGTCATTAGAGGAAATTTCAACTCAAAATGGGCCTCCTACAAAAAATTAATAAAATAATAGTTAAAATAATAAAATAATATTTATTAATTTTGGAGGAAGAAAAGAAAAAAATACTTTTTTGTTTGTATTTTCGACATATCTCCCCGTGTTTTTACTCAAATTTCGATCGGGAGAGCTCATTGGATGCGGAATTAAATTCCGCATCCAACGAGTACCCACTCGGCATACTTTTCACGGACCCCGCTACCCCAAAACCAAGAAATACCTGGAAAAATGTGATGATGACATCATCATCATGTTTTTTCAGGTATTTCTTGGTTTTGGGGTAGCGGGGTCCATCAAAAGTATGCCGAGTGGGTACTCGTTGGATGTGGAATTTAATTCCGCATCCAATGAGCTCTCCCGATCGAAATTTGAGTAAAAACATGAGGAGATATGTCAAAAATACAAACAAAAGAAGTAGTTTTTTTTATGATACCTATCCCCAAATTTATATTAAAAAAGTGTTTAATACCTATACGGTATTTCAAATTTAAAGCAATTTCATTGGCTAACACATGATGACATGGAATTTGAGTTAAAGTTAAAAGGCCCATTTTGAGTTGAAATTTCCTCTAATGCATCCCAATCATAACCGCTCACACTGCCTCATGCTTAACACCCTTGTAAGAGGAGGATCCTAAGAAACACTAATTATATAAAGGGTTTCACACTCTCACCTGGACAAACACCTAATTTTTTTGTTTAGTGGTCTTGGAGAAATGACTCACAATGAACTATTCCAAGACCCTAAAACCTAGTCTTGTTGGTGCACCCTAGAAAAGAAAAGAGTGTAATTCATTTTATCATGCATTGATTTTAATTGGCTTTATTCCTCAAAGGGTAAATGGTCATGCAACTAATAATTTTATGACACAACAAGAAGTAAAATGCACACCTAACAATCAATGCAAATGCACCGTGTCTAATGAAAAAATAGGGTATGCCACTACGTGAAGTGAAATTTTTTTCCTTCAATGTATATGCAATCATTTCCTATATGAAAATATGACTAATATTCACCAAGGAAACCTAATGCAAGTACCATGCTAATGCAAAGTGCAAAGAATGCATAACTATGCAAAAAGAAAAATGTTTTTTGTATTTTTGAACTAAATGAGATAAAAAGCAAAAGTATGACTCTACAACCCTCAGACTCTGCAACCACTCACAAACAACAGCCAAGCAAAGCACTAAGGTAAAAGAGACCTAATGCACTAATCCCAAAACAAAAAATAGAAAATGAAATGACAAGAACATTTTTCAAAAATCAAATAAAAAAGAGTCTCTGCTCAGAAACAGAGGGGAGATACAAACTCCAGAAGCATCAAAGAAGACTCAGCAATCACCCTAACTCACCCCATAAACACTTAATCTTCTCAAAAAAGAAAAAAATCATGGCATACGCGACTATTCTCAGTAAACCTGCGTATATATGCGACTATTCTAGGAAAACCCGTGTGTACACATGACTGTGAAAGCAAAACCTGCGTATAGGAAGAAAAAGATAGAAAAATAAGGTAAATGGACAAACTGAGACAAAATTTACTTCTCCAGGATACTACTGGGTAATCATGCCCCCTAGAATCGACACAAAAACAAAGAAATCAGAGCAATAGAAGGACATTGAATTCCAAAAACCCCCAAATAAAAACAACTAGGAACCTCCCCAGTATGGTCGCCAACTCTGTTACGGAGAAAACTTCCTATGCCCTTGGGGTGTACCACAACAAACAAAGAAACCGCAGAAATCAATCCCTTCCCAATATGCAAGAGAAATACAACATCTAACACTAAAGGATATTGACACATACCTTATTTCGGACGGTTGTAGTAGATCCCCGTTCAGCTTTTTCCAATCCTGCTTGCTTTAGCAATTTACTATCAACAACAGTAAACAAGACAAGAATGCTATATGATATATTGTTAAGCCTACTCTAGCATATATAATCAATGATACATAAGCAATTAAACACATCCATGGATTCAATATTCATTTAAATGCACATCATTGGTCATGAAAAGATATTTCTATTAAATAAATCAGAGATTACATGAGTGACAACCTCTGTTGGCACGTCTGTGAACCGGAGGAAACTGAGTGCTCCACCTGGGCCTCCACCACCTCAATCCTCCATCTCTCGATAGAAAGCTCACAAGAAAAGGAAAGCTTGGGAAGAACACAAAGTGCTCCAAGGGACAAAGGGATGCATACTCAAGTACAAGCAAGCTATGACAACAATGGACTATAGTTTTCTTGCTCTTCAATTCCTCCTCTTCAATGCAGCCAAAGGGTTCTGTATATAGTGATTCAATGGGGTAATGGAAGGTCAAATATGAGCGATATTGAGGCTTTACAGACTCCATTTCAGTTTTTAAGTCTTTTACAGTTTGTAACAACTCTGAGGAATTGGTAGTTAAATCCTCTGGCATAGGATCTCTTGGTAAATTTCCTGTTTCAGTAGCTGGAGACTCCTCCTCTGCATACTTTTCTAGCCTTTCCATACTTTCCTGTTAAACTTTAGAAAAACAATTCTCCGTTGAATAACATTTAAAATAAAATACATCAGCACAATAATTTAATTTACTATTTTATGAAAGCTAGTTGAGCTTCATCAAGGCCTAGTGTTTGAACCTTGTGCTCTGATACCACATGTCAAAACCCCAAAATTTTACAAAAATTTAAAATTTTGAGATAACAACAAATGCGAAAACCTGCGGTCTACTAACAGCTAACGGTTAGTAATAAAAGAAACAGTTAAGTAATTAGTTTTACTAAATCTGAACTATATTAACTCAACAGTTCATTTTTGTAACAAGAATAAAGTCTTCTTGCGCATTGTTTTACTTCAGTTTACTGATGACTCTTTTCATGTCAAGTAGGTGGAATCTAGTTTTGAATAAGGGGCTTACTTAGCAATCGTGCTAACGCAGATGATTACTGGTTCTTACAGGTTTAGAGGTATGATCGACTGAGTACGTATTAAAAATTATTTAAAGTGTCCAGTAGTGTTTTATTTGCAATTAAAAAGCTTAGTAATTAAGCTGCTAAACTCTAAACAGCTTCCGTGAGGTAAAACCATTTGGATTCCTTCAGTTTTTCTTGTAATAAAGTTCAGAAGTAAGTAACGACAGTAAGATATGTTTGCGACTCTAAGAATTAGAATCTCAGTTACAAAGTATTTCTACTTTAGTTTATGTAATTTGCAATGTTATAATGATTGTTTTGTCAAAAATTTATACAATAATACATTATCTTATTTGTGCAACAATTGTTCCACAATTCGCTTCTGCGAGATAACTTACAGCCTGTTAGCCTTTTTATAGTATAGTTCGATTGTACAGACTAACACCATAATGCCTTCTCACATGAGATCCATGTTTGCCTATACTTTAACTTTATGTTTAAGCATGAGGTTCTAATAATTTTCTGGACTCAAGTAAGTTTGTTTTTATTCAATTTCTTAATTTTTCTATGATACTTCTCTTGAATTAAATTACTGTCTATAAGCAATTTACCTGAGATTGATACTTTCAAAACAGGTCGACTTTCTAGTTATTTTTTTTAATTCTGTAACTAATTTACTACCCACTTGACATGGTGAAACAATAGCAAGAACCAAGTTGAGTCCTAACCAAAATTCATCAAAGTATCGTCACTTTGAACTATGTAATAGAGTTTCATGAAAGTGTATTGTCCACTTCATAGTTCCGCTATCATTTAAGTTATTAGTTCTTATGTGACTTATAAACATGCACACTCTATTTTGTTAATAGACTTTCAATCTACAATTAGTTCATGCTCATAAACATATTTAAATTAGAGTTTATGATTCTCTAAACTATTACATTAAGCCATTTATAAAAGTTATATCTTGTAAGGTTGTTATTACAAGAGATTTACCATGTATAATCTATAGTCTTTTTACAAAGCGAAACTATAGTTGTTCGGTGATTAGCATGAGCTCTCCCATAAAACATTTGATCTATATCTATAATAAAGATAACATTTAGAGATAAGAAATGCAACCATACAAATCGTGTTTGTAATATTATAATATATAAGTTGTATGGTTAATGGATAGAGTGGGTATTATGTATGAACTATATCGGGCGTTAACCAAGGTTTTTAGAAGTGAAACTTCCTTGCTAGGTCAACATAAACACAATGTTGATGTTCTAACCATGATCTAGTATCTCATATGATGAGCGTCGTGTTGAATGATAAGCAATAATTTGGTTATATTATAGTTTTTGCCCCTTGTTCCCAATGATTAAATAATTGGATTTTGATTTATGCAGACACTATAGGGAACGATCCCTTGCATGGTTTCGATTTACTGACCACGTGGTTGTCTCCTGACCAAGCGTGGAAAATATAAAACAATACCGTAACCCTAACCCTTATCATTTCTTTCCTGCAGTTTGCGCTGGCCCTTGAGGCTACTCTGCTTGGATTTCATGGTGGCTATCGGTCCTCCTCTGCTCCGGTTGTCTTGAGTCTTGGTTCAGTGTTGCATAGTCTCTGGTGTGTGGTTCAAAATCCATTCTCAATGGCTTGGGTTCTCACTCTGCAAACTTGTGGAGATTATCATTGCCCTTGGCTTGCTGTCTGTGTAATCTTCCCTTCGTCGTCCTCGTGGATTACTTTCTACTCCAGTTTTCTTTGATGTCCTCGTGCCTCATAGTTGCATGAGGGTTACACTTGCAGGCTGTTGAGTTTTTAATTTGCAAAGCCTGTAGGTGACAGTGCTTCTACCAAATTGTTCGCCGTTTTCATTGACAGGTAAGAGTTTTGTTTTTGCTTCTATTTAAGTTGCAGTCGGTATAATGCTGTTACAAAGGCACATTAAATATTAGGTTAATTACTTACTGACAGTAGTCTGTTGAAATCCTTGCAGGTGCTCACCACTACATGCTTTCACAGTGAATAAAACAAGCAATCAACCAATGAATGTTGTAACTCGTGGCTTTGTTCAGGTAAGCCCCGTGGTCCATGTGTTGGGTTTTCACCCTACTTGTAACAGGGTGGTCAAAGGAATCACCCAGGGTTTTGGGGAAACCTTCCTTGTCTCATCATGAGTTATGTTGTTTGTTTTACAGGTTGTTTGTTGTAATACCTAGCATCAAATCGTCGCTAGTCGATGGGTAGACTCGGTTCAACTGAGCAATGTATTTAGTTTGATGTTTGGATTTACGACATGTTTAAAATAATATTTGTTGTAAAGATAGTTCTGTATTCAAACTTTTTTGGTTTAACAGATGTTTTATATTAAGCTTTGTGTAAAATTCAAGGTTTTTACCCTTCTTGACTGTAAGTCAAGTTTTTGTACTATGTTTAAAGACTCTGTAAGGGTTTATAATTAAAGTTTTTAAGACTGATACTTACAGTCATAATTTAATTCTTGCTTGTTTTTATTAGAGATATGAATTAGGGTTTTATCCTGTGGAAACCCCTGTTTTGAAATAGATTATTCAAGTTTATAATAATTACACAGTCTTTCCGTTTGTCCTTAAAGGACTGTGAGTAATTTATATTAACCTAGTTACTTAATGGTTACATAATTTAAATAAATTTGGTTTATTACTTCATTGTTTTGATATTTGTAAATGTAATAATTATAAGGGTTTTAACCTTGTCCTTTACTTTTATAGATAGATACTGTTAATAAAATGAAAAGACACAGTTTCTTTTATAAGTACATTTTGTATATGTTGATCAGTAATGTATTTCATTTCCGTGTTTAAATTCAGTTGGTTCTTTAATAGTTTAGAAGAACTAACTTATGGTTTAACCTAGGTTACTAATGTATATAAGAATACAGATAAATTATGCTCAAAAACATGAGCTAGGGTTTATCCTATTTAAGTTTTGTAAAGATGATTTCTGTATTGCTCTTTTGTTAAATTCGATTATTGTCACAAGATTTCTTCAGTTTGTTTAAAAGAATTACTATTCGTAAACAATACTATTTATGGTTAATAATATTATTATTTGTATTTATAATAATATTGTTTGTAAATACTGTATTCCTTTAAGTTTATTTTTACATAAATATATTATTAATAAAGACTGAGAACAGTCTATAATAGTTGAGTTTATTTAATAAGATTATTTTATAAGCTTGGTGAAAGAATTAAGAACTTTCATACCTGTCAATACTCCTTTACATATAATTTATCTGTAAGTGTGTAAAGACAGTTCCTATTAATAATATTTTATGCATAGGTTACTACTGTCTTTTAGTTATTTTAACTCTAAGAGAATGAATACTGTAAGAGTTATTAAGTTCTTATTTATTATATTCCTTATGTTAAATTAGTTTATCTTCAGAATTTAATTAGGTTACCAATACTTACTTAGAGTTCAGATAGTTGCAGGTAAAAATAGCTATTATTATTAAGAAAATATATAAACTAACAAATCCATATTTACATCTTTACTTAACATAAATAATAAGCATTTAATTGATATCTCTACTTCTTCTGTTTCAATGAAGATGTATAGTTTATAAAAGAAGGTACTGTGTAAAAGAATGAATTACATACTCGAATATACTGCTATTAGTAAAATAATATGATCCGGTTCTTTTTCTAATATTCTTAATACACAGCCTGGTTCTAACAACAACCCTACGAAACAAATTAATATTCTTTCTGGAAAAAAACTATCTACTAAAAGAAAAGATTTCAATACTCTGAAAAACATAAGTACTCTATTCATTTCAGATTCCTATCATACTTCATTCATTTTAAACACACTACCTGTGCTAGAGTACGATCTGGTTTACTCCAGATGGGGAAAAACACAGGTAGGATTATTTTTCATCAAAGAACAGATTCAACATTAAAAAAACTAAGAGATTTCAAACTTAGCAGTTCACAACATCACATATAAATCATTCATTATTTGTTCTTACTCAGATATAAACTTTAACACAGAAATAAAAAGATAGTAGAACCCATTTTAAAAGCTGGACGATAATAGCGTTGGGAGGATGTTCCTCCCTACTACCTCATAGAGAGAATTCAAACAGTGAATTCTCAGGACCCCCGAATCTGTTCCTGGTCTCTTTGGCTGGGATTAGGTGGAGCAAACAACAAAGTACTAGTCCAATGACTCAATACCAACTCTGCACCTTGCAGCAAGATCTTTCAGCTGGAAAGCTGTACTAGATCACTTCCTGCAGTTTACCCCTCAAACACCTTCCACAAAAATTCCCTTCCCAATGAATTCCTTGAAGTGCATTCACCTGAATGATTCCTCTCCTGGAATGAGCCACGTTAGCTCTCTTCAATGGGCTTCTTTATTAAGATTTCCTAGGTCTTTTTGGGTTAGTTGTCATTAATTGAGCCACCTGCTTTGATCCCAGTTTCTTGGGGATCATGACCCCAAATGTAGGGAGGTTTCCACCTGCAACATTGGAAGTTTTTGAGGATGCTTCCACTTATCTATTTGCTCTCCACCTAGTCTCCTCCACCAACTTGACCAGTAACACTCTTTTTAATAGCTCTCCCAAGCTGTTGTCTCCACTTTAATTTATTTAAAATTAAAATATTCAGAATTACATTCAATATCCTTGACTCTGCTGAGTCATCATTTACAACTTAGCATTAAATTTAACATAATGTCTTGGAATAAAATCAAAATAAGATAATATTATTTTGCAAAATTGGGGCATGTGACATACACACCCCCTTAGAACATAACATCGTCCTCGATGTTATTTATTCTTCATCCTCCAAATCCCCCTGGAATAGAATTGGATATGCATCTCGCATTTTACTTTCCAATTACCAGGTGGCTTCCTCTAGACTAAGGTGCTTCCATTGCACCTTCGCTTGTCCAATGGTGCGGTTCCGAAGTGTAATTTCCCTCCTCTCGAGGATACAGTCCGGTTCCACTAGAAATTCTCCTTCTGGTTCCACCTTCTACTTCCACCATGGAAGTCTGATATTCATCTTGTCAGTTCTCCAAGGCTACGTTGACTCTAGGAATGCTCCTTGCTAGTTTCCCAACGGTCATCTTCTCATGTATAGTATGAATATTGCTAATAGTCTTCTTCCGGTTTGGACAGACTGAAGCATAGTGTGGGCCATTACACTCCCAGCACTTGACAGGTTCTTACGCTCAAAGTTCTTGGTAAATTTTCCATGATTATTTGCGGTTTCCTAACCTTTAGAATTATTCTGATTGTTGGGTGTATTGTTCCTATTTCCTTGGAAATTCTTGTTATTAGAATATTTTTTGGCCTTATTGTTCTTAAAATTTCTGTTAGGCACAAAATCCTTCTTCTTTTGTTCAAAATGATTATTATTTTTCTTATCCTTCGAGTTGGCCAAGCTTTCTTTCTTCCGATTCTGCTCAAAACAAAAGTTAGCCTTTCTCGTAGCTTTCTCGAAGGTCTTTGGGTTATCATATTCAATTCTATCTTTAATATGATAAGGTAGACAGCTAGGGAATCGTTGTACCTTTGGTTTCTCATATACAAGGTATGGTACATACCTAAGTAGACTTAAGAACTTGCTGTTCAGGTCCTTCATTGTCATTGAACCTAACTTCAGTTCATAAAACTCTTTGGCTCTCTCCTCATAATACTGCTTAGACAGGAATTTATTTTTGAAATACCTCTTAAAGGTACTACAGTTAACATATTTTTCCTTTATACCCTTAACTCTCTTCAAGTCCTGCTACCAAATGTCAGCCTTTCCTGAGAGGTTATATATAGCCATTCTAGCCTTTAACTAGTTACAATAATTATATATTTGGAAGTACTTCTTCATCCCAGATAACCAGGATTAAGCTTCCTCCCCCTTCTCAGTCTCTCCATTAAATGTTGGTGGTTTTATCTTTTTAAATTCCCCAAAAATTTCCTCATAATGTTTTTATTTCCTCTTTTTAGTGTACAGATTATCATCACTACTGTCACTAGTAGTATGGTAATTTTGTTGTTCACCAAACACTTCAGAAGACGAACTAATTTTAGTGTTTGTATGTTTCATCTTTTTAGATTTTTGTTGATGACTGGCATCTTTTGATTATGATCTTCTACCCCTATCCTCAGTTTGAAACTTTTCAATTAGGATCTGATTCAACTCTTATTGAGCCCTCAGAATCCTTTCATTTTCTCGCTTTACAGACTCCATTTTAGTTTTTAAGTCTTTTAGAGTTTGTAACAACTCTGAGGAAATGGTAGTTACATCCTCTGGTATAGGATCTCTTGGTAAATTTCCTGTTTTAGTAGCTGGAGACTCCTCCTCTACATACTTTCCTAGCCTTTCCATACCTGCCTGTTAAACTTCAGAAAAACAATTCTCTGTTGAATAACATTTAAAATAAAATACGTCAGCACAATAATTTAATTTACTCTTTTATGAAAGCTAGTTGAGCTTCATCAAGGCCTAGTGTTTGAACCTTGTGCTCTAATACCACATGTCAAAACCCCAAAATTTCACAAAAATTTAAAATTTTGAGATAACAACAAATGCTAAAACTTGCGGTCTACTAACAGCTAACGATTAGCAATAAAAGAAACAGTCAAGTAATTAGTTTTACTAAATCTTAACTATATTAACTCAACAGTTCATTTTTGTAACAAGAATAAAGTCTTCTTGCGTATTGTTTTACTTCAGTTCACTGACGAGTCTTTTCATGTCAAGTAGGTGGAATCTACTTTTGAATCCGCGGCTTACTTAGCAATCGTGCTAACGTAGATGATTACCTATTCTTACAGGTTTAGAGGTATGATCGAACGAGTACGTATTAAAAATTCTTTAAAGTATCCAATAGTATTTTATTTGCAATTAAAAAGCTTAGTAATTAAGCTGCTAAACTCTAAATAGTTTCTGTGAGGTAAAACCATTTGGATTCCTTCAGTTTTTCTTGTAATAAAGTTCAGAGGTAAGTAACGACAGTAAGATATGTTTGCGACTCTAAGAATTAGAATCTCAGTTACAAAGTATTTCTACTTTAGTTTATGTAATTTGCAATGTTATAATGATTGTTTTGTCAGTATTTATACAATAATACATTATCTTATTTGTGTAACAACTGTTCCACAATTCGCTTCTGCGAGATAACTTACAGCCTGTTAGCCTTTTTATAGTATAGTTCGATTGTGCAGACTAACACCATAATGCCTTCTCACATCAGATCCATTTTTGCCTATACTTTAACTTTATGTTTAACCATGTGGTTCTAATAATTTTCTGGACTCAAGTAAGTTCGTTTTTATTCAATTTCTTAATTTTTCTATGATACTTCTCTTGAATTAAATTACTGTCTACAAGCAATTTACCTGAGATTGATACTTTAAAAACAGGCCGACTTTCTAGTTATTTTGTTTAATTCTGTAACTACTTTACCACCCACTTGACACGGTGAAACAATAGTAATAACCAAGTTGAGTCCTAACCAAAATTCATCAAAGTATCGTCACTTTGAACTATGTAACAGAATTTCATGAAAGTGTATTTTCCACTTCATAGTTCCACTATCAGTTAAGTTATTAGTTCTTATGTGACTTATAAACATGCACACTCTATTTTGTTAATAGAATTTCAATCTACAATTAGTTCATGCTCATAAACATATTTAAATCAGAGTTTATGATTCTCTAAATTATTACATTAAGCCATTTATAAAAGTTATATATTGTAAGGTTGTTATTACAAGAGATTTACCATTTATAATCTATAGTATTTTCACAAAGGGAAACTATAGTTGTTCGGTGATTAGCATGAGCTCTCCCATAAAACATTTGATCTCTATCTATAATAAAGATAACATTTAGAGATAAGAAATGCAACCATCCAAATCGTGTTTGTAATATTATAATATATAAGTTGTATGGTTAATGAATAGAGTGGGTATTATGTATGAACTATATCGGGCGTTAACCAAGGTTTTTAGAAGTGAAACTTCCTTGCTAGGTCAACGTAAACACAACGTTGATATTCTAACCATGACCTAGTATCTCATATGATGACCGTCGTGTTGAATGATAATAAATAATTTGGTTATATTATAGTTTTTCCCCCTCGTTCCTAATGATTAAATAATTGGATTTCGATTTATGCATGCACTATAGGGAACGATCCCTTGCATGGTTTTGATTTACTGACCACATGGTCGTCTCCTAACCAAGCGTGTAAAATATAAAACACTGCCGTAACCCTAAACCTTATCATTTCTTTCCCGCAGTTTGAGCTGGCCCTTGAGGCTACTCTGCTTGGCTTTCATGGCGGTCGTCGGTCCTCCTTTTCTCTGGTTGTCTTGAGTCTTGGTTCAGTGTTGCATAGTCTCAATTGTGTGGTTCAAAATCCATTCTATGTGGCTCGGGTTCTCACTCTGCAAACTTGTGGAGATTATTGTTGCCCTTGGCTTGGTGTCTGTGTAATCTTCCCTTCGTCATCCTCGTGGATTACTGTCTGCTCCAGTTTTCTTTGCTGTCCTCGTGCCTCACCGTTGCGTGAGGGTTACACTTGCAGGCTATTGAGTTTTTAATTTGCAAAGCATATAGGTGACAATGCTTCTACCAGATTGTTCGTTGTTTTTTCATTGACAGGTAAGAGTTTTGTTTTTGCTTCTATTTAAGTTGCAGCTAGTATAATGTTGTTACAAAAGCACATTAAATATTAGGTTAATTACTTACTGACAACAGTCTGTTGAAATCCTTGCAGGTGCTCACCACTACATGCTTTCACAGTGAAGAAAACAAGCAATCAACCAATGAATGTTGTAGCTCGTGGCTTTGTTCGAGTAAGCCCCGTGGTCCATGTGTTGGGTTTTCACCCTACTTGTAACAGGGTGGTCAAAGGAATCACCCAGGGTTTTGGGAAAACCTTCCTCATCTCGTCATGGGTTATGTTGTTTGTTTTTACAGGTTGTTTGTTATAATACCTACCATCAAACCCTCGCTAGTCGATGGGTATAATCGGTTCAACTGAGCAATGTATTTAGTTTGATGTTTGGCTTTACAACATGTTTAAAATAATAGCTCTTGTAAAGACAGTTTTGTCTTCAAACTTGCTTTGGTCTAACAGATGTTTTATATTAAGCTCTGTGTAAAATTCAAGGTTTTCACCCTTCTTGACTATAAGTCGAGTTTTTGTACTCTGTTTAAAGACTCTGTAAGGGTTTCTAATTAATGTTTTTAAGACTGATACTTACGGTCATAATTTAATTCTTGGTTGTTTTCATTTGAGTTATGAATTAGGGTTTTATCCTGTGGAAACCCTCTTTTTAAAATAGATTATTCGAGTTTATAATAATTACACAGTCTTTCTGTTTGTCCTTAAAGGACTGTGAGTAATTTATATTAACCTGGTTACTTAATGGTTACATAATTTAAATAAATTTGGTTTATTACTTCACTGTTTTGATATTTTTAAATGTAATAATTATAAGGGTTTTAACCCTGTCCTTTACTTCTATAGATACATGCTGTTAATAAAATGAAAAGACACAGTTTCTTTTATAAGTACATTTTGTATATGTTGATCAGTAATGTATTTCATTTCTGTGTTTAAATTCCGTTGGTTCTTTAATAGTTTAACATAACTAACTTATGGTTCAACCTATTTTACTAATGTATATGAGAATACAGATAAATTATGCTCAGAAACATGAGCTAGGGTTTATCCTATTTAACTTTTGTAAAGATGATTTCTGTATTGCTCTTTTGTTAAATTATATTACTGTCACAAGATTTCTTCAGTTTGTTTAAAAGAATTACTAATTCATAAACGATACTGTTTATGGTTAATAATAATATTATTTGTATTAATAATAATATTGTTTGTAAATACTGTATTCCTTTAAGTTTATTTTTACATAAATATATTATTAATAAAGACTGAGAACAGTCTATAATAGTTGAGTTTATTTAATAAGATTATTTTGTAAGCTTGGTGAAAGAATTAAGAGCTTTCATACCTGTCAATACTCCTTTACATATAATTTATCTGTAAGTGTGTAAAGGCAATTCCTTATTAATAATATTTTATGCATAGGTTACTACTGTCTTTTAGTTATTTTAACTATAAGAGAAAGAATACTGTAAGAGTCATTAAGTTCTTATTTATTATATTCCTTATCTTAAATTAGTTTATCTTCAAAATTTAATTAGGTTACCAATACTTACTTAGAGTTCAGATAGTTGCAGGTAAAAATAGCTATTACTATTAAGAAAAGATATAAACTAACAAATCCATATTTACATATTTACTTAACATAAATAATAAAGATTTAACTGATATCTCTATTTCTTCTGTTTCAGTGCAGATGTATAGTTTATAAAAGAAGGTACCGTGTAAAATAATGAATTACATACTTGAATATAATGCTATTAGTAAAATAATATGATCCTGTTCTTTTTCTAATATTCTTAATACACAGTTTGGTTCTAACAACAACCCTACGAAACAAATTAATATTCTTTCTAGAAAACAACTATCTACTGAAAGAAAAGATTTCAATACTCTGAAAAACATAAGTACTCTATTCATTTCAGATTCCTATCATACTTCATTCATTTTAAACACACTACTTGTGCTAGAGTACGATCTAGTTTACTCCAGATGGGGAAAAACACAGGTAGGATTCTTTTTCATCAAAGAACAGATTCAACATTAAAACAACTAAGAGATTTCAAACTTAACAGTTCAAAACATAACATATAAATCATTCATTATTTGTTCTTACTCAGATATAAACTGTAACACAGAAATTAAAAGATAGTAGAACCTGTTTTAAAAGCTGGACGACAACAGCGTTGGGAAGCCGTTCCTCCCTACCATCTCATGGAGAGTGCTCAAATAGCGACTTCTCAGGACCCCTGAGCTTGTTCCTAGTCTCCTTGGCTGGGATTAGGTGGAGCAAACAACAAAGTACTAGTCCAACGACTCTATACCAACTCTGCACCCTGGAGCAAGATATTTCAGCTTGAAAGTTGTACTATATCACTTCCTGTAGTTTACCCCTCAAACACCTTCCACAAAAATTCCCTTCCCAATGAATTCCTTGAAGTGCATTCACCTGAATGATTCCTCTCCTGGAATGAGCCGCCTCAGCTCTTTTTAATGGGATTTTTTATTAAGATTGCCTAGGTCTTTTTGGGTTAGTTGTCATTAATTGAGCCACCTGCTTTGATCCCACTTTCTTGGGGGATCATGACCCCGAATGTAGGGAGGTTTCCACCTGCAAAATTGGAAGTGTTTAAGGATGCTGCCACTTGTCTATTTGCTCTCCACCTAGTCTCCTCCACCAACTTAACTAGTAACACTCTTTTTAACAACTCTCCCAAGCTGTTGTCTCCACTTTTATTTATTTAAAATTAAAATATTCAGAATTACATTCAATATCCTTGACTCTACTGAGTCATCATTTACAACCTAGCATTAAATTTAACATAATGTCTTGGAATAAAATCAAAATAAGATAATATTATTTTGCAAAATTGGGGCATGTGACATACAGACCCCCTTAGAACATAACATCGTCCTCGATGTTATTTATTCTTCATCCTCCAAATCCCCCTGAAACAGAACTGGATATGCATCTCGCATTTTACTTTCCAATTCCCAGGTGGCTTCCTCTGGACTAAGGTGATTCCATTGCACCTTCACCTGTCCAATGGTGCGGTTCCGAAGTGTAATTTCCCTCCTCCCGAGGATACAGTCCAGTTCCACCAGAAATTCTCCTTTTGGTTCCACCTTCTACTTCCACCATGGAAGTCTGATATTCATCTTGTTGATTCTCCAAGGCTGCGTTGATTCTAGGCATGCTCCTTGCTAGTTCTCCAACGTTCATATCCTCCTGTATAGTATGAATATTGCTAATATTCTTCTTCCGGTTTGGATAGACTGAAGCACAGTGTGGGCCATTACACTCCCAGCACTTGACAGGCTCTTTACTCTCAAAGTTCTTGGTAAAGTTTCCATGATTATTTGCAGTTTCCTTACCTTTAGAATTATTCTGATTGTTGGGTGTATTGTTCCTATTTCCTTGGAAATTCTTGTTATTAGAATAGTTTTTGGCCTTATTGTTCTTAAACTTTCTGTTAGGCACAAAATCCTTCTTCTTTTGTTCAAACTGATTATTATTTTTCTTAGCCTTCCAGTTGGCCAAGCTTTCTTTCTTCCGATTCTGCTCAAAACAAAAGTTAGCCTTTCTCATAGCTTCTTCCAAGGTATTTGGGTTATCATATTCAATTCTATCCTTAATATGATAAGGTAGACAACTAGGGAATCGCTGTACCTTTGGTTTCTCATCTACAATGTATGGTACATACCTAAGTAGACTTAAGAACTTGCTGTTCAGGTCCTTCATTGTCATTGAACCTAACTTCAGTTCATAAAACTCTTTAGCTCTCTCCTCATAATACTGCTCTGACAGGAATTTATTTTTGAAATACCTCTTAAAGGTACTCCAATTAACATCTTTGTCCTTTATACCCTTAACTCTCTTCAAGTCCCGCCACCAAATGTTAGTCGTTCTTGAGAGGTTATATATAGCCATTCTAGCCTTTAACTGGTTAGAATAATTATATATTTCGAAGTACTTCTTCATCCCAGATAACCAGGATTCAACTTCCTCCCCCTTCTCAGTCTCTCCATTAAAGGTTGGTGGTTTTATCTTTTTGAATTCCTTGGAAATTTCCTCATAAGGTTTGTATTTCCTCTTTTTAGTGTATAGATTATCATCACTACTGTCACTAGTAGTATGGTAATTTTGTTGTTCACCAAACACTTCAGAAGATGAACTACTTTAAGTTTTTGTATGTTTCATCTTTTTAGATTTTCGTTGATGACTGGCATCTTCTGATTCTGATCTTCTACCCCTACCCTTAATTTGAAACTTTTCAATTAGGATCTGATTCAGCTCTTCTTGAGCCCTCATAATCCTTTCATTTTCTCACTTTACAGACTCCATTTCAGTTTTTAAGTCTTTTATAGTTTGTAACAACTCTGAGGAATTGGTAGTTAAATCCTCTGGTATAGGATCTCTTTGTAAATTTCCTATTTCAGTAGCTGGAGACTCCTACTCTGCATACTTTTCCAACCTTTCCATACCTGCTTGTTAAACTTCAGAAACACAATTCTCTGTTGAATAACATTTAAAATAAAATACGTTAGCACAATAATTTAATTTACTATTTTATGAAAGCTAGTTGAGCTTCATCAAGGCCTAGTGTTTGAACCTTGTGCTCTGATACCACATATCAAAACCCCAAAATTTCAGAAAAATTTAAAATTTTGAGATAACAACAAATGCTAAAACCTGCGGTCTACTAACAGCTAACGGTTAGCAATAAAACAAACAATCAAGTAATTAGTTTTACTAAATCTTAACTATATTAACTCAACAGTTCATTTTTGTAACAAGAATAAAGTCTTCTTGCATATTGTTTTACTTCAGTTTACTGATGAGTCTTTTCATGTCAAGTAGGTGGAATCTACTTTTGAATCCGCGGCTTACTTAGCAATCGTGCTAACGCAGATGATTACTGGTTCTTACAGGTTTACAGGTATGATCGAACAAGTACGTATTAAAAATTCTTTAAAGTATCCAGCAGAATTTTATTTGCAATTAAAAAGCTTAGTAATTAAGCTGCTAAACTCTAAACAGCTTCTGTGAGGTAAAACCATTTGGATTCCTTCAGTTTTATTTGTAATAAAGTTCAGAAGTAAGTAACGACAGTAAGATATGTTTGCGACTCTAAGAATTAGAATCTCAGTTACAAAGTATTTCTACTTTAGTCTATGTAATTTGCAATGGTATAATGATTGTTTTGTCAGTATTTATACAATAATACATTATCTTATTTGTGTAACAACTGTTCCACAATTCGCTTCTGTGAGATAACTTACAACCTGTTAACCTTTTTACAGTATATTTCGATTATGCAGACTAACACCATAATGCCTTCTCACTTCAGATCCATGTTTTCCTATACTTTAACTTTATGTTTAACCATGTGGTTATAATAATTTTCTGGACTCAAGTAAGTTCGTTTTTATTCAATTTCTTAATTTTTCTATGATACTTCTCTTGAATTAAATTATTGTCTACAAGCAATTTACCTGAGATTGATACTTTCAAAACAGGTCGACTTTCTAGTTATTTTGTTTAATTCTGTAACTACTTTACTACCCACTTGACATGGTGAAACAACATTAAGAACCAAGTTGAGTCCTAACTAAAATTCATCAAAGTATCGTCACTTTGAACTATGTAACAGAGTTTCATGAAAGTGTATTGTCCATTTCATAGTTCCATTATCATTTAAGTTATTAGTTCTTATGTGAGTTATAAACATGCACACTCTATTTTCAGTTTGTAGATTTCTGCGGTAAGATAAGTTGTTGTAGGGTTTTTCCGGACAATCCACAGTAGACATTTTTAGGTCGACGTTTTGATTCCGAATCTGGAACCATCATCAGGACTATGGTTCCAGATTCGGAATCGAAACTTCGACCTAAAAATGTCTACTGCGGATTGTCCGGAAAAACCCTACAACAACACTCTATTTTGTTAATAGAATTTCAATCTACAATTGGTTCATGCTCATAAACATATTTAAATTAGAGTTTATGATTCTCTAAACTATTACATTAAGCCATTTATAAAAGTTATATCTTGTAAGGTTTCTATTACAAGAGATTTACCATGTATAATCTATCGTCTTTTTACAAAGGGAAACTATAGTTGTTTGGTGATTAGCATGAGCTCTCCCATAAAACGTTTGATCTCTATCTATAATAAAGATAACATTTAGAGATAAGAAATGCAACCATCCAAATCATGTTTGTAATATTATAATATATAAGTTGTATGGTTAATGAATAGAGTGGGTATTATGTATGAACTATATCGGGCATTAACCAAGGTTTTTAGAAGTGAAACTTCCTTGCTAGGTCAACGTAAACACAACGTTGATGTTCTAACCATGACCTAGTATCTCATATGATGAGCGTCGTGTTGAATGATAAGCAATAATTTGGTTATATTATAGTTTTTTCCCCTCGTTCCCAATGGTTAAAGAATTGGATTTCGATTTATGCAGGCACTATAGGGAATGATCCCTTGCATGGTTTTGATTTACTGACCACGTGTTCGTCTCCTGACCAAGCGTGGAAAATATAAAACACTACCGTAACCCTAACCCTTATCATTTCTTTCTTGCGTTTTGCGCTGGCCCTTGAGGCTACTCTGCTTGGCTTTCATGGCGGTCATCAGTCCTCCTCTGCTCCGGTTGTCTTGAGTCTTGGTTTAGTGTTGCATAGTCTCCAGTGTGTGGTTCAAAATCCATTCTCAGTGGCTTGGGTTCTCACTCTGCAAACTTGTGGAGATTATCGTTGCCCTTGGCTTGCTGTTTGTGTAATCTTCCCTTCGTCGTCCTCATGGCTTACTGTCTGCTCCAGTTTTCTTTGTTGTCCTCGTGCCTTGCCGTTGCGTGAGGGTTACACTTGCAGGCTGTTGAGTTTTTAATTTGCAAATCCTGTAGGTGACAGTGCTTCTACCAGACTGTTCGTCATTTTCATTGACATGTAAGAGTTTTGTTTTTGCTTGTATTTAAGTTGCAGCTGGTATAATGCTGTTACAAAGGCACATTAAATATTAGGTGACTTACTTACTGACAGTAGTTTGTTTAACTCCTTGCAGGTGCTCTCCACTACATGCTTTCATGGTGAAGAAAACAATTAATCAACCAGTGAATGCTGTAGCTCGTGGCTTTGTTCGGGTAAGCCCCGTGGTCCATGTGTTGGGTTTTCACCCTACTTGTAACAGGGTGGTCAAAGGAATCACCTAGGATTTTGGGGAAACCTTTGTCGTCTCGTCATGAGTTATGTTGTTTGTTTTTACAGGTTGTTTGTTGTAATACCTAGCATCAAAACCTCTCTAGACAATGGGTAGACTCCGTTCAACTGAGCAATGTATTTAGTTTGATGTTTGGCTTTACAACATGTTTAAAATAATAGTTCTTGTAAAGACAGTTCTGCCTTCAAACTTGTTTTGGTTTAACAGATGTTTGATATTAAGCTCTGTGTAAAATTCAGGGTTTTTACCCTTCTTGATAGTAAGTCGAGTTTTTGTACTCTGTTTAAAGACTCTGTAAGGGTTTATAATTAAAGTTTTTAAGACTAATACTTACGGTCATAATTTAATTCTTTCTTGTTTTTATTAGAGTTATGAATTAGGGTTTTATCTTGTGGAAACCCTCGTTTTGAAATAGATTATTCTAGTTTATAATAATTACACAGTCTTTCTGTTTGTCCTTAAAGGACTGTGAGTAATTTATATTAACCTGGTTACTTAATGGTTACATAATTTAAATAAATTTGGTTTATTACTTCACTGTTTTGATATTTGTAAATGTAATAATTATAAGGGTTTTAACCCTGTCCTTTACTTTTATAGATACATACTGTTAATAAAATGAAAAGACACAGTTTCTTTTATAAGTACATTTTGTATATGTTGATCAGTAATGTATTTCATTTCTGTGTTTGAATTCAGTTGGTTCTTTAATAGTTTAAAAGAACTAACTTATGGTTTAACCTAGGTTACTAATGTATATAAGAATACAGATAAATTATGCTTAGAAACATGAGCTAGGGTTTATCCTATTTAAGTTTTGTAAAGATGATTTCTATATTGCTCTTTTGTTAAATTCGATTACTGTCATGAGATTTATTCAGTTTGTTTAAAAGAATTACTAATTCATAAACAATACTATTTATGGTTAATAATAATATTATTTGTATTAATAATAATATTGTTTGTAAATACTGTATTCCTTTAAGTTTATTTTTACATAAATATATTATCAATAAAGACTCAGAACAGTCTATAATAGTTGAGTTTATTTAATAAGATTATTTTGTAAGCTTGGTGAAATAATTAAGAACTTTCATACCTGTCAATACTCTTTTACATATAATTTATATGTAAGTGTGTAAAGACAGTTCCTTATTAATAATATTTTATGCATAGGTTACTACAGTCTTTTAGTTATTTTAACTCTAAGAGAAAGAATACTGTAAGAGTTATTAAGTTCTTATTTATTATATTCCTTATCTTAAATTAGTTTATCTTCAGAATTTAATTAGGTTACCAATACTTACTTAGAGTTCAGATAGTTGCAGGTAAAAATAGCTATTATTATTAAGAAAAGATATAAAATAACAAATCCATATTTACATCTTTACTTAACATAAATAATAAGCATTTAACTGATATCTCTATTTCTTCTGTTTCAGTGCAGATGTATAGTTTATAAAAGAAGGTACCGTGTAAAAGAATGAATTACATACTTGAATATACTACTATTAGTAAAATAATATGATCTTGTTCTTTTTATAATATTCTTAATACACAGTCTGGTTCTAACAACAACCCTACAAAACATATTAATATTCTTTCTGGAAAACAACTATCTTCTGAAAGAAAATATTTCAATACTCTGAAAAACATAAGCACTCTATTCATTTCAGATTCCTATCATACTTCATTCATTTTAAACACACTACCAGTGCTAGAGTACTATCTGGTTTACTCCAGATGGGGAAAAACACAGGTAGGATTCTTTTTCATCAAATAACAGATTCAACATTAAAACAACTAAGAGATTTCAAACTTAACAGTTCACAACATAACATATAAATCATTCATTATTTGTTCATACTCAGATATAAACTGTAACACATAAATTAAAAGATAGTAGAACCCATTTTAAAAGCTGGACGATAATAGCGTTGGGAGGATGTTCCTCCCTACTACCTCATAGAGAGAATTCAAACAGTGAATTCTCAGGACCCCCGAATCTGTTCCTGGTCTCCTTGGCTGGGATTAGGTGGAGCAAACAACAAAGTACTAGTCCAATGACTCAATACCAACTCTGCACCTTGCAGCAAGATCTTTCAGCTGGAAAGCTGTACTAGATCACTTCCTGCAGTTTACCCCTCAAACACCTTCCACAAAAATTCCCTTCCCAATGAATTCCTTGAAGTGCATTCACCTGAATGATTCCTCTCCTAGAATGAGCCGCCTCAGCTCTCTTCAATGGGATTTTTTATTAAGATTGCCTAGGTCTTTTTGGGTTAGTTGTCATTAATTGAGCCACCTGGTCTGATCCCACTTTCTTGGGGGATCATGACCCCAAATGGAGGGAGGTTTCCACCTGCAACATTGGAAGTGTTTGAGGATGCTTCCACTTGTCTATTTTCTCTCCACCTAGTCTCCTCCACCAACTTGACCGGTAACACTCTTTTTAATAGCTCTCCCAAGCTGTTGTCTCTACTTTTATTTATTTAAAATTAAAATATTCAGAATTACATTCAATATCCTTGACTCTACTGAGTCATCATTTACAACTTAGCATTAAATTTAACATAATGTCTTGGAATAAAATCAAAATAAGATAATATTATTTTGCAAAATTGGGGCATGTGACAATATTGGGTTTGGCTCCTAAAACATCTACACACCCAACACAAGGAAGAATCCCCTTCTCTGCTACATAGTCCCTCAGGCTATGCCTTCCATTCCTGTGTTGTTCAAGGTGTGCAAAGAAGAAAACCAACCCCTCTAGATCCATTTGTGAGGTTCCTTCCTACACTAGGTTTATCAAGCTAGTTCAGACCTAATTCCACTCCAAACCAGTTTAGACCAAGGCAAAAATATGCACAGACAACAAACCACAATGTCAACACATCCAAACAGGCTTCCACTCACTCTGTGACAGAGGAGACCATTACACAACAACATTGAGGAAACCACATATCACCACTCTTTCTCATAAAATCGATTGATCTCCACTGCTCATTCATTCAACAAACAAAAGGAGACCCCAAACGTTTGTACGACTGAGGATGGTAACAACAAGCGAACAAATCAGAAAAAAACATGGTTTGCAAACAGGACGAACACCCCAGCGCGCATGAAAAAAATTGAATAGCGAATGATCAAAATGGACCACAACGTATTTGGTGAGTGCCAGATGATGGAATGGGCATACACAATTAGGAATAAAAAACTGAAGATGTGAAGGATGGATGATAAAAAAACGTCCCGCCGCTCTCCAAAATGCGAGGGAAGATGAAAACATGAATGCATGAGGGAATGGGTATACATTTTTTGGGTGTTTTCTTTTAACACATGGATTTTCCCCAATGGCTCATGGTTAAACACCCCCCGCCCCTCATCCTTTGGAAATCATGCCCCCATCTCATTATTTCTTGCATTGACATAGATGGTTGTGTGTTTTTAATTAAATTTCATATTTATATGATGTCCAAAACTATAATATGTCGGCTAGCACAAAATACCATCGGCATCAATTTTAATCGTCAAAACATAAAACGATAAATCAATGATGGGGATTTTTCCTTTAGCTCCACACCATGATTAATTACAATATTTACATCATATATATTTAATGTAAACGGGGTCAAAACCGGGGTGTTACAGTGGGGCCTTAAGACACAACATAGGCGATGCATAGGAAATATCTGGCATGTGAGTAAGATGTCGTGTGACATTTG
This sequence comes from Pseudotsuga menziesii, assembly GCA_001517045.1. NCBI lineage: Eukaryota > Viridiplantae > Streptophyta > Pinopsida > Pinales > Pinaceae > Pseudotsuga > Pseudotsuga menziesii. Next base: position 141,143 of record LPNX010220643.1, read on the forward strand.
AATCTAGGTTTAATACACCAAGGATGGTTCTCGTGATCCAATTCGTGGCCCACGGTGAAGATACATATTTTTAGTCCATAACATGTGGATTTCGGGTTATGCATAGGCTATCCATGAGGCCCTAGCCCATATTTTCCCTATGACATGAATATGGTGGCCATTTTTAGGTTTGTCACATTATGGACACATATTTATCATTAATCCATCATTTGATACCAAAACCCATGTTGGGATAAAACATTTGTCAATGGGGCTCGTGGTCTTTGCATAATAACCCACATCATTGCATAGGGCCTGTGTAGGGAATCCTTAGCTTCCTACATGTGATATGTTGCCACCAAATCGAGGAATGGCACACTAGGGATGGATATTGAGGACCATTTCATGGTATAAGGAAAAAAATAGGACCTTATGTCATATTAATTTTCTTATTCCATATTAATTTTGTATGCGGTTGATGATCCATACATGTTAACTTAGAGTACCACATAAGAACTACATATGGAAACTCTCACCTACATGTAAAAATGTGGCTCATGAGTGATGTGTCGTAAGGACTTGAGACAACACATAAGATCTATGGAGGGAATATTATTTCAAATACAAGTGGTATATGTTTGTATTTTGAGATTTATAACATCAACAATCGATCCCTTGGCCCACACCATGGTATAGGTTTTAAATTTATGGCCTAAGTTCACACCATTTGTTTACGGGGTCATGGACCATCATGATTCCCTTGACCATCAAATATCATGAATCTGCATAGAAAATATATAGTCTACATGTCAGATATGGTCATGATTTTTAAAACTTGCGCATAGGGTATGGTTCTTGATGCTTGAATTAAAATATAGTCAAAACTATGGTCTTAGGCTGTAACATTTTCCTCTAAAGCTCATGCTCCATACGCAGGGCCCCAAATTATCACCACAATCCATCCATCATGGAGTCTTTGGCATGTAAGTTGGATATGGTCATGGCCATTTTGAGTTTTAAAACAACATGGATGGTTACAAATGATACCAAAGTAAAGGTTTCATGAGCCATAATTTGTGGGGTCCTTAGAAACTACGTAGGCCTTATAAATGGGAACTTTGTCATGTGAGTAGGATATGGTGTCCATCTAAAGTTTGTTACACCAAGTTGAGTTCAATTCCAAAAATGTGGGTTGTTGGTTCAAAACTTTAGTGTACTCTAAGGCTCTTCATGTGCACCAAGAATGGTTCTCTTGGCCTGAGCTATCATTCATGGACAAAATTTAGGGCCTTGTCGATGATGATGATTATGACGAGGATTAAATTTTTATTTTGATTAGGGTTTGATTAGTTAAGGGGTTAGGGGATTTAGGAATAGGGGGTTTATAAGGATTCATGCTTATGGTTTAATGAGGTTATGGTCACTATGGTCCTTATGTTCACATTAAGGGTTTAGGGAGTTGGGGGGGGGGCAACGGCTAAAAAACAACCTCCAAAAGTCATTAGGATTGGAATTTTATTTACCTAGCTTGATAGTTTGGGATATAAGGTTATACATAATTCAATGCTTAACTGCTAGGGGTTTTGGTGGTTAGGTTCCTTATGGTCACGTTATGATGTATGCATTGTGCAAAATACATAGTCACTATGGTCACAATGTTCACATTAATTAGCATTGTAGGGATTTAGGGGTTAGGGATTAGTTGGTTAATGGGTTAGGGGATTTGGGATTAGGGAGTTTATAAGGAGTTAGGGTTATAGTTCAATGGGGTTATGGTCACTATGGACATTAAGGTCACAATAGGGTGGTTAGGAGTTAGTTGTATAAGGAGGTTTAGGTTTAAGGGGTAAAGGGATTAGTTATTAGGGGTTTTAGTGGTTAGTAGCCTTATGGTCATGTTATGTCATATGAATGTGTTACATACTATACATAGTCACTGTGGTCACTATGGTCACATTTAGTGGTTAGGGGCATTAGGGTTTATGGGACTCATGGGTTAGGCTTTAGTGCATTAAGCAATTAGGGGATTTGGGTAATTTAGGGGGCTTATAAAGAGTTAGGATTAGGTTTTAATAGGGTTATGGTCCCTATGTTCACTATGGTCATATTTAACGGTTAGGGACCTTAGGGGTTAGGGTTTAAGGGGTTAAGTGGTTAAGGGATTTGGGGTTATGGGGTTTATAATAAGTTAGGGTTTATCATTTTAATATCCATCATCATCATCGTCATCGTCATCACCATTGTCATCATTATCATCATTGCCATTATTTTCATCATCATTTGTGGATCTAATATGCCTTTTTCCGTAGCTATACCCATACAGATAAGTAAGGCCTTAATCTTGTCCATATTGTTACACCCATTTCCATGCTATCAGGTGAAGGTAAAGTGGTGATCCTTGGTCAAGTAGATGAATTCCCCACACTTTACATAGGTCCAAATTTACCATGAAAGCTTCATTAAGAAAACCCTATGGAAATGTTTTGTCAATTTCCAAATGCCCAACCTACATTGGCAAATTTATTCTCAAAATGTTCATAAGTCCATCATATGCATGCTAAATATTCTATAAAACTTGCAAGGGAGATGTGAAATGGTCTTATAATATCATATTATTACTAGGTAGCCATGGTTCCTAGAAAATTATCAGAGGAGCAATATTATGTTTAGCAACCACCTATTCATCCATCTAGGTTTTGTGAGATTAATCTCCATTTGAGTTTCCTTCACAAACCCCTCCTCCACCAGTCAATGAATTTGATGTTTCCTAGGAATTCCTGGAGTAACGACATCTAGTCATGTCTTATACAAATGAAGGTCAATGCCCAAACTATGATGATAATCTTAAAAGGTACCATGATGGAATGCCCTCAACTTTTGGCAATTTTTGTTGGTAATTGTATATGGTATGTGAAATCCACTCCAATTATATATTATGTCCACATAAAAAAAGAAGACCAGTGTAATAAAATCTATCCATGCTTGAAATGATGCATATCTCCATTGTGGCATTCTTTTAAACAATTTGCGAGCCTCCTTGATTTTGTTGTTTTATATGCAATCCTAAATCACAACATTCCATGAGACAACATTATGCTCAAGAATGTTATTAAACATTGTTGAGATTTGTCCATACTACCATTATGGGAATATTTGATAAGCATTATAGTCCACAAAATGGTTTTTGATTGAGACATTATATAAGCAATGTGATGAGCATATTCTAATCACCCTTGTTGGAAATATGTTATCATCATGGAATTTTGTAGTCCAACAATTATGACAAAATCTATATTATGAAAACAATTATGAAATTCCATAGTCATGTTGCATATACTAGTGTTGGTTTTACATAAATCTATTCACTGTATCAAAATATACCAGTTTCCAAGAAGGTCAATTGATCCTTGAAGTTCCACTCAACGAGCAATGTTATGTAGGGAATCTTTATCCTACATGTGAGATATCGCCACCATGTTGAGGAGGGGCACATTAGGGGTGAATGTTGAGAAATATTCCATGGTATAATGAAAAATTTAGGACCTTACACTGTATCATTTTAATATGGAGCTCAAGGTCCATGTGTGTAGTCCCAAACCACCATATTGGCCTTCCATGGGGAGTGTTTGGCCTAGAAATGGGATATGGTTCTCATATTGAAGTTTAAAACACTAGGCATGGTTCTTGGTGCATGTGATATGTTTTAATGCCAAAATGTAGGGTATTGTACCATACTATTTTTCTATGGGGCTCGTGAGACATCCTTTTGTCCCTTGGACACTACATAGGTCATGCAAAGGGAATATTTTTCATGTGATCAGGATATGATGGTCATTTTGAGTTTGGCACATTGAGGATGGTTATCATGACTTTAGACACAATCCAAGGTAAAAATGTAGAATAAAGTTATTATATAATTTAGTAAACTAACACCAAATAACATGATGATAGATAGAATTTAGTAACCTAATACTGAATAAAGTGATGATAGAATTTAGTAACATGATATTGAATACAGTGATGATATAATTGAGTAACCTAATAATAAAGTGGTGATATAATTTAGTAACATAACACCTTTCATCAAGGTCATGTTCCAATTATATATTTTTTAATTTTTAGGACTTTGGGGAGGTGGGAGAGGGGGGGGGGGGGGTTA
>LPNX010220643.1:145496-187060 GCA_001517045.1 Pseudotsuga menziesii
AAGGACCGCCCCTAAATAATTTTTTCAAGTATCTTCTCAATATACATCCTCTCAAAGGCTACTGAAATTTATCACTAATTACCCTATAATTTGTTTTTTTTATAGATCTTATTACCTTAATTAGGATCTTTGTCTGAAAGAATAACAAGTACAACTAGATGCATAAGATATAAGAGATACAGAAGACAAAAATATTTTCTTCGAGGAAACCATAAAGGAGAAAACCTCACAAACTTCCTCAGAATAGTAAGATGATCAAAACCAACAATAAGAAGTATTCAACAACTATCTATCTCTCCTCCCTTTGTATCACCTTCTCTCTTATGTGAACTTGAGAGTGTGAGGTGTGTATAAATCAGGGAGGACGCCTCCCTATTTATACTAATCAAATGACTGACTAAATACATGACTAGGGCCAACTTGTCTCCCTAATAGGGACAACTTCTCCTAGAGAGACTCCAAATACACACTACATGATGTTACACTAGGGACTATTTCCTCGACTTACAATGGAGGTTGTACCTCAAGGTCTAGACACAATTAAGACATCTCGCAAGGAGTTAAACACATCTCTAATGGGGGTACAACAACATCCAATGACAATATACTTTAGAATATCTTCCAAAGTTACAAATACATCAACACTCCCTCTTAACTAGGAATGTATTCTCTCTCTTCCATAGTCATCAACACATATGGTCAAGTATTCATCGCAGAGTCATCATCACGAAGTCATAGAGTCATCATCATAGTTGTTGTCATCATCATCTTATTATTGATAATTGAATAGTACTATTTGTCATCAAAAGATTTTACAGAGCCAACCCTTTTTCATGTTGGGTGTAGGCCTAGTCCTCAACTAGGTCTTCATCATATCTCAAGAAAACCATCATATAGGGACTATCCAGGACCTTCTTTACATTGCAATAAACTGTGTCTTCTACCTTCATCTCATCATATTCAGATCATATCTTTTGTCCCGCACAAAACAAAACAGAGCACACAGAGCATCCACATTCAACTTGCATTCTACCAATAAAGGAGAACCGCCTGAATGCACCTCACAACATTCATGACCTAATCATCTCAACATAGGAACACACATATATAGATATATATGTAAGGACTAATTATGGTCAAACAACCTGCTACATTAGGAATTTTACGTTTTAGGTCAACCTCAAGGACTTATTACATCTGAACAACTTGCGTCTAGGATATTTTCTGTCAAGACAACCTTCAAGACATATTACATCCGAGTAACCTACATATGACGCCAGGACTCCTTTTATACTCAAACAACCCATAGGACTTATTACATTCGAGTAAACTGCATAACACGCAATAGCTCATATTTACACACGAATAGTCTGTCTCACAATTGATTACATCCAAGGATAATCTGCCAGATTCACTGGGACTGATTACATCCGAGGACAACCTACATGACTGGTTACATTCGAGCATTCTGATTTACCAGGATTTTTCCTTCTCGAACAACCTGTCTCATTTCCCATGTGAGATATTAAGCATTCGTAATTTCTAGCATAGAAACGTATCAGGACTGATTACATCCAAGGATAACCTATGAGCTTTGCAAGGACTTATTACATTCAAGGATAAGCTACATGATTGATTACATCTGAGCAACCTATGATCTTCACAAGGATTTTATGCTCAAACAACCTGTCTCTCCATCTATGCTAGAACATATCATGCCCTCTTGTGAGAGGTGTCGTTCTGGATCACACCAAGTCTTTATCTAGAGTACTTGAACTTCAATCTGGCTAGAGGCTTGGTCAACACATCAACTATATTCTCTCCCATTTCCATGTACTAGAGATTCACTACTCCTATTTACACCATATCCCTATATAATGGAACTTGATCTCGATGTGCTTCGACTTGTCATGGAATAAAGAGTTTTCATACAACTTCACACAACTCTGATTGTCACCGAAGATACAAGTCCCATCTCACTGGATATCAAACAATTCAGACAATAGCTTTCGAAGTCACATTGGCTCGCAACTAGCTGAGCAAGCATAAACATACTCTACCTTGGTTGTACTCAACACCACACATTATTTCTTCCTGTTGAACCAGTAGATCATGCTAGATCCCAAAATGAAGCAACAACCTAAGGTTCTCTTCCTGTCAGTGGCGCTAACTTCCCAATATGGACCAACATAACCATGTAGGTTAATCTTCTGATTCACATCATATTTGAGCCCATAATCCACTGTACCTTTTAGGTATCTCAGTGCATGCTTTGCAGTTATCAAGTGAACATGTCTCAGATATGTTAGGATTTGGATAATGGTGTTCACCACAAAGCATATGTCTTGTCTCGTATTCGTCAGATACATCAATGAACCAATCATCTGATAATGCATCATGGAATCAACCAACTCAAATGAAGCATCACTCAAAAGCTTCAAGTTAGATGCCATAGGTGTGGCTATTGCCTTGCAATCCAAAATTTTGAATCTATTTAGAATATCCTATGCATACTTTCCTTGACTAAGGAAGATCCCATATACACTCTGCCACACCTCCATGCCTAAGAATTAGTGCATCATACCTAGGTATTTCATCTCAAACTCTGTAGCAAGTCTCCTCCTTGCATATTTAATGAGTTCATATTCACCTGTTAGAAACAAGTCATCGACATATAACAGGAGTATCACCGGCATTCCTCCTTCAATATTGAATTAAATTTTTGGATCTTCTTTAATATTGGTAAAACATAAGCTCATTTCTAATATGTCCATCATGTCGTACCATGTCCTTGGTGCTTCTTTCAATCCATACAAGGCCTTCTTTAATTTGCACACATGGTTCTTCCTGTCATGTGTCTCGAATCCCAGTGGTTGTTCCATGTATACTTCCTCCTCAACTACACCATTCAAGAATGTTGTATTGACATTGATATGGTGTATTTTCTATTCATAATTTCTGCTAATGCAAGTATGGCCCTAATGGAAGTGTACCTTTCCACAAGTGCAAATGTCTCTTCATAGTCTATTCCATGTTTATGTGGGAAGCCTCATGTTACGAATCTTTCCTTGTATTTATCGATGCTTCCATTTACAACATGCTTGATCTTGTAGATCCACTTTGAATTCATGATAGACTTCTTCTTCAGTCTTGAAACTATCTCCCAGACATCAATATTCATGATCGACTAATATTCCTTGATCATAGAATCCTTCCATTCTTTTTTTTTGTATCCTCTTCATAGGTGGAAGGTTCTATGTCAATGATGTCACATAATAGAGCTACATAACTATTGTAGGGGTTTTCCATTTCTCTCTCTCTATGTACTCCTTCTAGAGAGCCATACCTTTCAGCTTCTCGTATGAGCTCTTGTTCCCATGCTGGTTTCCTCTTATTGGAGTCCTTCTCAAGAAATGTCTCTATTGGCTCTTGTGGTTCTTTCATGTCATGATATTCATGGTCCTCTGGAATTGCTTCTCCAATTTCCATATCTCCAACTCTCATTTCTTTAGGTTCCTCGACCTACTGAATAGGTGTTCTCCTTTATATGAAGTATGATGAGTATTCATCAAAGGTTGCATCTCTATTGATGATGATCTTGTTTAATGTTAGAAAGTATATTCGATAGGATTTTGATTTATCACTGTATCCTACGAATATACCCTTCCTCCTAGAAGGATCAAGCTTGGTCCTTTTCTCCTTTGGGATATGTATGTACACCGGGAAGCCAAATATCCTTAGATGGTTGACTTCTATTTTCTCTCTTGAGAAATCCTCTTTAGGAGTCTTGTTGTCAAGTACTCGACGAGGAGTACAATTATGTACATACATAATTGTTCTTGTTTCCTCCTCCCAAAGGTGCATAAGAAGATAACAATCATGCAACATAGCTTTTGTTTCTTCCATGATGCTTCGGTTCTTTCGTTCCACAACCCCATTCTGTTGAGGATTGTATGGAGTACTCAAATCCCTCTTAATCCTAGACTCTCTGCAGAGTTCCTTGAATTCTTTCGAAGTGAATTCTCTGCAATTATCTGACTATAGAGTATTGATCTTCCTATCAGTTTGGTTCTCTACCAAGGCTTTATATTCCTTGAACTTACTGAAAACTTCAATTTTCCATTTCAAGAAATATATCCAAGTCTTACATGATAACTCATCTATAAAGGGAACATAGTACACATACCCTTTTAATGACCTTAGAAGACATGGGGTCCACATACATTCAAGTGTACTATCTCAAGTATTCCTTTAGCCTTGCTCTCACTGTTGGGAAATGTCTTCTTCGCATTCTTTCCTTGTGGACTTCCTTTGAAAATTCCTTTATGCTTTTCTTGGATATCTAACAGTCCTGAGTCTACTTTGCTTGTCATTGTTAGTGCTTTGTAGTGCACATGTGCAAGCCTTATATGCCATATTTCAATTGGTTCAATTGAATCATGAACTAGTGCTTGTTCAGGATGTCCCTATAGCTTGTACAAGCCTTCGTCTTCTTCTCCAATCATTGTTGCATCCTCTATTGTCTTTCCTTTAGGTCACATCAAAACTTGGCCATCGACGAAAGAAACCCAAGCTCATTTTTCATCTAGTGCAAAAATGTAGATAATATTCTTCTTCAATCCTCAAACATATAGCACATCCTTCATTTTTAAGGATTTTCTGGAGTCAAGATTATATGAATCTTCTCCACTCCCTTTTATGGGGTATTAATAATCATCCCCAAGTTTCACCTTGTGAGGTGACTCATGTTCAGACATATTAATGAATGATTCCTTGTATCCCGTGATGTGTTTAGAAGCTCCACTATCCACAACCCAATCATTTCTCCCATGTGAGAGTGTCAGTAAGTGCTGAGATTAGCACATACTCTCATCTGAATCATCCTTCTCTCATATAAATATTTTGTTTGTTGGTTCATCATCTTTGACAATATGAGCATGGTGTCTCTTCTTCCTAGTGGGACCATCTATTTCAAAGTGTCCCTTTTCATCACAAGTATAGCATCAGACATTGGAAGGATCTCTCCTGGTCTTCTTTTGTTTCTTATCCTTCTTCTTGTTGTGATTCTCCTTCTTCTCCTCCTTCTTGAATTTCTTCCTGGTGTGAACTGTGAGGTATTGATATTTAGTTGCTCCCATATTCTCTACTTGTCACAAGTAGAGCACAGGGTCTTCACTTAGTGAAACCATTCCATAGCACGTTCGTTCATGGCATATGAAACAATACCCCTATTTTCAAAAAATATTGGAAAATACCTCCCAAAATCATTTTTTTTAACCCCCTCCCAATATGCCTTCCCGATTTTAAAAAACCCCTATTTTCCCTATATATTGCATGTGTCCATTTTTTCATTTACATTTTTTATACCCCTTTATATTTCTACCTAGTATATTGACATGATACCCCACATACATTCTACAATGCACCTTGCTTCTTTCGATGTATATTGTGGATGCACATTACCTCACCCACAATGATCAACATCATAGAGATCACATTCATTTCCTAAATTAACACTAGTTTGTCACTCTTCCTTTGACCCTTTTCCTCTCAACAATGGACAGTCACATCAAGGTTCTACATGATGTCTAAAACATGGCTAAACACTCACTACTTGACACTACTTGACTATTTTTCAAAATCAAGAGAAAAAACAGCAAAGGCTTGATAAAAATCAGAGTATATCTACACAAATATTGTTAAATTCAATTGACAAATAGAGATATGTTTTTACCTTTTTCCTCTCAACAATGGACAGTCACATCAAGGTTCTACATGATGTCCAAAACAAGTTCAGAAAACCAAATAACTAACTATATTTTCTAACCATTTGTCTCACTTTTTTAACCAAATAACTAACTACATTTCTAACCATTTGAAAACCAAGTTCAAGATATTTGTTTAAGCCTACATCATTTGCAATTTTGTTGATTATTTTATGGGAATGTCATGTTACATAACGTTACACAACAAAACACTTTCAACATCTCCCCATGCTGGGTTGTAAGCACCTCCCTACTCTCAGTGCAATAAATAGGTTTAGACAAATATTAATACAAAATAAACTAGTAAAAGGGTAAAGTATTACTATTAACTACTAACAAGAAGATTATACCTCAGTACGAAGTTCATGAGGAAACATTGCAAGTATTGAAGCACTATCCATATCAACAGGTTGTCCATCAAAGAGATGAGCCTGAAGCAATCTTTGTGCTCATTGTTGTGCAAGGACCTCTGCTTGTATATCTAGAGGAAGGGCAGCAAGGAATTCTGGATCAATCTCCTTAGTAGCTGGTGGCTGATTATTTGTAGGTTGTGCCGCCTGATTCTACTGGGAAGCAAGCACCTCTATTCTTAACTCTTCAGGAAGAGCCTCTAGGAATGTAGGATCAATAGAATTAGATCCCGCCACCACAGTATTTTGCTGCTACTCACTGGGAGTATGAATAGGCACATTTTGACTTCCCTCCCTGGCAATTTCTGGCTAGGCTTGTTCTCTATTACTATTTTCATCTTGCACACCTTCCATATTTCCTGATGCATCAATCTTTCTGAGGTTTCCAGTTCCATCGGCACTTCCAATTTCTACTTTCAAGCTACGAAGGCTTTCACCTAATGTAGCACCACTACCACTACTATCTTGGCTCACAGCTTCAACATCACACATGACTCACTCATTGCGCTCATCTTGCATCTCAAGGTCATGGTGAACAACACCTATGGTATGAGTTCCTTGCTCCAAAGAAGCTTGTTGCAAAGGTTGAGTTGAAATAGTGTTGGTATTATTGGCACTATTATATTCAATATGGGATTGCCCATGTTCCTCAGTTCTCTGTATATCATTTTCCTGTGATTGTAGAATTTTTTCATTCCAGTACCATCTTCTGCAGCTTGTGAAGCAGTAGATTCACCTTTTTCCTATGATTTGGTGGTATCATGGGCATGATCTGATGGAGTATCATCAACTGGCTGAGCTCTCTATAACTGAGAAACATACTGCTCCTCAATCCCCAATGCTATGGTAGTCCCACTCATTTCTCTAATCTGCTGACTATCATCAGCCCAGCTACTTGAACGATTTCCTGGCCATCCACTTCGAAGTGTTCGAAAAATCGAATCCAGATGGGATGGAGCTGAAGTACTTTCAATATTACTCTCAGTGACAATCCTATCATTCTATGAAATCATAATCTCCATGATTGACAACTCTCTCCCACAGCTTGTAAAGGTAGAAGAATGGCATGTTGGCTCACAAAGATGTCAAGAGTGCAATTTATATGCTACATAGTTGCTTACAAGTTATTTCTTCTTTAGTCATTTTCTGCATTTCTTTTTGTAAATATTTTTCTGAGAATATAGGATGTATTTTTCAAAAAAATAAGGTAGGGAATGTTAATTTTCATTTGCAGCTTGTTCCATTACATTCAGAGGTAGAACATGGAACATGCCAAGGTGTTGATGACAGAGAGAGTAAACGAAATCTAGATGGTATCCCAAATGGAAGATATCACACATACATTTCATTCCTCAATTGCTCACATTTACTCATAAAGTTTTGCAATTATAACACTAGGGAATTCAATGGATTCCATACATAGTAGCAAGATTCAAATACGATTCAGTATGGAAAAAATGCATAACAAGAAAATCTAGTACAGATCCAATACAGAAGTATACATCTCACAGATACGAAGAAAATGCATTTTGTTCCACATTTTAGAAGAATTTCATCCTAAGGAATGCACAATAAATCAGCAAAAATATCATTCCTTGAAAATTTGGTTATTTAGTTTTATATTTAAAGGCCTTTTTAGGTTTTTGTTAATGTTTTTGGGGTTTGGAGGCCTTTTTTTGGTTTAGGGGTGGACAGGTATCAAAGTCATGAGATATACCGTATAGTATCAAAGACAGTAAAAGTACATTGACCATACCATAGACATACTGTACTGAGACTTCACCAAATTTCATACTTCTACCGAATTTCCATATAACAAAAGGCAATACAACTGAATCTTGCTACCATGAATATGCATTTATGCTGGTTTGAGCAAGGATCTTCCTGAAAAAAACATGTTGAAGTATGAATACCACAACTAGACACTAGCATTGGACCATGAACATATTGCTTTCCATTACAGGTTACTGGTTACATTTTAGGCACTAGCACTGGCACTTAACTTGTCAGACTATGATCTCTAAGTAGAGGAGTTAATGGTCTCTTTATGGTACTTCAACTTTATCTTATTTTCTTATTCTCAAAATTAAGGAAACAATATGTTTATAGTGTTTCTCTATTTAATGTTTCTAATGATGCATGTACTGTCATTTCTCTGTTTCCTAATATTTTGAATGTGTTGATTCTGAAACTTGTACCCATTTTAGACACATTACCCATTTCCTTGTTTTAGGTGTAACATAGATTACAACTTGAAAAAGTTTGAAGTTCCTCTACTGCAATTTTGCTCCTTAAGGTTGAAGTACTGGAACTTCTTCTGCTACAAGACACTAATCATCTACCCTACTAGAAAATGCAAGATACAAATTGGAAACATTGAGGCTTTGTGCTAAGGAAGCTTGATAATGGACTTATTTGCATCTGGGTTTGTTGAGATCATTATGTGAGTAGCTCATTTTTGTGATGTTTTATGTTTGTGTTCACCTTTAGTCCTCCTTGAGGCCTACCTGTACTATAGGACCTCTTCTTAGAATGATAATTGAAAACAAATATAATCGGGAATTTGATCAAAGATGTTGGGTTTTTAGGACCTCGTTTCTATGGTTGAATAACTCAGCTATAAAATTTCCTAGTTCATTTTGGTTTTGATGGGATAGCCAAGAGAATTTTAAATGCAAATGCTTTTGTATTTCTTTTTGGTGGGTTCGGGGCTATATAGGATGAAATGTTTTCCATCCTCTATGGCTTGAGTTATGCAAATTGTCCCTGGGCAATTTTCCTTGGAGTAATCTGACCTTTGAATTGTATTTTCATTGGGAATTTAGGGTGCTCAAAGTCTACAGTTTGCTTTTGTCCTTTTATAGTTATAGGCATTGTAAAATGTTACTGTTTCATGCAAGCTTGTGAGTACAAATTTTCTGTAAAATAGAATTCTGAACTAGTTTTATAGCTGCTTACAATATAGATAGGCAATATTATTTGGAATAAATGGGAGGTATAACAAGTCCAAAGGGATTACACCAATCCCCAAAAACTAATAATTGAAGACTTCAGTGACCAACTAGCTCTTAGACTAATATAAGCTCCAAAATGATTTCTCATATTTCCCCTTTTATATCAGAATTCTCAATAGTTGTCAACTGGGTTGAAATGCATATGAGGTTCATCATTACAAGGCTTAGGGATATGTTCATCAAATGCTAATTGACTGAGGTAAGAACAGAAAAGACACAGGAGATGGATTGGCTATTTCTAACAAGCTACTTAGTGGAGACAAGTCAGTTAAGTTTAAAGTTGGTCATGTACAGAAAAATGAGGCAGAGACTACTCAGGATTGGAACCTTACATCAGATGCATACTTCCTTTCTCCAATTGATAAAAATGTTTCATCATCAAACAACTCTAAGAGTTTGCCTCAAGTGCTAAAATATTAAGGAAAGAACATAAAAGTCATAGGAGAATCAAATACATTGGAATTTGGGTCATATAGCTTCAAGTACACACCCAGGACTTGCACTTGCACTCAAAGTCACCCAGGACTTGCACTTGGCCTCATTGGAGCCCACTTGGGGTCTCTAAACCCAGGTCTCCATGTTAATACAAGCCCTATTACCTTGCTTCTTTCCACTAGACCACACTCCTGTGGGCCCCTTTTTCCAATTACTAAAAAGGTTCATCATTACAAGGCTTAGGGATATTTTCATCAAGTGCTAACTGAATGAGGCAAGAACAGAAAAGACACAGGAGATGCATTGGTTGTTTCTGACAAGGATATCAAAAACATGCTACTTAGTGGAGACAAGTCAATTAAGTTTAAAGTTGGTCATGTACAGAAAAATGAGGTAGAGACTACTCAGGATTGGAACCTTACATCAGATGCATACTTCCTTTCTCCAATTGCTAAAAAGGTTTCATCATCAAACAACTTTGAGATTTTGCCTCAAGTGCTAAAATATTAAGCAAAGAACATAAAAGTCACAGGAGAATCAAATACATTGGAATTTGGGTCATATAGCTTCAAGTATAGACGCAAAAGGTTTTTAACAGAAACGACCTATCACCTATAGAATACAAACTTAGCAAGCACCAAGGTTACTAAGAATCTCCTGCTCCATGCTAGGTGTTACCCCCCATTTTGCATGGGTGTCCACACGTGAATTTTTTCACATGCTTCAGCAAGGAGTGACATGTTGATGGATATTTGGGTGGCCTATGTTCTTCGATGTTAGATCCTTGTTTCTATGTGATGGTGCCCTAGTGATTGATGATGTTCTGGCATTGATAAATCTTCACACTAGTAGCCATGGAATGTTATTTTTGCTTGATGCTTCAATATCAATATATTCTCATCTGGATTATTGTCTTGAAGTTATATCTAGATGAATTTCTTCTTGTACATATTTGCTTATGCGACATTGATAGAGTGCCCTAGCCTTTTGAGCTGATATGGTATTTTGGATAACATACACTCAAAATTATTGAAAGGCATGGCTGGTTTTCATGGTGTATTAGTGTTTGAGGGATGATTTGGATTGCTTATGGTGTATTGGTGTTCGAGGGTTGATTTGGACGACACCCGTGTCCCTAAGCATTTGGCTAACTTGTGTGGATATGATGACATTGAATGCCTCTTTCTAGAGTTTAGGATGTAATTCAAGTATGTATTCTGGAACCCTAATTCATCACTGATACTAGCAGAATAGATTTGAATTCCAGTTTGAAGATAACAGTCTGGGAAGGAAATACTAAATGTGGCACATTGTAGAGAGGACATTAAGGGCAGCAACTACAAGGATGTTTTTAGGTTATGCTCCATAAAATTTTGGACAAGATAGCAATGACAGAGCAGACTGATGATGCCTTTTTAGACATGTCTATAAGTGTTCTATTCCTTGGATTTATAGAAGACTCAAAGCCTACAAATACCCATCTATAGCATGACTTCTTACATTTCTGGAGGCCTGTAAACTGGTAGCAGATTGGTAGCAAAACAAGGATGTTTTCAGCAGTAAATATGGGTAGGAAGAGCACTAAATCTAACTGCAAACTTGTCCTAGTAGATCTATTTGGTTTTGAATAGCCCTATTTCTTCTTGCCACATTGAAGAATGAAAGCAACAACATTGAGATGGCTCATGGGACTTGGAGGTCAAACCATTCATACATGGAAAGAAATTAAACAATATTGTCAAGAAGCAATGATTGTCTAAATAATTTCAACATTAGAATATTGATTCATTACTGGAAGAGAATGAAATGACTACAGGAAACAACATTTGGTACTACTGAAATCAAAGAGACATAACTACAGGAACTCAAAATTTTGCTAATCGCATAGTGTGGACAAGACTCACTCTAACTACCAAAATATGCTACTCAGTGCTGCCTTTGCAATATCTGTCCGACTAACACTAGGATTATAACCAAGGCTTAGACCATGCAGAGAACCAATATAGTTTGTATGTGGACCTGTTAGTTTCAATGTGGGCCAAGATCACTCAAACACCATTCCTATAATCCATAAACTCAACACTTTGACCAAACTTTGGCTAGAGGCTAGCACTTGAGCTTTGACACTTGGATATGATCCAATGGATGAGATCCATGTCGATCCATGGGCACACAAAACCAACATGCCTGATTTCCAACAAGAGGTGCACAACTATGTTAATGTATGAGGATGAGTATTGAAACTGAATAGGGGTACCAGAACTGCTTTGCTTCAATCTTAAACAGGCACTCCATAACCAAACACCTTTCAAACTACCACGAGACATCAAGAACCTATCAAACTCTTCACACCGACTATCCAGCTTGATTAACCATCACACCTTGATCATACGATTGTTGTCATACTACACAAACAACTTGTCATCAATGACACTATGTCAAGCAATCTTCCATTACGAGGTTGACATCAATGACACTATGTCAAAAAATCTTTTGTTACGAGGTTGACATCAATGACCTTTAGTGTTAGATTCTCCTTGACAAACTCTTCCATTAAATTGTTCACTTTATGTTGCTAAGATGCCAATACATTAGGATCAACCACAACTTGTTCCACTGACTCGGACACATTACCAACTCTTGGTTGTTTATGCATAGGTTCCTCCACATTCCCTTCAATGTTTTCAGAGATTGGTGTTCCCTCCATTACATTTGATTCCAATGTATCCACAACCATCATGCATACTTTCCTCTTAATGCCTACATTTGTTGTTGTAGGTTTCTTTCTTTACTCTTGCAATGCATTTAAAGGAAATCTAGTTGAGCCAATAATAAATTCAAAAGGATATTGAACGACTTCATCATTCAAAATTTCAGAACGGATATCGGCATATGTACAACCTTTTTGACACTGGACTGTGCCAACGGGACAATTCTCTTCACCAATAAAAATTCCAAAGTCCACAACATCACTTGGATCCATCTGCATTTACATCCATGTGTACCTTTTAGTTGGGTAAGAAATGAATAAAATTATAACATTTTTTTCAAAATTTTGGATATAATAAGGCTACGAAATGAGGTGAGTGCATCCATAAATAAATGAAAAACAAAAAGTAATTCAAATTTACACATGCATATTAGTTCATTAATAAAACAAAGAGCTAGGAAGCAAAGTATGCACTTTCAATTCAAATATCTAAAAAGGATGAAGAAATATTACTATCAGGATGAAACACCTTGAAGCAAAATGTATTGTTAGTGGCTTATTCAAATAGCCCTCCCCAAACTGAAGAGTCAGCTTCAACATACCTACAAAAGATCAAAATGTGATCAAAACAAGAGATGAAAAAACATAGAGGTGATCAAAGGTCTTTGTTCTTTTTGGAATTTAGTCTTGTTCTTTTTGATGGAAATGCCCCAAGCATTACAATCCACTCTAGGAAATGATAAAAACATATTAATTGACTAATATTCCCAACCTGCAAGCCTAAGCCCTATTCTACACGGTGTTTGGACTTGGGGTAAGAAAAAAAACTTAGTAATAAGTGAACTCGCCTAATAATGAAGAATGGTCCAAGGAGAGATAAATTTGTTCAATAGTCACTCACAAAGCTCAAGTACACCATTTTGGAAACTTCCTACATAAATGCAACAATTCTTAAATTCACTCCCTAGATCTTTGAGATCAATTTTGCATCCAAATGGTGAAGATTACATAGTTGGTAGAGCTTCCACAGCTCAACAACACAATGAAATTGTAGAGCTTCCACAGCTCAACAACACAATGAAATTGTAGCCATAATTTCACATCATAATCTTAATATGCGTAATCCTTTTATCATCAACATTGTAGACCTAGTCAAACTGATGTAGACAGTGCTGGAATTACTCTTACACAAGTTTTTAGCTATGTAGAAGATATGTGATGGCACATCCTTTGTTAACATAACATTGGACTGGTCGCCTTTTGGTAAACAAGGCACATATACTATAGAAGGCATAACATGTTTTATAAATGTTATATAATTTGAAAAAAAATGAATTATCAAACTTCATGTAATGACAATTAGTATTAAATATAGTTCTGAAATTACTCTTCTTCTATTAAATAATTTAGCTATGTAGACGATATGCTATGAAATATTCTCTGTCAACATTGGATTGGTCACCTTTTAGGTTGTAAGAAAGGGGCATATAATAGGATGCATAAAATGTGTTTTTAAGGTTATAATATGCCAAAAATGAATGATCAAACTTCATATAAAGACATCTAGTTCAGAGACTCTTCCAGATAGCTACATTGAGAGGTCAGATAACCAACTTCACCACCAAGATCAAAATACCAAGGAATACATCCCATATTCATCCTGACTTCA
Source organism: Pseudotsuga menziesii (assembly GCA_001517045.1). Classification (NCBI taxonomy): domain Eukaryota; kingdom Viridiplantae; phylum Streptophyta; class Pinopsida; order Pinales; family Pinaceae; genus Pseudotsuga; species Pseudotsuga menziesii. Next base: position 159,500 of record LPNX010220643.1, read on the forward strand.
AAAGATGTCTACAAGGGAATACAAGAAGAACCCAGTCATGGCTTATCCAGGGAGGCACTTATGGACCTGCCAAGAAACTAATACAACAGGCGATCAACATCTGCCTCAGACATCCAAAGGATGTAAAAAATCTAAATTATGTCACTCTTGAAAAAATAAACATCAAAGATGTCAAAGACAGTAGGTCAAGCTCAAATTAAAAGAGCTTCATCGATCCATTTCCCACTATTTCACCTTCACATATTTCAGTGAACTGTAAGAGGCCAGATGCCATAGAGAGTGCCTCATTGGATAAGCCATATGCCTTCTTGTTGTATTCTCTGTAGGCATGAGAAAAATCAAGGTAAAGAAAGGATGGTTCAAGATTCCTAATATTTTTACACCATCCATATTCTAGATTCTTGAGAAGAGTTATCATTGTCACCAAAGCAACTACTCCCCTCACTTTGGGTTTAATCCAACACATGGAGGGCTTACTTTGGGTTTAATCCAACACATGGAAAGTAAGTTTTGATGGTTGTCCCCTTTAAAGGCACATATTCAACAGAGGTGCTCTTCTTTACTTCATTAGAACAAACTTGTCATACTTTATTTTTCCTTTTTATCATATTATATCACAAATTTATTTAAATCAAGTATTCCTAAAAAAAGGATATCATTTCTAGAGGCAAACTATAGTCTCCATGATTGATATCTCTCTCCCACAGCTTGTAAAGGTATAAGAATGGCATGTTGGCTCACAAATATGTCAAGAGTGCAATTTATATGCTACATAGTTGCTTACAAGTTATTTCTTCTTTAGTCATTTTCTGCATTTCTTTTTGTAAATATTTTTCTGAGAATATAGGATGTATTTTTCAAAAAAAAAGTTAGGGAATGTTAATTTGCATTTGCAACCCGTTCCATTACATTCAGAGGTAGAACATGGAACACGCCAAGGTGTTGATGACAGAGATAGTAAACGAAATCTATATGGTATTCCAAATGGAATATCTCACACATACATTCCATTCCTCAATTGCTCACATCTACTTGAGTATTTCTACAAAAGTTAGTCTTTCAGATATTGCATTTGAGCTAATCTTTCAGCTTATCCACAATTAGTGCCAAAGCTCATGAATTATGTATACATGACATGATTGTCTCATAAATTCTACCTTATCTCAACTTCTAAGGATTATATCTAATAGTTTCCTTGAATATGAATGTATGGTTAGATATTGTTGGAATTCTTCTGGACTAAGGTGAGTGACTTCTCAAAGTATGAGGTTTACCTCATTAGATTGGATGGCCTTACAGTACTCCTTTTCTCCTTAGATTGGATGGCCTTATAGTACAACACTTTGGGTATTCCTATAGAACTTCCCACTAAGACAATTTTGTGAATCTGGGTTTTATAATTTGTCATTATCAATGTATTTTTGAAACAGATAAAATGTTCATTGTTCATTTGCCCACTCTCCTAATTTTTTAATGTTGGTCCTGGTTTTCGTAGAGACAAGGGCAGATAACACTCTCTTAGCCGTCTTGCATGAACTCTGAAGTCCCTTTGGGATATGTTGAGTTTGTATTTTTCCCCATTATGTAATGGAGATGATTTCTTGTCAAACCCATATACAAGGTTCACTCATTATTTTTAAGACATCCAACCCTGTTAATTTCCCAACGGTTTTGGTGGTCCTTTGAGAATCATTGTAATAAAGCAGGATGGCTAATAACAACTTTAATAATTTGACAGCTTGCGAGGTATTATTTCCAATTCGGTGGCACTGAGCTTTTAAATAAGCAAGGCAAAGGCTTTAATTTCTCCTAGTGCAGGGTGGAGGTTTGGAGGGTTTTGAACTATGCTAATTTTCCTCTGTATGAAGAGATCTAGAATTTGGGTCCTGTAGCACCAGCCACATAATCGTTGGTTATGGGAGAGAGCATGCAAATGAGTTGAGGTGCATAACCTATAGTCAATATAAGTAAGAGTTGATTATGACATCTAAGCAATATAATTGAGACTTGACTAGTAATCTTTTTTTTTTGTATTAATAGCTTTGGCAAATTGCCTATGCCAAAGTTACAGAGACTGACTACTGACTGCATGAATTTATTTTGGGATTATATATCAAGATTTATGTTTCTGTCATTTATATTTAAATTTTACTTCCATGGTCTCAGGTAAATACTTGTAGTAATGTTTATTTACTTCTCTATGGTAACAGGCTTATCGTTTGAGTTATGCCTAAGTACATCTCCATGCCTGCCTTGTTTTCACTCTAACAATGTGCATTTAATCCATTCATCTCTCTATCCATGTCTATGCCTTTGTTGTTTATATTAAAAAATTGGTCCCGATTGGTCATATAAATTACTTTTGGCTTGGCTGGATCCAAATATACATATAAATAGAGGGTAACTGACAGATCTTGCCTACCATTATGCCAGCTATACTGAAGGCATTCTGACAGGCTACACCAGCTTGGATTGAATATGGAATTTCAGAAACAACAATGTGATAAAAAAAAACTTAAATCTAACTACCTTTTAAACAGAACAGAATCGGAATTTTGATAAGCTTTGTTTTTAACTATTTCCATCTGCTAGTGGAGAAATGATTTCATTGACATGCGTGTTGGAAAATAGGAAATGATTTCTGTTTTTAAGCTCTGTTTTAGCATGAGAGTTAAGAATATTTTCTTCATCTTGTGTCTTAGTACCATCCATATTTTCTTCACCCAGGATTTTCCTTCTGCAGGATGAACCATTATTGGTCTGATCCTTACTTCCCTGCTTTCTCTTCGAAGATCTTTTGGTTGGCTGACTACTTCCATATTTCAATGTCTCCCACTACCTTTCTACCTTACTCTCTCCTGAGAATTCAGAAGCCTGAGCTTCACTTAACTCTTTGTTGGTTTTATTAGATTTTTTCACTAATTTTGAAGGAGTACTCTCCACATTTCTGGCAGAGAGTAGTGGGCACTGTGGATTTGATTCTTCAATTCCCACATTCTGATGAGTTCTAAATAAAATTGTCATAATCATGCTTGAATTTCCATCCTCGTTTACCAAATATCACTAGAGAAGCATGTCAAGGCTCAAAACCAATTTGACAAAGAATTCAAGAAACGTGAGAAATATTTTCTGATGTTAGAGGTAAGCATTTCATTTATGTTTATAAAAATATATAGGTCATGATATATGAAATCTGATAACTATAGATGATAGATATGAAACTTCAATGAAAAGAGGGTAAATTCCCCGGTTACTACTAGTAATTAGATAATACTTTATACTAATTACTAAAACAATTTGCAGATGCTTTTTTCCTTCCATTTGCAAATAGGCATAGTATAGTAACTAGTATTTCTAACTAAGTTGCCAAGGGCAGATAAAACTTTTATGATTATTCAGCCTTAAGAGTTTGATAGATTGATATATTTAGGGGCCAATTTCATCATGCAAAGACCTAATTCTAAAAGAGAAGAAGAAGAATGAATTCAAACAAGACACTAAAAAACCATTACTTAATTGACAAACAGTACCAGGGGTTATAAAAGATTAAAATCATATGAATATTTATTTCAAGTTGGGTATTGAATAGTCCTTTTCAATACTCACGCTTGAAGAGAACCAAGGTAGAGGAACATGCTGCAAAACAGGGGACATTTGTGTGAGATTGATGAAAATCACTTATCAATGACCTATAAGAGCCAAAAGTAATTCCCAACCAACATCTTGTTCTAGGGATGTAAAGGAAGCCTCATAAGATAACAACACAAAAAAACTCAAACTTGGGAGTAATCCAAGTTAATATATGTGACTTTAACACATTTCTAAATTACAATCTAAATTTATCATAAACATAACTCTCTTATTGAAAACCATAATGGGAGATTCTAACACGTTCTTTCAAGATACTAGACAATCCATAGATAAGACTTTAGTGTAGAATTTAAATTCAAGACTAGCTTGGAAAAACAATAATGATCCTGCACCAGACATGTGATTTTTCTCCCACTCTAACAAACAACAAACCAAATCCATATAAGGTAAGATGATCATCATGTCTAAGGACATAATCCGTAAATTAGTTTTATTCCGCTCTCTATCGAAGCTTTGCAAAAGAGTCCAAAGCATTTTAGTGAAAAAAATACTTAATATCAGAACAATTGAAAATATTTATTGTTGTAGACCATGAGTTTCTACATTAAATAGAAACTTAACATTGAAAAACATGGAAACAACACAATACCTGATGGTACCAAGAAAATAGAGGAATAATGCCTACTTCATGAATATGTTTTTGTTTAGTAGATACTCCAAGGTCACTGCATGCTTACATCAATGGATCCAACTTCTCCACTGAGTCAACTTGAAATGTGAAAAAATATATTCTTAGGAATATATATTTTCAAATTAACATTAAGAGAAAAAAAAGCAACAGAAAACAATGATGATGCCCCAAATCATTGCAATTTGACTCATTTTCTAAAAATCTATTGTGTGTTGATATTAGAACTTAATAAGTTTCTCACAAGTTTGAGCATAAGAAGAAGCATTTTGAGGTAAATGTAATGTGAATGACAATCAGAAGGACTTGTCCCATAATGTATAGGTTCTAGGCATGACTTATTAGCATTTTGGGCACATTCCAAGTAAATCTATGCAATCTTAGCAAGTAAACATCCATAAGCCATTATTTGGTTCCTGCATATGGGTAGGATTACCCTCCTCACAATCAATGCGAAGTAGTTTTGGTCATAGTACGAGTAATTATGAGAATGCAATAAGCCATTCTGGGAACTTTTCAATGTTAAAGGAGGACAAAAGAGAATTATGTTCAAAATAACAAACCCAAATCATGAATTCTAGGCACATATTGGAATGCAACAATGGTCCTTTTCAAGTTCTCAAAAAGGGGGGTGATGGCTCAAAATCGCATTAGCAATTCATTGTTAAGGAGTTCCAAGACCATAACTCGGTCTTTAAATATATGAAAAACTAAAACTGTTTAGTTTCACTAAGGTCGAGTTGAGTAGTTTTAACATATCAATTTGACATAATTCTACAAGGAGACTTTCTTAGTTTACCTCCCCGTTGTCCTGTGGCATTTGCAAGATGTGTGCCTGTGTGGTTAATTGTTAGATATGCCCTTTGTGTGATTGTGTGGTTAAAAGTCATATATGCCCATTGTTTCTAAGACTATCAAAACTCCTGATATGCTCATTGTTTCTAAGACTTTCCTTCATGTATGTTCTCTCTCATATATATATATAATATCAGGGCATCGAATTGTAAGCAACGACCTACATTCTTGTCATAGAGAAGGTTACATGTGGGATTTCAGGACTCAATTTGGCATATCAATAGGTTAAAAAATGTGATGCCCTTGATCCTACATGCATTGTCAAATTCCATTAATGCCAGCCTTCATAAACTTTTGTTTGACAACTGACCAATTACCATCATTTTACAACACAAATTAAACTCACCATTATCTGAATCAGTTTTCACTTACATTTAACTCTTTAATTGATGCATTAAACACAAATAGAAGATGGATACATAGTTACATAGAATGAAGTGGTGATTCCTACAGTATAACCCACCTTAGTTTTAGGGTATGCATGCTTCTTTGGACTTTAACCCACTGCCTGCCATCCACAGGCATACCAACATATTACATAGTTTAACATCATAAGAAATAGATATAAAACCTGCATGCTTCATTAGAGAGGGGAAGAGAAGTGTGATGCCAGATGGTCTGTCTAGTGTGAGTTTGACTGAGAAAATTCAGAATTAGCTGCTAAGACCACCTTGAGTGCATGGTCTGATTAGCCAAATGCATAAGCAAACAAGAGAATAATACTGAATAAGAGAATAATACTGAATAGACTAATTGCTGTAAGTAATAATTGAGTTCAGTTTGAAAGCCATAGCCATAGACATCAGATGGACTAGATCAAGGTTTAGTAATAACAGAATTTGATGCTGAAAATAAGTGAAACAATCATTTCTATGACCAAATACACCAAAAAGCTCCAAAAATTTCATCTCAGATATTTGGCATGATGTAGCCAATCTATATTTTGTCTGGCCTGATGTTGCCAATCTATGTTCTGTCTGGCCTGTCTTAGATATGATTACATAAACATACAAAAATTTTATAATACAAACTTAAGAACCAATATCATTCAGACTCGTAAACCTGTTTAATAACCCTGACCAGGCTTGCTACTTCAAGAATATATAGCTAGCTACTTCACATATATTTCCCAATCAAAAATAAAATTGATACACTACTGAAATCCTGAAATGAAAACTTGCAATCCACCTCTTAATAGGATACGACCACATGAGAGTTGGGATTTTATAGTATTTATAATTCATAATGGTTTGCATTAATGTTCAGAATTGAGCTTATAATTATGACACTCTTGGGACTGGATTTTCCAATAAACTTAAAACATTTTCGGCCAAGAATGGTCTTCTCTAAATTATAACTTAGAATGATTACCATTTCACCTGCTACCTCAAAATATTATGCACCGGCTACCTCAAAATATCGTGCTGGAAGATAATAAGCAACCCAAATAACATATGCTTAAAGCATGGACGCTACCCAACAATAAAATGCCGTAGGCTGTACAAAGCAATCAATCTAGTGGGCAACAAAATCTCCATAGGGCTTAGGTAGAAAATCCAGAGCTTCTACTGTTCATGCACAGAAAAAATATAATACCAACCACCAGAAAAGCAGATAACGTTCATGCACAGAAAAAAGTGACTCTTTACTTGGATCTTCAACTTTTCATTCAACCGAAGGAATTTTTCATCAGAGATTAAACACAGTATAGCTTACCTCCAAGAATGCTATGCAATGGCTCTGCAACGTGCCTCCTCTAACACCAGAGAAACCCACCACAAACCCACGACCAAAAAATGGTGAATAAATGCCCTCGTTTTCCAGAAAACACTGCTACCACTGCTACGATTTGAAAAAATGCCCTGTTATCCAGCCATAAAACACGATGGAGAAAATGTGGAGAAAACCCACAGAAAACCCTAGGAGCAACACACCCTTGTTATCCAGAAAACCAAGAAAAATGATGGAGAAAACCCATAGAAAACCCAAGGACCAACACGCCCTTGTTATCTAGAAAACCCAACAAAACGATGGAGAAAACCACTTGAAAAATATACACAACATATGCAGGTGCACTTAGACCACAAGCAGACACAGCTCGCAGGCACCTTGCAGGCTTGGTGCAGGTACACTCAAACCACAAGTAGACGCAGCTCACAGGCACCTCGCAGGCTTCGTGCAGATGCACTCAGACCACAAGCAGACGTAGCTCGTAGGCACCTCGCAGGATTGGAGGACTGGTGAATGGCACGGGCAGGAATGTTGAATAAAATATACCCTAGCATATTGGATATTTAAATAGTTAAAAAAAACCCTTTTTACCCCTAATATACCCCCAATATATTGATTTTTAATTTTTTAATTTTAACCCCCCCAATATGAATGGACGTGATATCATATTGGTCCCTAGGTGAAGCCCCCATGAAGTAGAGCTTCTTCTTGTGCACATTCTTCTCGGAGTCTGCTAAAAAAAATCAGCCTCCTTCTTGCACAAATTCTTTGAATGAATGTGTTATCTCCCAAAATAAATTTATTTTGATAGTATGAAGAATTTAACTCATGCAATGAAGGATATGAATATCACTGACAATTTGAAAGCCTCTGTTTTTTATTTGGCTAAAAATTTCACAAGTTGTAGCTTTCGATGGCTTGGGTGAGGATCATAACATCTCATTAGCCATCGAAAGATGGAAGATAAATAACAGGTGGAAAACCCCTTCGGCGGTTAGGCGTATTGCTAAACTTTTTTATTGCCATCGAAACATTTTTAAACAGTGATCAGAGGTGTAGTCCTCTACTACGCCGACGTTTCAGAGTTTTAGTCCACTACGGCGCTGCCACTGTGGAGAATCTAGTGGTTTAACATTCCGATGGTTAGTGGTTTGGAGTTTCGATCGTTGAAATTTCAGATTTTTAGTTCACTGCGGCATCGCCACTGCGGAGAATCTAGTGATTGAAAGTTCCAATGGTTAGTGGTTTAAAGTGCCGATGGTTAGTGGTTTGGGGTTTCGATCACTGATGCTGAGAAGATTAGTTCGTTTCACCTCTGAAACAGTGGCAACGCTCAGATTTAAAGTTCCAATGGTTAGTGGCTTGAGCTTCCGATTTTCGATCACGAAGCTAGTGGTTTAAAGTTCTGATGGGCTAGAGGAAAGAGCTTCCGATCGCCGATGCTGAGAAGATTAGTTCATTTCACCTCCGAAACAGCGACAGCACTCAGATTTAAAGTTTCGATGCGCTAGTGGCTTGATGTTCCGATCGTCGATGAAGAGTCTAGTGGTTTGAGGTTCCGATAATGACGTTAGTGGTTTGAGATGCTGACATTGCGGCAACGTTCTGGTCTAAGGCACCAATGGGATAATGGCTAGAGCTTCCAATCTCTGATCATGAAGCTAGTGGTTTAAAGCTCTGAAATAGTAGTGGCATAGAGAACTAAAGCTCCTATTCTCTACTGACCTCCAACAACGATAAAATTAGTTCGTTTCAACTCTGAAACAACGACAGCATTGAGACTTGGGGCGCCGATGGGCTAGAAGACAGAGCTTTCGATTGCCGATGCTGAGAAGATTAGTCGTTGGAACCTCCGACACTGCAACAGGATTCATCTTTGAGGTTTCAATGCATTAGTGAGCACATCTTTCGATCACCGACAAGCTAGCGGTTGAAAGCTTCAATACGTTAATCTTGGGGTTCCGATTGTTGATGTTGAGAAGATTAGTAATTTGAGGCACTGACACTACGGCAACATTAAGGCTTGGGGTGTCAATGGTTAGAGGTCAAAGCTTCCGATCGGAAACTGCGGCGATAAGGTAGAAAATTATGGCGGATTAAAGAAGAAAGGTCACTTCAGTTAAACATCGAGACACTGACTGTTGGTGGCAATTTCACACTGAACCAGTAGTGGTGATTATCAGCAACCACTTTAGTTATTAAAAGTTCGCTCAGTGAAATAGATCTTCACAATATATAGACAAATAGTTAGCAAGGGTTTGAAACCCTAATATGAAAAAACTATCACTTCCGAGTATTTTTTGTGAAAACAGATCGAAGTTTCAAGATCTGTCATTTTTGTAGAAGGCTATAAAGCCCATGATTGATTTTATAATAAAGGTTTGACTTCTGGGATTTGTAAGCCTATTCTATTTTCAAGCGTCTCATCTTGTTTATTCTAATTATAATCTCTTTTGTTATGAGTTGTTCAGCCATCATCTTTATCTTTACTGTACTTATGCCTGAATGTGCATTTAGGTGATTTTCAAGTTGATTAATAGCTAATAGCTATCATCCTATTGGTGAGTTAATGTGATTTCATTTATAAGTACCATCCTTATCAATATTTATCCATTTATATATATCTCTTTTGTATGTAAGTTTGCCAGCTTGATGAGTTCTCCATCCCTGCACCTTATTGTCAAAATACTGAACAAGTTGTAACTAAAAGCCTTATAAATTGAGTGAGCTTCATGCATGTCTTGAGAGTGGGAAGTTATATACGTCGCTTGACTTGATCCATATCAGAAAACCCTAAAAACATTTTAATTTACCAGGCATCCTTGAGCTACAACCTAGAGGATTTTCCTGGAGTGATAACAAATTGGCGTCGTTGCCGGGGAGAGGAGATTGAAGCTCAGCTTCCATGGGAGACGACATAGATCTATGCTTTGATGATAGACAAAGATTGGACATTATTATGGTTGTAATCATCTATCTATAGAATCCATTGATATAAGGTGGCTTCAAGAAGACCAAGTACCAGAGCAAACCAAAAGGGGCCACCACCGACACCCGTTTCAGATCCAGAAGAAATTTTGAGGAAAGCTAGGGCTTTACTAAGACAGACTAGCAGTGCTACACAAAAAGCTACATCAGGTATTTCAAGAAATATTTCTGCTATTATTTCTTTTGCTGAAACTCTTAATTCCCAGGAATTTATAAATGCATCAAAATTTTTTAGGGCCTGGGCATCTTCAAGCACGGTTGCTTGTAAAGATCTCATCCCTGGCGACTCCATGAAAGACGAATTCAGTGGAAACTCCACAATATTAATATGTCAAAATCATATGCTTCTCTTTTGGCCCGGAGGTTTGCACCTCTTGACTTCTCTTCTGTTCTCGGTTTCCCACATCCAGTACCTGATATGTCTGAATGGGGAGATTTTTTACCTGTCTTCAAGGAGGAAGAAGAAGACAATCCTACAGAACACCTCCTCAAGTTTCACGAATGCACAGATATATTAGATCAGCAGCATGAATATTGTTCGTATGAATATTTTCATGTATTCATTATATGGTGATGCATGTTAGTGGTATTTTTCTTTACCTCCTTCCAACATTTCATCATTGAAATATTTTCACCGAGCATTCACTAAGCATTGTAAAAGGTATTATTCAAATGAGTTTGCATTTGATAATTGTTGTGAAGAATATAAGTTGCATTCTTAGGATGAAAAGGTAAATAAAGAATAATATCTCCCTCAAGAGCTACCTCATCTCTCTTATGATCTTCACAGTGAGGTACTTTCCCATAAACATAAACTAGAAATGAATTATAAAGGATTTGAAGGTTTTCCTACCATCATTAAATCTGATTGTGGTGAATCTGAGGAATTGATTTCTTTGACTACACATAGAAGTGATCAACTTTTTGCTAGTCAAATGATCATTGAAATCAGTTAGGGTAGCTCCCAGTGTCTAGATTTGCAAATCAAGGAAAGTTGTAGTAACCAAGAGGAGCAAGATTTCTAGGGACTATCTAATCCCCAGCTATAACATCAAGAATATCTTCCTTCTCCTTATGAACATGTTGCTTCAAATCATGACAAGGAAATAGGTAATATTTTTCCAGATCTGTTTCAAAATTTTATTGTTGATAATCCTATACGAGAGCCTTCATCTCTGTCATTAGGATCTTATCTTGATGCTCCTATATTCAACAAATACAGTAATGAGGAAGAAGAGGTTAAAATTTGTGAAGACTTATCATTTACTCAAAGTTCATCTAGTTCTTCTTTTCAGCAGAGAGATGATAAAAAAGGTGTGAATGCTGTGATAGATTCTTGTTACGAATCTGCTACTCAAAAGTCCAATACAAATCTTTTTAGTTTTGGTATATCCTACAAAGATATTATTATAAAAGAGGAAATTGTTAGCTGTGATAAGCCATCCTATCATCATGATGAATTCAGAATATGTAAAGGGGAGTAGAAAGATTCAGATCAGTTGTTGAGATTGCATTGTTATCAGACAAAGGAAGAATGCAACAAAGAGGAAGAGGAAGATGATGGTCTGAAAAATCCAGAACAACAGGGCATAAATTATCATTCCTAGTCAGAGGTTGAGCAACCTACAGTTAACATAGTGATCACTAAAAGCATCCAGCAGCAACATTTCATTAAACAACAACATAAAAAGGTATTTCTTGATGGATTTTATGACCCTGTTGCTGACTATTTGGAACTTATGAGTAGCATAGATATCAAAATATTTTTGTCAGATGATAGCTAGTTCTGTCACCTTTCAAAACTACATTGCTGCATGCTAGGGTTTCATTTATTTTTTGGGTCAAGATCAAGGATAAGTTCAACATATCAGCTTCTGAATTGGCTTCATTGGAAGCATGATGTCACATGATAAGAAGGATATATTGATTAGAATTGGGAGTAGGAGTAGATAGGAAAATAAGCTCTTAATATGAGCAGCTAGGTCGTTTTCAGTTGTTTTCATGAATAAGCAAAGCGTGCTACAGGCAGGGTGTAGCGGTTCAGTTATAGAAGACAAATTACTCCATGCCCAATGGAACACTAGAAAATAGCTTTAACTATTCTTTTTCAGGAAAGGAATTTTGGTCTGGGGTTCTTGGGACCTCACAGGGAGGTTTCCATCCCCAAGTAGGAGCCAGATGTTATCTTCCAAAATAAATTTATTTTGATAGTATGAAGAATTTAACTCATGCAATGAAGGATATGAATATCACTGACAGTTTGAAAGCCTCTGTTTTTTATTTGGGTAAAAATTTCATAAGTTGTAGCTTTCAGTGGCTTGGGAGAGGATTAGAACATCTCATTAGCCACTAAAATATGGAAGACAAATAACAGGTGGAAAACCCCTTCGGTGGTTAGGCGTATTGCTAAACTTTTTTATTTCCAACGAAACATTTTTAAACAGTGATCGAAGGTGTAGTCCTCTATTACAATGACGTTTCGGAGTTTTAGTCCACTGCGGCGCCGCCGCTGTGGAGAATCTAGTGGTTTAACATTATGATGGTTAGTGGTTTGGAGTTTCGATCGCCGACATTTCGTAGTTTTAGTTCACTGTGGCACCGCTACTGTGGAGAATCTAGTGATTGAAAGTTCTGATGGTTAGTGGTTTAAAGTGCCGATGGTTAGTGGATTGAGATTTCGATCATCGATGCTGAGAAGATTAGTTTGTTTCACCTCTGAAACAGCGACAATGATCAGATTTAAAGTTCTGATGGTTAGTGGCTTGAGCTTCTGATTTTCGATCATGAAGCTAGTGGTTTGAAGTTTCGATGGGCTAGAGGAAAGAGCTTTCGATCGCTGATGCTGAGAAGATTAGTTCGTTTCACCTCCAAAACAGTGGCAGCGCTCAGATTTAAAGTTCTGATGTGCTAGTGGCTTGATGTTTCGATCGCCGATCATTAGTGTTCTGAGGTTCCGATCGCCGATGAAGAGTCTAGTGGTTTGAGGTTCCGATCGTGACGTTAGTGATTTGAGATGCCGACACTGTGACAACATTTCGGTCTAAGGCACCGATGTGATAGTGGCTAGAGCTTCTGATTTCTGATCGCAAAGATAGTGGTTTAAATCTCTGAAACAGCGATGGCATAGAGAACTAAAGCTCTGATTCAAACTTCTACTGACCTCCAATAGTGATAAAATTAGTTCATTTCACCTCCGAAACAGCGGTAGCATTGAGACTTGGGGCGCCGATGGGCTAGAAGATAGATCTTCCGATCGCCAATGCTGAGAAAATTAGTCATTGGAACCTCCAACACTTTGGCAACATTCATCTTTGAGGTTTCGATGCATTAGTGAGTACAGCTTCTGATCACCGACAATCTAGCGGTTTAAAGCTCCGATACGTTCAGTCTTGGGGTTTCGATCGTCGATGGTGAGAAGATTAGTCATTTGAGGCGCTGAAACTGTGGCAACATTAAGGCTTGGGGTTCCTATGGTTAGAGGTTAGAGCTTCCGATCGACGACCGCGACGACTATGTAGAAAATTTTGGTGGATTAAACAAGAAATGTCACTTCAGTTAAACACCGAGACACTGGCTGTTGGAGGCAATTTCACACTGAACCAGCAGTGGTGATTATCAGAAACCACTTCAGTTATTAAAAGTTCACTCAGTGAACTAGATCTTCACAATAGATAGACAAATAGTTAGCAAGGGTTTGAAACCCTAATCTGAAAAAACTATCACTTCCGAGTATTTTTTGTGAAAACAGATTGAAGTTTCAAGATCTGTCATTTTTGTAGAAGGCTATAAAGCCCATGATTGATCTTATAATAAAGGTTTAACTTCAGGGATTTGTAATCCTATTCTATTGTCAAGCGTCTCATCTTGTTTATTCTAATTATAAGCTCTTTTGTTATGAGTTGTTCAACCATCATCTTTATCTTTACTGTACTTATGCCTGAATGTGCATTTAGGTGATTTTCAAGTTGATTAATAGCTAATAGCTTTCATCCTATTGGTGAGTTAATATGATTTGATTTATAAGTACCATCCCTATAAGTATTTAGCCATTTATATGCATTTGTTTTGTATTTAAGTCTGCCAGCTTGATGTGTTCTCCATCCCTGCACCTTATTGTCAAAATACTGAACAAGTTGTAACTAAAAGCCTTGTAAATTGAGTGAGCTTCATGCATGTTTGAGAGTGGGAGGTTATATAGGTCACCTGAATTGATCCATATCATAAAACCCTAAAAACATTTTAAGTTACCAGTCATCCTCGAGCTACAACCTAGAGGAGTTTCCTGGAGTGATAACAGAATGAGTATCATGATCTAGGAAGACCATTCAAGGTGGTCATCACAATTTCTCCTTCTTTGACATTCTCTTCAACCACTTCAAGTTGTTCTTTGATTTGAGCAACCATTTCAAGTAGCATTGTATACTCTTGGAGTTATGTATCTTCACATTCTTCAATTGGTTCCTCAAATTCATCTTCTAGTTGATGTCCTTTCCTTCGAATATCTTCGTCAAAGCATCATACACTTGCTTCGTTGTCTTGAGTGAAAACACGTGGGGTATGAGGTGATCCTTAATGGAATCTACAATGATTATCTTATCCTTAGCCATGCTTCACTTATGAGCAGCCTTAGCCTCATATCCCTCTAGCTTTGGAACTTCTCCAGTGATGTACTGATCCAAATCATTCTGTTAAGGGATCGGGGAGATTCTGTACTTCCATGCCTGGAATTTATCATCCCCTCCAATATTTTCCTCAAGCTGAGTATGGTGAGTCATCTTTCAAATGAGAATCTCAAATGGAAATATCAAAGATTTAGATCTTATCTATTTGAGGTGTCTGACCTGGTTCCAAAGTTGACTGACCTAGGGTTTGTTAGAGAAACCCTAATTTTCCAAAATTGGAGTTTGTGAATTCTATTTGGATAGAAAGATGCACCTCCTTGAGGCGAGTTTCTCAGCAAGGTCACTTTCTGAAGACTGAGGTGGGAAGCCTCCGAAACTTGATTCCCTAGTTTCTCTTGACTCTAGTGACTGGTTAAAAAATGAAACTTCTTCAAATCTGAAAGTGCTTCCACCAAAATATGTGCCATACTGAGGCGAGTTACCTAACCCTCTTTTCTTGATGATCTGTGGAGATAACACCTTGAACTAGGAAGTCCTAGTTTCTGCAACTGCACAATGCCTTCTCTCAGAGAGGCTCTGATACCATGTTAATTTTTCTAGATATTATTATCTTAATTAGGATATTTTCCTGAAATAATAACAAGTACAACTAGATGCATAAGATATAAGATATACACAAGACACAAATATTTTCACCGAGGAAATCATAAAGGAGAAAACTCCACAAACTTCCTCAGAATAGTAAGATGATCAAAACTAGTAATAATAAGTATTCAACAACTATATATCTTTTCTCCCTTTGTCTCTCCTTCTCGCTCATGCGAAGTTGAGAGTGTGAGGTGTGTATAAATGAGGGATGGTGCCTACCTATTTATACTAATCAAGTGATTGACTAAATACATGAATTAGGTTGACTTGTCTCCCTATTAGGGCTGACTTCTCCTAGAGAGACTCCAAATCCACATTACATGATGTTACACTGGGGACTATTTCTCAGACTTACAATAGAGGTTGTACCTCAAGGTTTAGAGACAATTAAGACATACTACAAGGAGGAAAACACATGTCCAATGGGGGTAAAACAACATATAATCATAATATAAATCATAATAACTTCCGAAGTTACAAATACATCAACATAATTGACCCCTAATTACCCCCAATTAACCACTAATTGCACCTAAATGTCCCCTACTTGACCACTAATTACCCATTTATAATACATGCTTGCTACTAATTAACCCTTGATAACCTTTAAATGACCCCTAATTTTTTCTAAGGAAAACATCATTGAGATCAAACCCAAGGGATTCTTCTAAAAATTCATACCTGGCATATTCTCTAGTAAACCCATCGATGTAGACTAGTGTGCCTCACACATAGGGATTCGAAATGCACACAAGACACCATGATCCTAAGTAAATGTCCAACATCATGGGAAACCATTGGTTTAGGTAAGTCCTTGGGATTAAGTGGCCCATACTTACACTTAATTGATCCATAATTTCCATTAATTAACCCCATTTAACCAATAATTGACCCCTAATTACCACTAATTAACCCCTAATTACCCCAAAATTGACCCCTTATCAACCCCTAATTACCACATCTCATGACCCAATAATTACCCATAAATGACCCTTAATTATCGATAATTTACGACAATTTACCCCTAAAGTATCACTAATAAATACCTAATTACCCTTCAATTACCTATAACTACCCATAAATGACCTATAACTCTGCGTTGGGCCTAATTCCATCACGTAGGCCTTACAGAGGGAATTTATGGCTTGTGAGTGGGATATGGCAGCCATTTTGGGATTCATAACACCATGAATATTTTTTACATCTTGACCATGGTTTGGGATTAACTTCTATGGCCTAAGTTCATGTAGTTTCCCCTAGTTCTCAAGGGTCATGTGTAGCACCCCAAACAACCACACATGCCACATAGGAAATGTTTAGCATATGACTAAAATATCTCCATCATTTTGAGAATTAACATACCAAGGATGGTTATGATGGCCATGCCATGGTCTAGGGATAAAAGGAAAGGAACTAGGCCATAACCTATATTTATGAGGGGCTTGCATGACATGTTTCCTCACTTGGGGCACAACACATGCCCATAATACATCATCTTTAGCCTCCAGTTTGATATGATGGTGATTTCAAGGTTCAAAAGACTTGATATGTTTCTTAGGGATAAGGGAATAAGTTGGTGCAAAAACTCAGGTTCTAAGTGCATGGAATCTATCCCTAAGCATTACATGCCGTTTGTGGGTCCTTAAGCCACAACATAGGCCATGCATATGCAATATTTGGTATGTGAGTAAGATGTGGTTTTCACAACCCAAGTCTTGTTCTATGGTGAAGATCCAAATTTTTAGTCCATAACATGGGGCTTTTGAGTTCAATCTTACAAGAATCCTTCATATTCTATATCCTGCTCCATTTCCAAGGCTCTATTTGTTCATTGCATAAATTATACCCCAAATAAACCTTGTACTCCCCTTCAAATTTGTTTGGGGTCCACACAAAATTGGTTTGTTCTCATTTGATCCAATATTCCAAAAATGTGTTTTGTAGACTTTTTTAATCCTCTTTCCATACCCCAAACAAATACCCTCGCAACTCTAACTTCTCAACATATTTCCACCCCAAGTCCCACACTCCTCTCTACTCCCCATCAAACACATTATAAATGTGGTATATATTCCCTGTATGTAGGGAACGAGTTAGATTTTGGAATAAATTAAATTATGTAAAGATCATATTCAAGGATTTAATCCCACTCTCACCTTTTGACTATCACCAACAAGTCATTCCAAGAGATCTCCAATGCATGATATTCCTATGCCTTCATTAAATCCTTCTAGAACTAGTTGAATCCTCCTAGATAATTATGATTCATATTTGTAATCCACTCCTATATGATTTCTTGGGGGATGTATTTTCTCTTCATAACATCCTACCACATTAACCCCTACAAAGCAATCATTCACCAAATGCCTTTTGTTGTCAAAGTTTTTGAGAAGAGAGTTAGTTTTTTAGCCCTTGTCCTTCTGATGGTTTCAAATATTATAAGATTTACTATTTGGCCAATGGGATACTTTCCTACTCCCTCCGTCTATGCTCCTTCTCAACCACATACACCTACATGCATTTTACTTTGTTTTTTAAAGTATACTTTTCAAAATAGCTAAAATGAAATGATGCTTTTAATAGGAAGTATACCCCATTGGCAATCGCCTATTCCTATATAAATCAATTTTTCTTTCAATATTCTCATATAACCATACCCTTAGCTACAAACCCAAACACTTCACATTGTATTCAAAATATTTGAGTTGGTAAATCAATAGGATAATTTGTAACCTTTAAAACAAAGTCTCTCTAATATGATGGAAAACTAGAGAAGACTCGTATTTTATCATCATCCATGTAGGCCCATCATTTTTTTTGTAAGTTTTATAGCCACCAAAATCTAAAAAATAAAAATTAAGAATATTAGAAATTGAAAAAACACCCCATCACACTAAATTCAAAAAACAAAAATCTTAAATTGTGAGGCGCCAAATTTTATAAATTTCCTCTTCATGGAAGAAGAGGGCGCCAAATTTTGTGAAAATCCTCCCTAAGTACACCTGCTTCAAGAACTCAATTAGAGAGAGATTCGAATGGTGGATGCTCGCGACTATGGATCCTTCACAAATATCACTTTATCTTCAACATCTTTGGTAATTTTTCTGCACAAATTTCAAAATAATTCCTGACTAATCTAGTTCCGCAAAAGAATTTCTTAGTATGGGGTTTTTCTATAACCATTATAACACCAAATTAGGTCCATGAAGTGCCGATAAATGTAGAATGAAGTCAAAACTATTTGATTTTTTCTTCAGGTGAACTATATGCCCTTGATTTTGATAAGGTTCATCACATATCTAAAAATACCGTTCCAAGTGTTTATTCTTAAAAATTGCATGAGAAATAAAATGTCGATGTTCGCATATTTGAATAGTAACTGACAAGAAAAATTAAAATTAGGGCTCATTCTGGTCATCCATAATTTTCAGTGGAGAATTCCTGTGAAAATTATTAAAGTAATGCTGAGTTAGTTCTTAAAGATATTTACAGGCACTTTTGAAAAGGAAGAATTCATGTATTTGTATTTCTTTTGGAACTATTAGAGGCAATCCTTATTCCCCTAAGATTTCTTGAGAATTAACTAAATTCTCACTAAAATTCCACAAAATTTGGACCAGAAATCCTTCTGGAACATCTCTAGGAACTATCTTATTGCCGCATTCAACGACTGCTTGTTGACCAACATTAAACCCTAAGTTTTACCTATTGTAAACGAAGAAGGAAAGGTAGAAGAAAATTGATATTAATCATCAATAGCTTGTAAAGGATCAGTCTAAGTTTCTAAAGCATCTACAGGATTGTGGGTGCTTAATAAAAATTGAGTTACATTTAAATCCTGAGTTTTTTCAATTCTAAACAAAAATAAGATGTCACAAAGCTTAACAAGAATTATTTATGAAACAAGAGAATTCCACCTCCATGGGGATTGGCTCTAAGTCCATACCAAATAAGGGCACTACGATTTTAAGTTTGATGGTCACTCTACTATATCCGTTTATTTTTTAAGCCATAGTGACTATTCCAGATCCTTTATTATTTAAACCGCAGTCACTCTTCATGATCCATGTTTTCCTAATCAACAATGATCATTGTGAACCATCTTTCACATATTTTCTTAATCAATGACAGTTACTATGGATAATCCTTCATATCTTCTATAGACACAAGGCAGGGACCCCATTACGCCAGGGAAAATACTTCATAAGTATTGGACCACCTTATGGATTTCTTGAACTACTCTTCCCTTTTTAATTTTCTAGATTGGTTTATTTTGGTACCAATTTTTTTTGAGTAAATATACTTGGAACATTTTTGTTTCACGGTAAAATCCATGGTGAAACCCCTGGGAACTTCCTTGCATTCTGCATATGTTACCTAGTGCAAACCCATTGGTGTTGAATATGGTTCCTAACTTGGAAGGGACATCGAGAAAGGCATGCAACAGAGGCAACTAGCCTAGGGTATTGACTCTTAGACCTCATGTATGAAGGTCATATCACTCCACCTCTCAAGATATCCCACCAGGCTAATGTTGCATTGGAACATGTGCTGGATTTGTGAAAATTCTAGTTAAATTTATGATCCACTTATTAAGCCCAGATATCATGGTTAACGTTTATTTTTTAATATGTGTTTGATTTGAATTTGTAACGAAAAAAAATACAAGAGATGGATGTGAGCACAAGCATTTTGAACTCTACACACATTGTAAACTCTTTGATATTACATAAGAGTGGATATAGTACAAAGTGGTGTTGTAATTGGAAAACTAAGTAAAATATATTTTTTGAAGATGGAAATAATCTTGAAGATTATTTTTAGAGATAAAGCACATCTAAATTCATAACACAAAATTATTCACACAAGAATGCTAGAAATACACAAGAAGGGCTTAAAATACTATGCCCCATGTGCCCAAATCAGATAGTTAATTCCTACTTCACACCAGGTTTTAGATTGAAGTGTAACGAGCATGGGGACTGCAATTTTTTATGCTTATCATATGGGTGATATTTTCTAATCTTATTTTGTCCACCTAGAGAGCTGTTGGTGAAAAATATTAAACAATTTATAACATATATCCAACGATTTAATTGTCAACCCAGAGAGACTGTAAACTTAGAAGCGCAAACAACATATATGCAAGATCAGAGTGATACTAACCTATTCTACAAATCAAATTGAATCTAATTTATGAAAACAAGAAATTGTATGGAAATAAATCTAACCTAAGAAAGCATGAAATCTCATAAATTAAACTTGGTAAAGAAAGACTGAAATTAAACAAAGGAAATATAATCTATAACAAAAAGCATGTAACAAATTATAAATAGATGTGAGCTCACGACAAATCTATACTTTTAATTCATAAGAAAGAAATAACTGAAATTCTATACTAACAATTCATAAGAAAGAAACTCAAATTAACATGAGAGAATAAAAGGATTTGCATTAAAGCATCATTTCCATTACATAACAATGAAAATATACTCTATGACTAACACTCAAAATACATAAACTATTCTCTACTTCTACACCACTAGAGAGATCTTCCCCAAAATGAGGAGAGAGCCCTCCTATTTATACATGAATTCAAGATAACTAATCATAATTACAGATCCACTATTCTCTAAACTTATCCCTTCAAATCCTCAACAAATCCACTTTTCTCTCAACTCATCCTTTCAAATCCTCCATGATATCTTGGATAAGACATTCCATCTCCATGATCTTCTCCTTGAAATTAGCCCACATCTTGAAGATGAAATTCGAATTTGAGGCTAGGTGGTGACCTTTGAGCTTGTTAAAGTCTTCAAATATACTTGTAATCATCACTAAACTCATCCAAATTTAAGGTATAATGAAAATATATTATTTTTCTTAATATTTAACCACAAATTCACTCAAAATACTCAAAAATAAATTATTTAGAAAATGGTAATATAAACCCAAATGTATTATCAAAGTGGTGGATATTAATGGTTTTATGGAAAGATAAAATAGGAATAAGGTGACAAATGGTATATGAAAGATGAATAAAATGTGGTATTTTTGCGACTCAACATTCCCTCCAACTGAATGTGTTGCATGTCCCCATGCAACTATACATAAGCTTTTTGGATTTGCATGATGATGTTTGTAACAGTAAATCATTCCATGATGTGAAATGCATAAGTAGGAGCTGATTTTTCTTTTCTTTTTTTTAATATATATTTGTGGATGGTTCTTGTGTGACAACCATAACAAATGCTGGTTCTTGTGTTAACGAACATTCATTTCTTTTACTTGTATTTTTGCGGCAATACATAGGATTTAAAAGTATACAATCACTGAAAATGATAAGCTATCAATGTTCATTGGAAAACATTGTCTTCATGTTATGAGTGATGCAAATTGTAATAAAATGTATGTTTGAAGAGACATGTTGGTCAATGGTGAATAAGATGACCGAAAAAATGGAATCAAATGGTAATGAATACCCCCCCCCCTCCCCCCCAACTAAAGATGTCTTAGGCTCATGAAAATGAGTAAGGTAATGTAACATGGTGAGGGAATTTTCCAAATTCATTCATTTTCAAGCACTTAAGGAATTACATGGTTAAATATTAGAAAACAACATACCTCTACTTACCCAAAAAGTTGATGAAATTATGCAATAGGAATGTGGCTGATACTGTTGCTGGATCATAGAGTGTGAAGTGAAGAAATATGAACTGCTGCTTGGTTGGATGAAGTAAAAGATGAAAGCTGAAAGTATAAATGTGGTACTCTCATATGGCTGAAGTATGCTGCTATAAAACTGCTGATGGAGTCATGCAAAGTATATACTATTCACCTGCTACAAAACCCGATGGTACAATTCTTACCATGCGAATAAATGTGTCGATGTCGAACATGGAAAGAAGTCATTGGATTACTGACCATTGATGAATGTTGTTAACCAATGCGAGACAATCTCACCATTGATGTCAATGAGTGCCAAGGTACCTAAGTACATCATGCAAAGGGCGAATAAATGAGCTGATGTTGAGCCACTTACAAGATCTAATGATCAAGGGACATTGATGTATTCCCATGATTGTCAGCGAGAGAACTTTCCATTAAGGCATGCAAGCCCTCAAGGTACTAAAAATGAGCCGCTAGTCTCTATCCCAGATAGCGTGCTGAGGTCGATGGGGAAAAACTTGTTGAAATTTGGGCCTTAAGGAATCCCACATCAGCCAACACGATTTGTACATAATGAGTGGTAGGACTATAGATGAAAGATATGAGGGTCAAATAGCTTTTATGGCAGGGATAACAGAGCAATCTAGTCATGGAAATGAAGCTGAATGGTTTTATTCAGAAGGCAAAAGATGAATTGAAAATGAGGAAAATGTGTGCGACTCAGAAAGGTAGACATGTGGGAATTTATGATGTATAAGGTAAAAAAAGTAGACTCTAACATGGATGATGAATAAGCTTGGAAAGAAAAAGGGTAAGTAATCATGACATGGCGTAATTGGTTTTTGAAAGGCTTCTTTGTGGCAGCAAAATGTCATGACATACATAGTGGAAACTCAACTTCAAGCTTTTAATGGAACATTTTTTATTTTTATTTTTTGGAAATTTTCTGCAATTCTGGAAATTCCATTCGTTCGTCTTTGAACTTGAAAAAAGGTTAGCATTTTCCTGCAACAAACTTGTGAGAGCATTGAAAATACATGAAAATGTGTGCTTAACAAAAAGTTAAAGAGAATAAATAAAATACTCTTATATCTGAAAATAACAACGCATATTAAGCAACCCTTCTTGTCAAAACATGTTTCTGAGTGACTTGCGAAAATAAGTTAGTGCAACAATCATAAAATTTGAGAAGATTCCTCATTTATAATTTATAATTTTATGATTTTATTTGTTACCTAATGCCTTTTTATTTATCTATATATGTTTTTAGTTTTCAATTTTATTTTATTTTTATTTTTGTAATGTTATCATAACCCTTTTATTATATATTTTTTAAATTTGATTTATTTACAAAAACAATTTTTTATGTGTTTATTTTAATCTTTTAAGTATAAGTTTTATTATATCAATGTGTTTTTTTTCTAACATTTTTAATTGTTTTGCAATAGGAACAAAAATCAGATTTTTTACATCCTCATTTTACAAAGGTTAATGCGTCTTTATGTAAAGATTGAGCAACAGAGAGACAAGGTCGACCCTTTCAGTGGTCGACCCCTCTAAAAACATGCTATTTTAATGACCTAGAATAGAGAAGAGTGTGCAAACAAGTGATTTTTTATGATAAATTTGGCAGCTTGAAACAAACACCTACCTCCCCCAAACGAAAGATGTGCCAAGTCCCACTATGCAAAAAAAAAAAAAAAAAAGAAGACTTAGTTGCGACAGCAGCTGCCTTCGATTTCAAAGACACATATTAATTTTATAACATTATTTTATGTTGTTCTTAGATTACTTTTTATGTATTTTGTTTATTTACGTAATGTTAATTTGTAGTTATATATATATTTTTAATTTTTGTGTTATTGTTATAGTAATATTTTATTATAATTATAACACCTTTATTATTATTGTTGAATTTTTTATGTGTTTATTTTAATTTTGATAAGTTTATACATATAGACTAATTAAATTTTATTATGTGAAAGCATTTTGGTGGTTTTTGTTTAAGTTATATTAACAAAGATTTTTATTATTTAATTTGTTTTTAATTTGTTTTTATATTAACCAATTAAAATACATAAATGATGTTTTTCTTTTAAATTTTTATTTTGTTTTTACCTGTATATATATATTTTGGTAAATGTTTATGATTTTTTTTTAATTTGTTAATTTTGTTTTGTTTTATTTATTTTTTATTATTATAAATAAAAATAATACTACAACTAAATAACAAACAAAACAGTATATACATATATTAGCTAAAAATAATGCTAATAACAAACAAACAAAACACTATAGTACAAATGACAAATTCCTATAAAGAAAAATATGTCACTTTCCAAATGCCAAAACAACACACGATATGACAAATTCGCAGTGGAAGAGACATTTAATCACAAAGCCAGATTTATTATTACTTTGTTTTGGATTGTTTGTTGTTATGGTTTTTTTAAGTTTTGTTTATTTGTTGAAATTATTTTTAACTTTTATTTGTTTACTAAAACCCTTTATTTTTATTTAGCAATTGTTTTCGTGTTGTGTTTGTTAGTTTATAATTAGACCATTTGTAACCGTATGCAAAATACCAAATAGTATTGTATTAAATTGAGTAAAGGAAACTAGATCTATAGTCTTATATTAAATCGAGTAAAGGAAATCAGATCTATGCTTATACATGAGAGCAAACATTTAATTACACAGAGTTAAATAATTAACGAAATAAAACCAAAAAGGCTTTAGCCCAAATAAATTATCAGAAACTGGAAGAGCCTTCAAAGAAAGCATACAATGCAGAGTTTACATTTCAACTTATGGAAAGGCCACGCTCTGCCCAAAGGCCATGAAGCCATTCCTTGTCTGGTCACGATACCCTTTTTAAAAGGATGAAGAGTCGGGATACAATATATCCTCTCAGCAGACAAATAAAGCCTTTGCATAAATGTATTTGACAATGGACTTTCTGCACACCCAAGCCTAAGTGGATAATTGAAAAGAAGTTTAGGATGGGTTGGTTTTAAGTTAACTAGCTCAAAAACTCATGAAAATTGTACCCATGGAGTCTATTTTTCTAATGGGTAGGCTATTCCATCATTTTGCATAACTTAGCATACCATGAATACGCTTTCTCTAAGGTGATTTGCAATTTTCTCATCGATTTTGTGTAGTTACAGCAATTCACTCTGAATTTGTAGTGGCGTTATTGCAGTGGGTTTATTATCCTTTGTGTTAAAATCTAATGATGGACTCATATACTCTTTGCATGATACTTGGAACATGCTTGTCAACTCACAAAACTCTCTATCCATTGCTTAAAGGCAAAGCAAGCCTCCAAAGAGTGATCAATCACAAACCATGATTGTATGGAAAACAACAAAGTGAAAGAATGAATAGAAAACCTAATGTAATGAAAATTCCCAACATGTCTACTCACTTGGGTAAGCGCAATAACAACTACTGAATACTTAAAATCCTCTGCAGCCATATATGAAACTCATAATCAATTGTTTGAGTTTCTAGACCCTTAAACAACAAATTCGCCTGCAAACAACATTTTTAGCTAATAGCAGGATAATGGTAATAAGAATGACTTTGTCAAGAAAACATAAGTTTTAATGTATCACATCCCATTTTCAGCTAATAGCATTCCCCATCGTATTTCATTCAGGAATGAACTCTTATCATGATGGCCTTGTATTTGGCAATTTGGAAGTCTTACGGATAGATTGGAGTGCTGTATATTTTCAGTGAAATTACATTCCTTTAATTCATTATGATGAATCCACAGATGATTACATTGGAGGGTGCAAAAGAAACAACAAAAACTATAAACGCTCTTAGAACAGGAGCATTGGAAATGAAAACCATCTAAAAATCAATGTAAGATGTCAAGCTGGAGTTCCATTGTTCTCTAATTGATTAAATTATGAATCTCCTTTCAATTTATTGCTATTAGCATTGATTCAAAACATAAGCTATCAAGTTGGACACTATTTTTTTTATCAGGCATATTTGTAGATAGTTCCCTTGCAGGCCCAAGTTCTATTAGCTAGGCCAAAACATATTTGACTCCAGTCCACACTATCGACCTACTTAGTTATTACAAACAAGAGTATACAGGTGGCTAAGAGATATTATTATTCAAGCCGCTTCAATTTCTTAAGTAGAGCAAAAGGTCACCCTCTGCCTTACCCTGCAAGAAATTTTGGCCTCCTGCCTTGACATGACAGGAGTTCTAGCTACTTCATCCCAAAGGAAGCTGTTAACTCAGCTGCACATCACTTTTAAATGACTTTTGGTTCTTTTTGTTGTGTCATTTTTAATGCCTCGAAGAGTGTCCTCCTTCGATTTCTCAATTGCTGGGATATGGGAAATGCACTGTTAGATGATATCTTATGGGCAATGATCACCAGACAATAGATGCATGAAATGCGGTCAGGGAAGATCCAAGGGAGTTTCCTATTGGCACTTGCTCGTTTCTATCTCAACTTGGGCAGGAAGTTATGAAAATAATTATTTTATGCCGGATGAAATTTGGAACCGCTCAGTAAAAAGTGGGATTTGGTCCTATAATCTATGGCAGGAAAATATATGGTGATCAATAAAGCTGGTGTCTATCAATTTGAGTGTAGGTTGTTGCAACAGATCTCACCAAACGTTTATGTGGAGAGTGGATTAGCACGTGAGGGAGGTGGGATCGCTGGAAGCTAATGATAGGAGAGGGAGAATGATCCCATAACCACCATATCTAAAATTAGCTCATAGATCTTGAGAAAGAATCCCTCATGAGATAAATTAGTCAAGCGACGCAATGCCAAAAAAAAGTGGAATTTGGTTGCAAAGGTTGTGCTTCTGTTAGCGCGGGATCCCAAAGATCTCGTAGAAACTGCTATGAGGGATCCATATGGTAGGTATGGTGCATTATGTGGATTGATGCAGACTTTCATATTTGCATCAGAAGATCCCATACTGACGGGGATATTGCAGTAGATTAAACAATTTCTTTAAAATAGTGCAGAACTTGAATTTACTAGCCACGCACCGAAAGTTGTATAAATATTAATTTTCATTAATAAAAAATTACAAGGTCTGGGTTCGATTCCCAGCTAGCCTAACCGCCCATGTACAGGGGCAGTTTTTTCGTTTCTGAGATGCCTTGAGAGATAAGATCTTAACCTATAGGTTTGTTGGATACCTTTACCATGCATCCATCGTCTGCTCATGGTAAAGGCTTAGGTTAAGGTTCTAACTACCCCAACACCAGATATAGACC
The DNA here is from genome assembly GCA_001517045.1 of Pseudotsuga menziesii. Taxonomy (NCBI): domain Eukaryota; kingdom Viridiplantae; phylum Streptophyta; class Pinopsida; order Pinales; family Pinaceae; genus Pseudotsuga; species Pseudotsuga menziesii. The sequence goes on from LPNX010220643.1 coordinate 186,561, forward strand.
CTCATGATAAATATTATTACCTACCTTATACAGATCAGTACCAAAAGGAGACAAGTTGTCGTTTTGGGTCGACCTGGAACCAACATAGGTCAAGGCACCGCCATAAGCATTTGAACTGGTCATAGTGGTCAAAATCTTGGTAGGAGTGAATATTTAGAAATACACATGATTCTATTTTATTCCAGACTGAAGGATGGAGGCTAGCCATGAAATTATTGCGATTACGTTTGCTGGTTGCGCATGAAAGGCTGAAGCGTTTGAGATTTACAACTATTTTTTTTTCTGTAGGTTCCAGCATGGAGGGAGAACACTTTGTTTGTTCTGTTTATTTTATAATTTTTTTAACGTATTTTTCTTTTTAATATTAATAATAATGTTTTAGAAATGGAATTGTTTTAATATATATATATATATATATATATATAATGTTTATTATTTGTTTAAAAATTTCATTTTTAGTGTATATATATATGTTTAATGTTGCAGGTTTGTTAATATAT
>LPNX010220643.1:187216-287706 GCA_001517045.1 Pseudotsuga menziesii
TTCCTAGATGCAAAATAGATTTTTATTCCTAACCAAGTTAAAAAATATGTGTTGATCAAAGGGTGAAAGTTTTTATTTTATTTAGATTTAGATTTTTATTTATAAAAAACTAAAACAAACAAAGAAACATATTAAAACTAAAACAAAGAACTATATAGAAAGGAAAAAAAACTAGTATATAGATTTATTTATTTGTTTATTCATTTATTTATTTTATTTAAAGAAACTAACTCCTAATGCATTTTTTCTTATTCTTAGCATGACTAAAAATTATTTAAAAACAAAAGTTCAGAATGCAAAGAGATCAAGATTTCATAAATATTTTTTAGATTCAAAAGATTAAAACTATTTTTTTTAATTCCTAACAAAGTTAAAAACAACAGTAATTAAAACTATTAAGAATACAAATTTTAACAAATAGAAACATTAAAGAAAACTAAAGCATCCTACATGCTAATTGAAAGAAACCAAAACCTACCTACTTTACTTTAATTGGAATTTAAAATAATTTAAGTGTAGTGAAATTTCGAGTGGAACCATACATGTAAAAGAAGTAAAAGAATGTTTACATAAGATTTTACAAAACGAAATATAATATATTAAAAAATATGCGAAATTAGGTATTGTAAATGTAAATTAAAAAAATTAAAAAAAAAACAAAACTGATATAACCTAATACTTACTTGGAACCATTGTTCGATGCAGCTTTCGTTTGCTTGATCACCCGAGATTCCTTCTTCCTCCCTTTCAATCTCCAGTTCGAACAGGTGTTCCTCATATGATATGCATGATTCTTCGAATGTCAATTCTTCGTTGTTTGTGTCAGGAGGAGTAATTACATCTTTGGCTGCTATCAAGATCTCCTCTTCTAGAAAAGAGGAGATCCCTATTTTGCTAGGATCTGAGTGAGTTGTTCTAGACTTATGCTCATTGTAAAATCATTTTATCAAATAAAATGCTTAAAAAAAATGAAAAACAAGTACATGACAAATGCAAAAAAAAAAAAAAAAATACAAAATGAGTTAGTACAAAACGAGTGCAAAAACAAAAATTAAAAGTGCACAAAAATTTGTACAAAACAAAAATGAACATATACAAAATTAAAAACAAGTTAGTATGAAATAAAGGTTAACCTAAAAAAGAAAGCAATCCAAACTCTACATGACAAAAATGAAAGGGTAAAATTTGCATAAAATCAAACTCGCATTTGCAAAAAATGAAAGAACACTCTTGCAACAAAAAAAAAACACTCTTGCAGAAAAATAATCATGCTTGCGGAAGCAACAAGGCTTTGGGGTGACCCAATAAAATGGGTGCACCTGGCTGTTACACCACAGAAATTCTAGAGTGAATTCAACCTTGCATCTTACTGTTTCCCCTCCCCCTTTTTATGTAATGAAAAACGAACTATCTACCTATCTAAACTCTGATCCCTTTTAGCACCTTCCTGGAAAAATCGCCAAAATGTTGGTGAAAAATATTAAACAATTTATAACATATATCCAACGATTTAATTTTCAACCCAGAGAAATCGTAAACATAGAAGCAAAAGCAACATATATGCAAGATCGGAGTGATACTAACCTATTCTACAACTGAAATTGAATCTAATTTATGAAAACAGGAAATTGTATAGAAATAAATCTAACCTAAGAAAGCATGAAATTGCAAAAATTAAACTTAGTAAAGAAATACTAAAATTAAACAAAGGAAATATAATATATAACAAAAAGCATGTAACAACTTATAAATAGATGTGAGCTCATGACAAATCTATACTTTCAATTCATAAGAAAGAAATAACTGAAATTTTATACTAACAATTCATAAGAAAGAAACTCAAATTAACATGAGAGAATAAAATGATTCGCATTAAAGAATCATCTCCATTACATGACAATGAAAATATACTCTATGAATAACTCTGAAAATACATAAACTATTCTCTACTTCTACACCACTAGAGAGATCTCCCACAAAAGGAAAGGAGAGCCCTCCTATTTATACATGAATTCAAGATAACTAATCGTAATTACAGATCCACAATTCGCTGAACTTATCCCTTCAAATCCTCAACAAATCTACTTTTCTCTCAACTCATCCCTTCAAATCCTCCATGATATCTTGGATAAGATATTTCCATCTCCATGATCTTCTCCTTGAAATTAGCTCACATCTTGAAGATGAAAATCGAATGAGGCTAGGTGGTGATTTTTGAGCTTGTTAAAGTCTTCAAATATACCTGTGATCATCACCAAACTCATCAAACTTTAAGGTATAATGAAAATATGTTAATTTTCTTAATATTTAACCACAAATTCACTCAAAATACTCAAAAATAAATTATTTGGAAAATGGTAATATAAACCCATATGTATTATCAAAGTTGTGGATATTAATGGTTTTATGGAAAGATAAAATAGGAAGAAGGTGACAAATGGTATATGAAAGATGAATAAAATGTGGTATTTTTGTGACTCAACAAGAGCTCAATTTAGAATCTAGATGCAAATTGCAAATTAACCTGTAGCTTCTCATCCCTTGCACAAATCAGAATGGAATTATATTTCCTAAATAAAAAATGCAATGGTGCTTTACTAGGCAAAGTGTAGAATTCAATTGTTGAGGACAATCATTAATCATTTTTACACCTCCAAATTGTATTTCTTTGAGTTTTGTAATTCCATATGAAAAGTGATTCCTGGATTATTTTTTTACTTCAACCTGGTAGTTTGCAAACCCAAATTCTCTCAAGTGATTACAAGCTCTGAAAATATTTTTTTTCAAGTCAGTGGTCTCTGCATGACTAGATCCATCTTCCTTATCCTCGGAGAAGTTGTCATTTTGAATCTATCCTACTATTAATCTATTCAGAAGGACTCGAATCCTTCTATAGTAAAGTGAAGGTGATGACCTAAACAACCCCCTTTCTCAAAGTGTGTTGCAAATAAGAACCCCACATATTTATTTAGTTTCAATTCTCATGGATATAGCCTCCACAAGAAGTGAATGGTTTCCCTCCCCATAGCTCAATATTTGTACTCATGGCCATGTTAACTTCTACATGGGGAGCTCATTTTTTGTTCCTTTTCAGATAATCACACTAAATAAATTCCATCAATTATTGATCTTGAGACTTGGACAAACCTCCAAAGCAAGGCCTTTGTTGAAACAATCTATATATGTAAGCCCTTGTCATAACTATTATCTACAATGTTACATTTATAAAATAAAACGCAAACGTTTCAAGGGAATCTTGGTTATTCCTTGTGGTATTTGAACTTTTCTGAGCTTTAAATATGCATTTATGGCTTACTAGATTTGGTGTTGTATTCAGTATTCACTAATCACTGCAATTGTTTTACAAGAAATACATCACCTACCCATAAAAATTATCTTGTATATTGATTTCTTTAAAAAATGTGCTCTTGGATCAAATATATATAGGTTGAGGGACATCCCACAAAAAGCTTAAAAATAAATAAAAAGTTACCACAAGCCACCTTCAACAAGAGTGTTTCCTCACAAGGCAGGCCAAAATTCCAAGAAAGGTCTCCAAGATGGATAGGCCTCCATTGCAATAGACAAGAGTCTTCACTAAAATGATTTTCAAGGCTAGCGCCCAACCTCAACACCTCATTATTTCCACAAGATGACAAACTTTACCTTCAAAATATGCTTCTAATAAGCTTCTACAAGCTTCATCAAGGGGGTGCTCCAATAAATCATTGAAGAATTATTTGAAAGTTTTTATTAGAATGTTGAGTGCACACATCCTAGGTTGATTTCTTCAACAGAAAACCACAAACTGATGCATACAGGGCTGGAACAGCTGGATGTTTCTCTGCTCCTTCATCAGTTGAAAGCTTCCTCACAAATCAGAACCTTCAAAAATGTCAAAATACTGGATATAAATGTGGATTGTTGACTCCAGAGGCAATATAAAAAGGGGATTCAAGCTAGACGTTCTCATTAGATTGAATGTTTATCATGTAGCAAATTATTCATATATCTTAATGACATGAACCCTATCCATAACATGTGAACAAAAATTTCTAACTCAGAGAATAATGGCTCCAATTCCTAGCAGCCTACTTCTGAACCTCCAAAAACATCTCAAACAATGAAAGAAGGATGAAAACTCATATCAGTCATGGCACAGAGGACTGAATTTGAGGCTGTTGCTACTCAAGATGTTGATTTTCATGTTCTATGTGTATTCAGGCTCAATAGACGTCATTATAACCTTTTACCTGTGGTGTCTAACAATATATAACTATTTTTTCTTTACAAAAATAGAGATACAACTGCCAATAGTATATTTCTTAATCAATACAAAGCATCATCTACCCATAAATATACAAGTTAAGTTCTTTGGATTAACTAATATTGGAATGGATGGAAATTATAATGTTGTATAGTTAAGTCCTCAAACCAAGGCTTTATGTAGAAGGTTGTTTATCCTCATAACCACGCAACCCCATAAAGGATATTGTATGTCTTTGTGATATTCATGTATTCTTTTTCTTCTGAAATATTAAGGTGTATTTTTACAAAAAATTTGATTTGTCATGTATACTGATTCTCTCGTGCCAATTGGGAGTCATCTCTAGTGAAATGTTTGTTGATGGCCATATTTTGTTTATTCACACAGAGGGGTCAAGTAGGATGGTTGATCATCACTGTCACTGTAGTGGTTGAGTAAGTGCATTTTAATGCTAACCAAATTTAGTTGTGTTTGGGAATGTGTTTCATGTATTGGGGGATTCATCTTTAACAACATCCATTCTAAAGGTACATGGAAGAGTGTCAACTTTGACATGTTGAATGTATGTGGGCCCTTGGTTGGCTTGGATAATATAATGGAGGACTAAAGGGCCGTATAAGGACACATGTTCAATCCAACCCGTTTGTCTACAATGGAACCAAGTTTTTTAGCATAACTATCATTTAGAATATGGTTGAGGTGAGTACTGGATAGATAAGATCTCAAATGGTGAAACTTAACATTGACACAAGGACTCTATTGATGCATAACCATCTATATTGTTATAATTGAATTCCACAAATCTCACCAGCATATAACAATATTGGTTTGACATTTATGTAAAGACTCAAAGTGGAGCTAGGAGCATTATGTCTCTACAATTTTTGGGGAAATATAACCAGTAATATTGTGTTTAAATTTGAGGCCATTGAAAAGAAGGGTCCATAGTGGAGAACAACAAGGTAAATACTGGAGAATACCATGTCATATGTGCCACTCTTATGAGATTTATGGTCTATAATTCACTCTTGGACATGTTGGAAGTAATATTATTTCATTTTACAAAGTTTATCTACTTAAACATGGGTATCATAGAAGATTTTTTATTATCGTTGTTATTATCCCCCTAAGTTATAGTTGTTCATAATCTCTTGAACCAATAAAGATAGGTTGAAGCATTTTGATGTCTTGAGTGCCTAGTCTAGCTTATTGGTATTTATGAGAGGTGAAGCATATTTTTTAATCTAATTTAATTCTTGATGTGGTAAAAACCGACCTTTTCCAAAAGTTGCTTTGTTTATATGGTTGTGTTTGATGTACCCGAGTTGGCAGTAGTAGTGCCAATGAGAGAGAAAATATTTATCTTAGCAATGCCATTTTTTTTTATAATGAATATTTCATTTTGAATGGATACTTACAGAGAAATATTTATTTTGTATGATTTCCAGCTAGGTATTTTCTAATCTTTTTTAATTTTTCATTATGTTAGGAAGCCACGTATTGGGTTACTTGGTTGTCGGTATCTTGATTGGTCCATATGGTTTATCACTGTTATTCGTCATGTACATGGGAAAAAATATATTGCCGAGTTTGGAGTTATATTTTTGCTGTTTAATATTGGGCCTAATGTAAATAAATGTCTCAAGTTTCTCTTTAATATATATGTATGAATATTTTTTATACATTTTTTGTTTTATTTTGTTTTAAGATGATTTCTTATACAATCTTGTATTGTTGTATCGATTTAAAACTTCTTGTGCTTCTATTTTTCATTCGACATTGAAGTAGAATGTCAAATATCTCTTATGAGTGTCTATGTTTAGAGTGCAATGTTGTTTTTAAACAAGAATGTGTATGTTTACAAGGAACCTGATCAATAGTGTTTACTATTTTTTCTATAGCTTTTTTGTCGAGAGATTGAGCTCTATGAAGAAATATGTGTTTGGGTTAGGGTATTCTTAGGTATAGTTATAAAACCTATGAGTTTTTTTTAATAACATATTTGTTTGTCAATTTGGAATTTTGTTTGAAAACCTTAATTGTATATTTGTGTCTTGCAGGATTTAGCCACTAAGATTGTGGTAGGCTTGGTTGATCATTTCATTTCAAAGAAACCTGGTCCTACCTCCATTGTTAAAGGGAATGGATTGTCCCTTTCTTCAATTGTATTTGTTCTACAAGTTGTACTTTTTCTATTTGAAACTCTTTATTTTTATGATGCAAATATTAGTTCTTTTCTATTTCTCCTCTTTTTTGTAATATCAATTGGTAAAACTTATCTAGTATTGATTCATTTAATTGTTCTATATTAGCCTTGGGATTGTTTCCATTTCTCATGTTTTTAAAACTCTTATTTTACGTTCAATAGCATGATCAGTGAAAGTAATTAATATGTCACTCTGTGCTTGTTGTAACATATTGACATTATTGTTGTATGCTTCTTTTTTGCAATTTCAAATTTATACCTATCTTTATACACGTGACTTTGTAGTTCTTTTTACTTTTAGTGTTTTACATGTATAGTTAGAGTCTAGAATGATGTTTGGATTTTGGAACCTTTTTTTTATTTAAAAAATAAAAAAATTTAGTGATCAGTGGGTCACAATGGCACTTAAAGTTTCAGTATCTATTTCAAAATTTTAGTATCTGTTTGATTTTCCACAAGATCCATTTCATGGGCTTAGGATATGTAAAGATAGATCATACCTTGACCATAAATATAGATCAAATGGAAATATTTATAGCGTACCTTGATAGATCATGGTTCAAGAACAAATCTTGACATAAGGATAGATCAGACCTTGACAAAGAATGGTGTGTATGGTTTTAGCCTTACGTTTTTAGGGTTTTGGAAGTGCCTTTTTATTTAAAAAATAAAAATTTTAAGTGATTGATGGGTCACAATGGCATTGAAAGTTTAAATACTTGTTTCAAAATATCAGTATCTATTTAATTTTCCACGAGATCCATACCATGGGCTTAGGATATGTTTCCTTCTCTAGGGGATCGGTTTCCATGATGAATCATGGTGGATCTGGATCCAGATTCACAGATCTACACACTCGAGTGGTGGATCTGGTAACACATTAGACAGATTGCTATCCTACACTGCAGTTTGTTCACCATTTGTGGCTAAGTATTCCCAGGAAGCTAAAGGCTTATGTTATTTGCCTAAAATTAATGGGTATGATAGTGTTTACCAAACAGACTATTTTTATTATTATTTAAGCATGATGCATCATTTCTTTAGATTAAACTTACATCATTTATAGATTAGGTCAGGTACATACCAATGGGATTTTTTTGGATAACTTTTCTGACACATGTTATTTGTTTCAAATGCTTAAGGTATTAGTATTTGTATACTTTTATGTGTGGCAATGATGATTGGATTCCATTGGAAATACAAATACATATTAAAGAAATGTATAAGGAACCTGAGTTTGGAGTTGTTGCACATTGGAGGTACAAGGAGGGTGAATCAAAACACTCTTTCTTCATATGGTTGAGTGGGAAAGATGGGTTCTAATATGGAATAGTGAGATTATGGATACTAAGCTGCAACTATATCCTAGGATGAAGGATTAATACCACCTTTCCCTTTCCCTTAACATATAGGTGGCTTCCCACATATGGATAAATTTTGTATCCCACCATGTGTCACAAATGATAATATCCTTGTAACTATGTTGGAAGTAATAAAGTGAGTGGGATGCTATTTGAAATTTCATCCATCCGGTCAATTTCATGAATAAAGGAATGCTTGTTGTTTTGTAGATGATTGTGCATGAACTACCTCCAAATTCAGTTGTGAAGGACTTGGTAGACAAAATAGCTAATGGTATTTGACCTGTTACATCATATGAGTTGAGGCCGAGAGTTAATATCACACAATTGTTAGCAATCCATGTCAGAAGCTGAAAATGGGTGAGTTAAACTGACTCCATCAACCCCATGTCTTTGAATGTATACTGGAAAGAAATAAGTTGATTGTTTGGGAAGGAAAGTGACTGTCGTATGCTAGGAAATAATTCACAAGCTGCAACTATGATGCCAGTTATATAGAAATTCTCTTTGTTTTTTTGGAATTCCTTTGCTTAGGTTTTACATAAATTTTAATTTATGCCATTTGAAATCTCTTTCAAAATATCTTCCATCTGGTCAGTTTCAAGGAAAAAGAAATGCTTACTTGTTTTCATGCAGATGACTACAGGAACTACCTCCAAGTTCAACTGCGAATGAATTGATAGAAAAAATACCTATTTCCAGTTCTCCTTTTACATCATATGGATTTCCAATCCAATAGGATCCAAGGCCAAGAGTGAATCACAATTGTGAATCCCAATTTTTAAGGGGGACATTCCCTAGTATGTTTTCTTGCATCCCCCCACAAAAGGGGATGTGGGGAAATGGTCCCCCTTCCCCTTGGAGTACCCACCTCCTAGAATAAAGTCGAGAGCACAAATAGCAGTTCCCCTAGCCCTAGGAACACATTCCCATATAACACTGACAATCAGTCATTTTGAGTGTTGGATAACAAGCTGTTCATGACCAATTACAACTAAACAATCTAATGCAGGAAAGTATCAGTGTCCTAAGAACTTCGAGCTGAAATGGAATTTTTTACTTTTTCAATATATTAGAAATCCATGAGCAGGGGAAAATTTTCAAAGTCCTGGAAAATTTATATTATTCTTGTGAACTTTTCAATATTTGTGAACAAGAAATATCAAAGTTTTTCTTCCTGGACATTTCTAGATTCTTTAGTATCTTCATCAAATTATCATCCACTCATATCAAGCTCTATTTGACTGAAGAATTATAGTGGTCAAATCTTTTCATCAAGGTCATGTTCACTAGGACCTTCATTATAGATTTTCCTTGTTCATTAAACTCAAGAATCGCATGATAGATAAAGCCCTTTTGACATATTTATAATAGATTCACATGACATAACAAGATACAGTGCATTGTATTTTAATTACTCATCCAACCATGGTAATGAAACCAAATAAAAACACTCATTCCATAAATAGGAAATATACCAACAGATAATAAGAATCCATTCCATGAGAAAGCATAAACAGATTTATCAAGCTTGCTGTTGTAGAAAAAGAAACCCAAATTCAAATGGATTGTGCTTGATCCGTTCTGAAAAGATGGGAAAAAAATGTTAGGGCTATCTCAGAGTGATAATAGTTTCAAATATTTAGCTCCTGAATATTCATGTGTTGCAATTATTCCCTTCAATGTCAAGTACACCTCGAAATCCCTATCTGGTTATCCTCCCACTCAATTTTTGCAGTCCTCTTCCTTCTTCTACCTCCCATCGATTCAACTCTTCCTCTTGATTATTCTTGGTCAAGGATCTGACTAGTGAGTTGTAATTCTAGCTTGATTGTTTCCACAACAGAATCGTTGGAAAAGAAATTATATATTTCACTCTAGAAGAAAAGAAAATAAATTTTGTACATGCATTCACATTCCAATACCATCCAAAATTATTTTCGCTTTAAACTAAACCTTCAAAAAGACAATAAAGGATCTCGTAGCTAAAATCCATCCTATTCTAAAATCTCATACCAATATATAAAAGAGTCTTTTACAATTATATAAGTGTCTCAATAGATTACATAAAAATTGCTCAAGAAAATAGTCCCTAATATAATGTTTTTGACACTACATAAATTACAAAATCAGACTGGAAACAAGACTTTAGAGGATCAAGACCTTTGCAAAATTCTGCACTTTCAGCTTAAGGGGTGCATAATCAATAGACTGATTTGGTTTGTTTAGATACTTGTCCAACCTTTGATTCCAAAAATCGCCAAACTCTAGCCTCAAGCTGTATTTTTTTTTTGGAAAGGCTAGCAATATTAGCATTAAGCTCTCTATAGACATCAGAAAAGGAGATGTAATTAAACTGTTTTCATTTTATTTACCTCCTCAAAAGACTTGAGAAAAAACTTCCCATTTCAAATTCCTGCTTTTATCTAATTTGGTGCAGGTGGGTCGATCACAACCAACCCTAACCAGCACTTCCAGGATCTAGTGGCTCCTACACTTAGCAAGACTTCCAAATTTAGCCCAATGGCCAAATTCTGCTCTAAAACTACCTTTCCGTGGTTTTACCTCCGTGAAGCTCCTTCTGCATGCGGGATGCGGGATGAGGGATCTCAATTGCCCAAATTTCTCTCCACAATTTCGTTTCCACAACAGCATTCCCACGTGCGGGATGTGGGATGCCAACTTTCAAAAAGTGCCCCCCCGCAACTTCCTCTCCGAAAATCTTTCCCTGCAACTTCCTCAGGCTTCTGATCCTTGCGGCCTTCTCCATGACCATCGATCTTCTTTTTTTTATGCAGCTCTCAGATCTCTGTGGATCTATTAACTTCTTTGCACCTCTTGATGCGGGATACTTTAGGACCGTCAGATCTTGAACTGCGGCCTCAATTTCCACCGTTCATTCTCTGCAAAGACTTGTTAAGACAGAAAACCCGCATGTTGCGTCGATTGATCAGGAAATTGATCAATCCATCCTGCAATTTTCATGATACTTGGACCTAACACTCGTATGCATGCATCTAATCTCTACTTCAACTATTCAAGAAATAAATTGATGCAGAAAATCAACATTTTATGGAATCACACAGATGTTCATGAAAACGCCAAAGTCGGCTCTACAAGATACACAGTTTGACACAGCACATGCATAAAGGCTAGCAACCCTAAAAATACACGGTTAATCCTTCTATTAAGAAACAAAGGAAAATGCATATAGCTTGGATCTCTCTCCTTCTGATTCTTCAAAATATTTACAAACAAGATTCAGACACAAGTCTGTCCTCTCTCTACAAACTCAAAATTCTAAATGTTGAAGAGTAGAACCCTTGCTACATCTCCAAATAGTTTATTTAAACTAAAATACTAATCTACCCTGAGTGGTCCTGCAACTGAAATAAACAATACGAAGACGCATGATGAAACGTCCCTATCTGAAAAAAATTAACAGCGGTTAGATCTCCACGCGGGGAGTCGTTATCCACAATAATTTCCTACGCCGCTATTCAGATTATGACTCATCACAAAAATGGTTACAAAATATGCCAAAACATCTAACCAATCCATCACATTGTTGGCATGCCACGATGCTCCTGCATCAAACTTGCAAGGTAGAAAATTATGAACCCCTGTTCATAATATCAGCTACAGCGAAACCCTTGGCTTCCAACTGTGCAACGCTCATCCAAGTACAATCCTCTGTTGATCACTTCTTCCACTTGACCAAATACTCCAGATAGTCATTCTTCCTTGTACTCTTTGACGCCCTAGTGTCGAGAACTACCTCAACTTCCAACGGTTGTGTCACATGCATCTTTGTTACCCATTGTAAGTCTTCAGTAGGATCTTCACCTCCTGCAAAGGTTCCAATGTCACCCACTACATAAGGATATAGATCTACTACATTAAAGATTGGTGAAATTCCCACTCCTGTAGGCATCTCTAACTCATAAGCATTCGCTGAAACATTTCTGAGTATTCTGCAGGGTCCAATCTTCTTCATCTTCAGCTTGTTGTACTCTCCTTTAGGAAATATGTCTCTCTTCAGATATGCTAAGACCAAATCTCCCACTTCATAGTTCTTTTCCCTCCTTCTGGAATCTGCTCGAGCCTTGTAGCTGGCGTTACTCTACTGTAATATTTCTTTCACTTGCTCCGACAACTCACTGATTCTTGTTGCAAACTCTTCTCCATTAGCACTTCATTTCTCCAATTGACCTAAGTCACGAAGTTCATACACCCCTCTTGGATGCATTCCATACAAAATTTGAAATGGACTCATCCTTGTACTCATGTTTGGTGAATCATTATATGCAAACTCAGCTTGAGCTAATACTCTGTCCCACTTTTTAGGACTTTTCCCAATCTGACTCCTCAACATGTTTCCCATACTCCTATTGACTACTTCGGTCTGTCCATTAGACTATGGGTGATATGCTGAACTAAAATTCAATCTAGTACCCAAATTCTTCCACAAGGTTCTCTAAAAATTCCCTCTGAAATTCACATCCCTGTTTGATACAATACTTCTAGGTAAACCATGTAGTTTCACAACTTCATCAAAGAACAAGTTAGCAATGTGTGTGGCATCACTAGTCTTCTAACATGGAACGAAATGTGCCATCTTAGTGAATCTATCAACAATAAAAAATATAGAATCATGTCCCCTCTGAGTTCTTGGTAAACTTAGAACGAAATCCATACTCATAGAATCCCAAGGCCTAGTTGGAATAGGAAACGATGTATACAATATTGTGTTCGCGATTCTCCCCTTAGCATGCTGGCATACTCTACATCTAGTTACAAAATTCTCAACTTTAGACCTCATCCTTGACCAAAAATAGAAATGACCCAGTTGTCTGAAGGTTTTATCACTTCCAAAGTGACCTTCCATACCTCCATTATGCTTCTCCTATATCAAGTTCTCTCTCATAGAACACTTTGGTATACACAGCTTACTATTTTTAAAGAGTAAACCTACTTCTAGTGTATACTCCATCCATGACTCTCTATCCACCTCTACTGGATTCTTACAATCCCTGTAAGCCTCCTGGAAATCAATGTCAGCTTCATACAAATCTTTCAAATGCTCAAACCCAAAAACTTGGATATGATTTTCTTGCATAATTAATAGTCTCCTACTTAAAGCATTAGCTACTCTGTTTGACTTCCCACTTACGTGTTTCAACATAAAGGTAAAGCTCTGTAAGAACTCAACCCACTTGACATGTTTTAGGTTCAACGTAGGTTGTTGCATTATGTACTATAATGCATGGTTATCTGAATATAACACAAATTCTTTGGGCATCAAGTAATGCCTCCAATGCTTCATTACTTTAACAATAGCATAAAACTCCTTGTCATAAGACGAATACTTCTGCTTTGCATCATTCAAATTCTCATTGAAATACACTATAGGCCTATCCTTCTGACTAAGCACAGCTCTAATTTCTACTCCACTAGCATCACACTTTACTTGGAAAGGGTGGTTGAAGTCTGGTAACTTCAATACTGGTTTCTTAGTGATCTTCTTCTTCAAGAACTGAAAGCTCCTTTCAGCCTCTACTGTCCATTGAAATGGTTGCTTATCCTTCTTAATTGTCTCAACAATAGACACACAAATACCATTGAAATTCTTTATAAATTTCCTATAGCAGCTTGCCAATCCATGAAATATCCTTACCTCAAATATGTTCCTAGGCAAAGGCTAGTCAATGATTACTTGCACCTTTTATGAATCCATCTTCAACCCATCTCTTGAGATAAAAAAACCCAAGTATACTAGCTCTGTCTTCATGAAGGTGTACTTTTTCACATTTATCAATAACTTTTCCTATTGCAGCCTCTCCAAAACATATCTCAAATGCTTCAGATGCTCTTCTTCTGTTTGGCTAAAAACCAAAATGTCATCAAGGTAATCTATCACAAACTTACCTATGAAATATCTCAATACTTCATTCATCAACCTCATAAAGGTACTTGGTGCATTGGACAATCCAAATGGCATGACCAACCACTCATACAACCCATCATTTGTCTTGAAAGCTGTCTTCCACTCATTTCCTTCTCTGATCCTTATCTGATGATATCTACTCTTAAAATCCAGTTTTGAAAAGCATGTCACCCCACTTAGGAAATCCATCATGTCATCCATATTTGGTAATGGAAACCTATATCTCATGGTGATGTTGTTAATCCCTCTGGAGTCAGTACACATCCTCCACTCCCCATCCTTCTTGGGTGTCATTACTACTGGTACCGCACATGGACTCAGACTCTTTTGAACCAATCCTTTGTCCAACAATCCTTGGACCTGCTTCCTCAATTATTCATTCTCTTGATGTGTCAACCTGTATGCTGCCTTGTTTGGTAAACTGGACTCAGACTCTTTTGAACCAATCCTTTGTCCAACAATCCTTGGACCTGCTTCCTCAATTATTCATTCTCTTGATGTGTCAACCTGTATGCTGCCTTGTTTGGTAAACTGGATCCTGGAATAAAATAAATCTAATGACTTATATTCCTCCTTGGTGGTAGTTCATTGGGTAAATCATCCACCACAATGTCTCTATACTCACTCAGCATCTCATGAATCTCCTCAGGAAGATCTACCACATTAGTCTTCACTGTCACCACTCTTGGTTTGCACACCACAATATAGTTCAACTTTGCTTTCTCAACCTACCGCAAATACTCTTTTCCTAACAACAGCAAAACCTTAGGTTTTGACTATCCTGTTGTACTTCCTGCTTGCAGAGGGTGAAGTACATGGGTTATCCCATTCTTCTCAAAACTATGACAGTTACTCCTACCATCATGGGTTACTTTCTTGTCAAATTTGCACGGTATGCCTAACAGTATATGACAAACATCCATTGACATAACATCACACAGAATTTTGTCCTTATATGGACCTATCTAAAAATCAACTTCACATTGTTCACTCACCAGGATCTGATGTCCTAGTATGTAACCAAGATATTTTGTATGGAACTAGATGCTTGGTATTCTTTAACCTCAGCTTTTCCACCATATCTGTGGAAACAAGATTGTCAGTATTCCCACTGTCAATCACCATCTTACAGCACTTCCCTTAGACTTTACATGTAGTCCTGAACAATTATTTCCTTTGAGCAGGCTCTGCTTACTCCTTCTCAGGTTTCATCAAGACCTTGTTCATCATCAAAGATGATCCTGTCTACATCAAGACTTATTCTACCATCGGCTGTTCTTGTTGCTGCTCATTTTGCACTACATAGGCTCCTCTCTACCCTATGTCTTCCTTCCCTGGACACTCAAATGAATTATGCCCCAACTGGTTGCATTTGTAGCATCTAACAATAGCTTCTCTGCCTCATCCTCTACCTCTACCTCCTTGGTAAGGTCCTCTTCTGCTAGAATCACCTCCTTTGCCATGCTGCTTTTGTTGGCTAGATTTATTGGACTCTCCTCTCTATGTTCCAAATATTCCTCTTCCCATCGCTTGCCCTCTTCCTCTGGCTGACCCGCGACCTCTATTGAAGTTATGATTTCTTGTTATCTTCTCTTCTTCCCTTAAGGTGCATTGATATGCCTCCTCCATTGTTCTAGGCGAAATCATATTGATCTCTTCTTAGATATCCATCCTTAGACCATTCACATATCTAGTATTATTTTCCATTGACTCTTCTGCATATCCAACCCTTAGGTTTACTTTGTATAACTCCTAAGTGTATTCTCTCACTGTTAACAATCTCTGCCTAAGGCTCTGTACTTGTCTATATATAATTAAATGGTAATATTTGGGCAAGAACTTAGCCCTCATCTTTGCTACCATTATATCCCAGATTTTTATGAAGGGTTTATTCTTCCTCCATCTTTCTACTTGGACACTATCCAACCATAAGGAGGAATTCCATTTCAACCTCGTCACAGCCAATCTAAATCTCTTATCTTCTTCTACCTCATTGTACTCAAAGTACTTATCCACCTCACTGATCCAGTCAATGAGATGTTCTGCAACAAGACTCCCATCATATGTAGGAAACTATGATCTCGACCTTGAAGTCGCTCCCAGAATAGATATGAAATATCTTAACTATGGTGTTTGCTGCATAGGAGCACCTTCTTCTCTTTGCTCCTCATCCTCATGTTCACTTATATCCCCTACTTCTAGGTCTCTTCGTCTGTATGTTTCAATGGCTTCCATACGTGCCCTTAACTCCCTTATTTCTTCTAGAACTTTTGCGTTCCCTCCTGGTCAATGTCAATCACAACCTCTCGCTCTTCCAATGCGTGCAACCATCTTCCCACTCTAAGCCTCTGCAATAACAGTCCTCTTTCACACTGTTACAACTTACCTCACCAAGCCCCTTCTCGACCCTTGGTCTGTCAACAATGCTCCTCCTCTATCTAGAACCTCCTGAGCACTCTTCCTTTTCTCTCTTCAGTCTCCTACAACTACACTTTTCTCTTTCACGCGCTTTTCCTTAATCCTTCAGAATTATACCCACAACCTCAGCTGCAGAATTCCTCAACAGGAAATCTCAAATTCCTTGCTCTAATACCAAAATTGGTGCAGGTGGTTCAATCACAGCCAACCCTACCAACACTTCCAGGATCTAGTGGCTCCTACACTTAGCAGGACTACCAAATTTATCCCAATGGCCAAATTTTGCTCTAAAACTGCCTTTCTGTAGTTTTACCTCCACGAATCTCCTTTCGCAGGTGGGATGCGGGATGCAGTATCTCAATTTCCCAAACTGCTCTCCACAATTTCGTTTCTGGAACATCATTCCTGCATGCGGGATGCGGGATGCTAACTTTCAAAAAGTGCCCCCCCCGCAACTTCCTCTCTGCAAATATTTCCCCTCAACTTCCTCAGTCGTCTGATCCTTGTGGCCTTCTCCACGACCACCGATCTTCTTTTTTTTATGCGGATATCAGATCTCTGCAGATCTGTTAAATTCCTCACACCTCTTGGTGTGGGATACTTTAGGATCGTCAGATCTTGAATTGCAGCCTCCATTTCCACCGTTCGTTCTCTGCAAAAACTTGTTAAGACAAAAAACCTATGGGTTGCACCGATTGATCATGAAATTGATCAATCCAGCTTGCAATCTTCATGATACTTGGACCTAAAACTCTTATGCATGCACCTACTCTCTACTTCAACTATTCAAGCAAGAAATTGATGCAGAAAATCAACATTTCACGGAATCAAACAGATGTTCATGAAAATGTCGAAGTCGTCTCTGCAAGATACATAGTTCGACACAGCACATGCATAAAGGCTAGTAACCCTAAAAACACGCAGTTAATCCTTCTATTAAGCAACAAATTAAAATGCATACAGCTTGGATCTCTCTCCTTCCAATTCTTCAAAATATTTAGAAATAGGAATTATACACAAGTCTGTCCTCTCTCTGCAAACTCAAAATTTGAAATGATGAAGAGTAGAACCCTTCCTACATCTCCAAATAGTCTATTTAAACTAATCTACTACTCTACCCTAAGTGGTCCTGCAACTTAAATAAAAACTACTAAGACACATGATGAAACATCCCTGTCTGAAACAAATTAACAGCGGTTTGATCTCCACGCAGGGAGTCGTGATACGCAATGATTCCCTATGCCGCTTTTCATATTATGAATTAACACAAAAATGGTCACAAAAGATGCCACAGCATGTGACCAATCCATCACATTGTTGGGATTCCACAATGCTCCTGCATCACAATTTATGACCACCATTAAGTCACCAAAAAATTGAGTTTTGGATGTCCCTTTCTTAGTGGATAGGATTAAAAGTTGTTTCAGAGTTAGAAGCACATCATAGTTATTTGTGCCCCATTCCTAGGCCTTACGTGACTCTAATATAATGATAATGACTTAGTTATATGATTCAACTTGCCACACCCTGTAAAAATATCCCCATGCCCTAGATTTATCAAGAGGATCATGGCAGTGCTATCTATGGACACTGAATTTTGCGACTTGTAATTGGAAAAGGTCGATCTACTTTGAGCAACAAATTTGAAAGAGAGGAGGTATTTATGATCTAATAATCCTACATTCATGTAAATCCAGATGCTTAGGATACCACCAGGGAAAGGGCTTTAAATTCTTTTAGTTTTGGCTTCATCTACAAGGATTTGAAACGACATGTTATTATCTCTCCTTTCCAAACTCCTCCAACCCCTATCATATTTTCCATCTCATCCCATACGTGTCTTGAATAAGAAAAAAATATTAACCAAATGGTTTATTGTTTCCTCCTCCTTACAAAGTATACATCTGCTAGGCCCTTTCCGACTTTATTGTTTTGATAGCTTTATTGATAGGGTTTTATTTGGAATCATACAACATTCCATGAGATTGTTCAATCTACTGTCCTAGTTCTACATTCTCATGTGAACTTGTAATTCCCCATTGCAATTCATAAAGACCCACACTTCCTACGTGCAACAATACTAATACCCACTTCTAGTGTGGAAGCTATAGTGACCTGAACCTGTTTGAGCATTTTATCTTTTCCTAATCCTTATTTTTTGCCTCAAGACTTTCATGTGCAATTAAAGTCTTTATTTTTCCTACATTATTTCATATCAGAGTCATGTTGCAAAAATATAAATAAAACCAATAAATGGTTTTGTTTTACTATGGTTTACATGTGAATAGACAATAGTTTTATAATCTTAACTGACATATGGAAATGATCTTTATCAGAAAAGGCCACATTTTCCCACCATGATGGTAAAATTGTAAATGTGTTTCATTTCTCTTTTTTGGAAGAGGCCACCATCTTGGAGGAGGTTATATTGGAGGTTTAGGTATAGATATGAATCTTTGAAATATGAAGCTTTTGGTCTCATGAAGAAATATGCATCTTTGTCTAAGTATAGAGAGTGTGGATCTTCTTTCACTTATTAATCCTGTTACCCCCCATTTTTTATGGGCTTCCTATGCATTCAGATATTTAGGGATTGATCAGGGACTTGGAAGTTAATAAGAGGAGGTCTAGATGTATGACAAGCATATTGACCTAATTGGATTTTTTTTAGGTTTTTAAATTATAATTAACATGTTAGATGTTTTGGACAACAAGTATCAGATACTAGAGGATTAGTCGTATCAGAGAGCTAGATGTTATTTCAAGTAACAACAAGATTTATGTATTCGATATATTTGTGAAGAAAATAATCTTATACAATACATAAATGAAATGATAAACTAACCATAGTTGATTGCACCAGTCCCCTTATTCTTCCTAGCTTAAGCCTGCTACACAAAAGGTAAAATTCTATACAACTTTTTGTCATAAAGAAACATAATATTCAAATCTACAGAGCCCCAAAACACATTTATTTGTTGTTACTTGGTGTGTTGTACAGTGGCATTATCATAATCAAGCAAACTGAGTTTTTGCCTGGGTGGCATAATGTTCTTCTTTTTAAATTCCAACTTGAGGTCAATTGGAAGCATAATTATATGTTTAAGAGTCTAAATGTGAAATTCCTAACATACATCTACATTATCTTGATTACATCATAGGATTTGAAGTGGTTATCATATATATAAAGAAGGTTAGAGCCATTCATACTACTTTCTTAGGTCTCTCGGGTCAAAAACAATGTTGGGATTATTAGTCTTTTCTTAGAGTTACAAACGATGCAATATTGGTGTTAATATTTCCCCTTACCCCAATTCTTAAAGGGTTCTAGCTCAATGGAAGAGAATCTACTTTATAAGTAGGAGGTTGAAGGTTCAATTCCTTAGTGCCCTAATGATATTGAAAAATTGATATTTCAATCAAATATATTTATTATGATTTATTATGGCTACAATGGGGGTTCTAAATTGACCTCATATGTCACTACGAGGGGGGGGGGTTCAAATTTTTCCGTGTATGTTACAATGAGGAGGGTTCAAATCCCCCCCCTGTAAGTTTATATGAGGGGGGTTCATAACCACCCCAAAAGGTTTGTAAAGAGTTTTAGGGGGGGGTTGAACCACCTCCATAGGTACCTACAAGGGGGGTTTATAACCGTCCCCAAAGGTTTGTAAAGAGTTTTAAGGGGGGTTTCAAACCACCTTTGTAGGTACCTACGAGGGGGGGTTTGAACCGCCTCCATATGTACCTACGAGGGGGGTTTATAACCACCCAAAAAAATTTGTAATAAATACTTTTAGGGGGGTTGTGAGCCGCCCCCAAAAGTGACTTTTAGCGTCGTTTTTTATCTCTTCCAGAACCGCCCTTAAAAGTCCAAACTTTTAGCGTCAGTGATATTGGGTGGGGGGGGGTTGTTAAGACCACCACCAAAGGTTAGTAAGATGGAGTTTTAGGGGGCTTTTAGAACCTCCCTTTTAGGAACTTATGGGGGGGTTTGAAACCGTACCAAAAGGTACCTACGAGGGGGTTTGTAACCGCACCCAAAGGTTTGTAATAAGGATTTTCTTTTTTGGGGGGGTGGGGCTTGGAACCACCCCCATAGGTTTCTATGAGGGAGGTTTAGAAATGCCCTTAAAAGTCACATTAGAGGAAATTTCAACTCAAAATGGGCATCCTAAGGAAAATAATAAAATAATAGTTAAAATAATAAAATAATAAAATAATATTTATTAATTTTGGAGGAAGAAAAGAAAAAAACTACTTTTTTCGTTCGTATTTTCAACATATATCCCTATGTTTTTACTCAAATTTTGATTGGGAGAGCTCGTTGGATGTGGAATTAAATTCCACATCCAATGAGTACCCACTTGACATACTTTTGATGGACCTCGCTACCCAAAAAACAAGAAATACCTGAAAAAATGTGATGATGATGTCATCATCACGTTTTTCAGGTATTTCTTGTTTTTGGGGTAGAGGGATACGTCAAAATTATGGCAAGTGGGTACTCGTTGGATGCGAAATTTAATTCTGCATCCAACGAGCTCTTTCGATTGAAATTTTAGTAAAAACACAAGGAGATATGTCGAAAATACGAACAAAAAAATAGTTTTTTTATGATACCTATCCCCAAATTTGTATTAAAAAATTGTTTAAGGCCTATACGGTATTTCAAATATAAAGCAATTTCATTGGCTAACACATGATGACATGGAATTTGAATTAGAGTTAAAAGGCCTATTTTGAGTTGAAATTTCCTCTAATGCTTTTGGGCGGGGGGGAGGGGCGGAGGGCGGGGGGTTAGGACCACCCCCAAAAGTCACTTTTAGGGGTGGTTTTGATATCTTCCAAAATTGACCCTAAAATTCAAAACTTTTAGTGTCAGTGCTATTAGGGGAGTTTTTGTAAAGACCACCTCCAAATCCAAAACAACCCCCAAAAGTGACTTTTGGCAGAAGACAACCCCTTGTAAAAGTAAAATTTGTTGTAGTGGCTGGAAAATGAATGAAAAAAATGTTGTCGATCTGCTGAAATAATAGAAATATATAGTCTTCATTTAATATCCATGCTTATGTACAAGTTATTCCATGTGAATGAATGTTCTTGAATTCAAACATGGAGAAACTTTGTTGGATTACCAATCAATAATTAAAATTGTTAACCAACGCAAGACAACTAAACAATGATGATAATGAGTTGTCAAGGTACAATAATACAACCTCGTAGGTATGAATGGGTGTTTTGAAGTCGAGTCACCTGCAGTATTTGAAAAATAATAGAGATTGGTGTATTCTATTAATCGTCAGTGAGGAAATTTATGCATGCAAACTCCAAGGTACTATACATAACTCAAGTATTGTTTCACAGATAATGTGCTGAGGTCGATGGGAAAAGATCATTGTAAGGTGGACCTTAATGAATTCCAAATCATCCAATACGAGTACAAAACAAATGATTTTGAATAACCATAGTGAAAAATAGAACCAACATGAAACTTTTAGACTTATTGTGAACCTTTCCATCCAATAATTTGGTTTTCGAGCAAAGATCATGTCTAGTTGTTCAAGTAAAATGGTTTTCACAACTGGACTTATTTTTCTCTTTACTATTTTATTTATTTTTTTCTATTTTTCTATAGTATCCTACCTTGCTTGAAAAATGAAATATATTGAAGTATAAGAGTACTTCCAATCAATCCATTTTCGAAACAAGGTTTGAAGTATGGTCATGCTCAAATATAAAAAATGTATCTCAACGAAAAATGAGGATATGATAAACCAATTTCCCTTTAAAGGACGACAACAAGTGTTAGCACAGGTTTTGTTCCAGATGGATTTGAAGAGTTTTAAAGGAAACAATTGTGTTTATTTTGCAGAAGTTGACATTATGACCAAATATATTTCAAAGGTTCCTTTGATTTGGCAGGTTTGCAAGAAAAAGAGTTTCATGGTTATTTGAGCAAAAAGAAAAGAATTTTTATGATTTGAAAGAGTTTTATTATTTTTGAATAAAATATAAACATTGAATTTTATATATATAAATTTTGGCTTTTTAATCCAAGTGTTTATATTTTACCAATGTTTATTTTTATAAAATATGGATAAAAGAGGTTTTCATAAAAGATTTTGGCACAAGATAAAATATGGATAAAAGAGGTTTCCATAAAAGATTTTGGCACAAGGTCGCTCATCACCGAGAGCATTTGGGCCCTTGCATAGACCTACCACATCAACAAACAAATATGGATAAAAAA
The DNA here is from genome assembly GCA_001517045.1 of Pseudotsuga menziesii. NCBI lineage: Eukaryota > Viridiplantae > Streptophyta > Pinopsida > Pinales > Pinaceae > Pseudotsuga > Pseudotsuga menziesii. The sequence goes on from LPNX010220643.1 coordinate 209,669, forward strand.
GGTTTCCATACAAGATTTTGGCACAAGGTCGCTCATCACCGAGAGCATTTGGGCCCTTGCATAGAACTACCACATCAACAAACAAATATGGATAAAAAGGTTTCCATACAAGATTTTGGCACAAGGTCACTCATCACCGAGAGCATTTGGGCCCTTGCATAGACCTACCACATCAACAGGCAATCCAAGTCAACAATCAAAACGTGTCACCAACAAACAATCCAAGTCAGCAATCAAAACATGATTTTGGCACAAGGTCGCTCATCACCGAGAGCATTTGGGCCCTTGCATAGACCTACCACATCAACAAACAATCCAAGTCAGCAATCAAAACATGTCATCAAAGCCCGAGCATTTGGCATCAACAAACAATCCAAGTCAACAATCAAAACACTCCAAGTCAGCAATCAAAACACTTGTCATCAAAGCCCGAGCATTTGGCATCAACAAACAATCCAAGTCAGTAGTCAAAACACATGTCATCAAATCCTGAGCATTTGGGCCCAAAGCCCGAGCATTTGGCATCAACAAACAATCCAAGTCAGCAATCAAAACACGTGTCATCAAAGCCCGAGCATTTGGGCCCATGCATAGACCTGTCACATCAACGCACAATCCAAGTCATCAACCAAGCGCCAAGCTCCCAAAGAATATATTGGATCGTTTTTAACATATGTTGAAATTTCATGTGCATATAAACAATGATAAATTTTATTATTTAGTGCATGTGGGATAATGTTCCCATCGTAAAAACAAAACAAAAATATGAAAACGCAGATGTAAATGTGACATATCAATTGTAAGTAATTTTTCGATGGTGTGTGGGTTACTTTACCATATTCGAGTGGATGAGGTAAAGATCATCTTGAAAGGATACCAAAAGAGCATGACTTGAACTTGTTTTTTCTCATGTGCTAAATATGCTTGTATAATCAAGAGTCGATGCTCAGTTTTGTGTATGGGTAACCGATGGCTGGGAAAGGTTTCAAACTAAATTTTTGTAGCTACCAACATGGTAGAGTACCATCATTATAAGCAGAAACTCAAGTGCAATTTCACCAGGACTAGATACATTTTTTGGTTGCACATCAAACTCAGCTTGTTATTATGAAACAAATAATATTACAAAAGAAGCTTGATTGGAATTCGAGAAAATCAAGGTGACCTAGCTGTTATGAGGTGTGATGTAAGACAAAGACTAAGCCATTTTTTTTTGAGGGGGGATGCTAGTTGTTTAGGAAGACAACATATATGGATTTCATGCAAACACACATATCCCTCTAGTTATTGGATCACAAATGCAGTATGAGATCACTGGTGATCCACTTTACAAGGAAATTGGTACCTTCTTCATGGACATTGTGAATTCATTACATGCTTATGCAACTGGTGGAACGTCTATCAGTGAATTCTGGTCTGACCCAAAGCGGCTTGCTAGTACACTTGGCCGAGAGAATGAAGAGTCTTGTAATACTTATAACATGCTTAAGGTTTCTCACCATTGTTTCGGTGGACCAAAGAAATGGCCTATGCAGATTAATAACCCAAAAGAAACCGCAGATTTGACAAGTATCCAACAACTGACAAATGCTATCGATTGCAATACTCATTCAGGCTTACTGGATGTCATTAAAAACTGTACGTATATGGGAAATCATCCTTTTTTAGTTTTGAGGCTACCCAAGGTAATACTACTAAAATTGAAAATGACAAGATCCCTCAGAGACTATTACGAGCAACACAATGCAGGACAGAACATGTTGATTCCCTCTTGTAAGATCGTTGATTATTTAAACTCCTGCAAATCGAAAGATGATTAATGGCACAGGTGAAACCATCCACCATTCAACCGCTCAGAATCATTTTGCATCATCAACTTCCATGAGGTAATTAATTTTCAAGAGTTAAGAAATCTTGTACACCTGGAAAACTCAAACGGTGGAGATTCAAGCAGATGTTTGATCAACCGCCTAGAAAAATTTCCTAATGTAAAAGTATTAGTGTTTTAATTCTATAGAACTTGGAGAAATTGTATTCAACTTGCAAGTTAACACATGTGTTCTTATCCCAATCCTTTGAAAATAAAATCAATGGTTGACAAGTATTTGCTAATGGAAAAGGTTTTGAGGTTAAGGATGAAATATTTGCATGCATTAGTGTGCACTCCAGATAAATTTTAGATGGTGAATGTTCAGAACATGATTTCTTCCTAATTTGTAAAATGGATCCAAAACAAAATGGAATCTAGTACATTTGAAATTCCACGAAAGGTCATGTCCATATAATCCACATTCATTGGTAATTCAACATTCATTCAGGAGATATTCAGAAGAGTGAGTAAGCAGTTCACTACTATGTTTAGAAGGAAGGATTTCTTACATTGGTACATTGGTGAGGACATGGATGAGATGGAGTTTACTTAAGCAAATAGTAATTAGATGCAGTGAAATAAATCATGATTTAGATCCATAACCTAAATGGAAACCATACATATTCCCACTAGACATAAATTGTATGTTTATAATGCAACTATGAGGCATAAACGTACATGGAAGGATACAATTTTTCTTACTAAAGATATCACATTTATAGGAATTTTTCGAAGATTATATGACATTTTCAATGGTATTTTCAAGTATTCAAAATACCATTATCAACAAGTGTGCCAAATTTGACATCAATGTAGAGGAAGGAGCTTTGTTTTATAAAAATCAATGTTTTAGTTATCAACTTCAAAGATCTGTTTCTACCAAATGAAGAAGAATTTTCAAAAATTGAGAGAGGTTTTTCTTTAGCATGGGATGACATTCAAAAAAATCTCTCATGTTTTGCACAGGTATCATAGTTTGAGATAATTTAATTCATCTTCACAGGGAAATGTTCCATAAATTTAATTTTCCTGTCTGAATCATCAAATTCAAAAGAAGATTCCGATGAGCTGGATGAGAATATGAGAAAATGAAGACATGGGTTGTGTCAGGAAAATGTTCAATTACAAAACAGTCTCTCATATTTAACACACATGTCACCATTAGAGATATGCAGGTGGGGATTTGAAGCCTATTTTTCAATAGTACGCTTCCTGAAATGAATCAAATCAATTGTAACTATTTCTAATTTTAGAGTTTAGTTAAATTTCAAATTGAAGACTAGGTAGAGGTTGTTTTGCTATAAATTAAAATTTAATAGATAGGTTTAAGGTTTTATTTTCAATATCATAGAGGCTCTTGATTTTAATGGCTTTCATTGTTAGTAGATGAATTAAAATTGCAGAGATGGAAGGTTGAAGTTTCTATGGCAGAGATTTCTCATGCCATCATTTTCCTTAGTAAGTGATTTCCTTGTGTGATTATTTATCTTGTTTTACCACTCCATTTTGTATTTGATTCATGTTTGAATAGTATTTTTATGGACTATAATTCATCTTTGATTCTCTAGGTTCATTGTTCAAGAATTTTCAAAATCATTTTCTGCTAAAGTCTTGTAGAGCTCACCCAAGCTAGGTGCTTTGTTTGATGGGATGTCTCATTTTGTCTTCTAATCAACATGAAAATGCCTCAAGATCGAGGAAATGGTGTATACCCTATCTCTATCCATGAACCTTTCAAACCCCTACCTCTTGCAACCTAATTTAGATCTGATTATTGACTCCATTGTCCACTGACATACTCCATGATTGTCCTACCAATTTTTTTTTTTAAAATTGTCCTATCAGAAACTGACCTTATGATTGTTTTGATTGAACATCTTGAGTAAGAAGGCTTTGTAAATAGTGAGAGATACCTCTATGATTGCATTAGGTCAGAAATACAGTCTAAATTGGTTATGTGGTTACCTCGGGATCTACCTTTCACATCTTGGGTACATTCTGAGTGCTAACATATCAGTGTCGTTTTCGGCGAATGAGGGTTCAAATATTCCCTCGGTATGAACGACAAATTTTCAGATTTGATTGTTGATGCTGAACAACAGTCAAACATCAATAAGGCTTTGTAAATAGTGAGATATCCCTCTCTGATTGTATTAGGTTAGAAATACAGTCTAAAGTGGTTATGTGGTTACCTCGGAATCTACCTTTCACAGCCTCAGTACATTCTGAGTGGTAACAACAAGAACGACTAAAATATGGAGTGATGTTGTAGACTAATGAAATATTGAAACCAAGATTCAATATAATATTTTCTTCCTTGATCATCTTGTTGTTGTCATGTCATGAAGTCCTTCATAAAATTTATTTTCATATTCTCAAATGCAGAAGGAATCTAGATCAAGTAACCATGGTGTAGAGGATTCTTTAATTTTTGGTTCCAATTTTTGTACTTCATCAGATGTGATGCATGTCTTGTTGGTCTTTTCTCCCTGCTGATAAGGTCTAGAAGAAACTTCATTTTCTTCCATGATCCCTGCAACTCCTGGATTTGGAACTTTCCCAGACCTCATATGAATCTCTTGCAATGGTATAGGAGAATTTTGTAGTTCAACACTATAAGCATGTTGTACTACTTTATTATTGTTAGGATATGGGATGTATTTGACAACGATTTGTGTAGGACAGAGAGGATCTTTGTGAGAAGGTATTTGGAGCAAGTGTAAAGGATTGGTGGTTGATCTCGATGGGAAAGTAAGATGTTGTTGAAAAATATTATGGAAAGTATGGAGGACTGGTTTGTGCTGCGACATGAGGAAAAGTATCCATGTAATCATAAGTTGGGCCATTCCAAATTTGTGGACAAGTTTGGTGGGAGTTAGGCTGAGGATTCCATGACTTCCATGGTGCAAGAGTATTCGAGGATTAATTATAAAAATAAGAAAAGGGAGGGATAGAGTTTTGAAATATACATGTATGTCATGGTTGCGGTGGTTGTTGTAGTGTCGTTGCATAAAGTGAACTTGCTACAAATTTTGGATATCCTTGATATGTTTATTTCATCTTGGGTAAGGAAGGGAATTTATCCATAGGATGATTCAAGTCACTTATGCTAGAAATTCTGAGAATATCCAAAGGAAAATCCCTTGTGAGATGTTTCCTTTGGAACCGAGTGAAAAATGATTCTTCAAATTCCTCTCGATTTTTCTTTAACTGCAAAATATTCAATTCAGAATACAGAGAGATAATAATATAAGTTTTAAATATTTCAATGCCTATAACTCATGTAACTAATTTCATATCCTGTAACTCATTCTCTTACAACATATTTCAAAAATCGTGAAGAAATTTCTCTAGAATTATTACTAGTCTTGGAGTTTCCTCTTGAATACCTTCTACATAACTCACATACAACATCATATGGTAGCTGAAATACATCACCTGTTCCCATCAATTTTAAGTTTTCTAAAGATTCATCTTAGATGCCCTTAAGCAAGAGTGTTTTCAAGGTATCTTTCCCTAACCATCTTTGTTTTGATTTTTGAAGGTTGTATTGAAAGCATTCTACATAGTACTACAAACTTTTTCCTTCCTCTTGTTTCATTCCAAATATATATTCACTGGCCCTGCAATAATATTGGTACTTCTTCACGAATACATTCATCATGTCTTCCCATGTTTGAATGCAATTTTCACCGAGGCTCATGAACCATCAATGAGATACTCCTTTAAGAGTAAGAGGAAATACCTTCAACTTTTGAGCATTAGTCACAAATGATCATATCCTCTATAAAGCACTTCAAACTCAAATAGGAATGCATCTGGGTCTTCATTTTCCAAACTGTGAAAATTAGTAGAACAGATGGGGGAATGCTTTTCATTGGTGTCACTCCTCCTGGTTCTTTGATGGGAAATTCAAAGGATGAAACATATTCCTTGTTAGATATCAGATATTTCCCACCTGTCATCTCTTCCCAAAATAGAAGAGATTATTCATGTGCTCCTCCTTCGAATGTTCCTGTCAATTAGTTAGTAGAGTGGATGGTGCTTACAACACCACTAAGAGGAATTATATAATTCATTATTCTTATACCTATAGGATTCTTTCTCTATTCTAATATTCTATATGCTACTTTAACCATGTGAATTATATACTTTAGTTTAGGTGAGACGAGAGTCTACCATGGATAATCCCTATGCAAGGAACTTGAGATAGATGAATAAGTTCTTACCTCCTATATTTATATCTTAGGCCTCAATAAAACCAAAGGTGATGCATCTAAAATAAAAACAACATAATCTGTAATTTTGAGCCTTTGTAACCTCCCAAACAATGGCACCAAAATGTTGGGGATGATAATGATCTATCACAATCACCAAACTAGCACACACATTAAATATCAATCCATGAACATTTTAATTTCAATTCTACACACAAAGTAAATGCAGATACAAATTTCTTCTAATGCTACAAGAAATACTCAATTCAATGCAACTAATGAAATAAACTAGCTTTCAATCCACTCGGGCTGGAAGGAAATTTATTCACTCAGTTCTCCACATAGGAGTTTAATCAATCAACGCTATGCTTGGAAAGAAAAGAACTAAATTTTTATCTTACATCACTTAGAACCTAAAAGAATTTGCAATCTCTGAAAGGAAGTTAATCATAATTCAAACAACTCTGCTTATAAAATAAATTGTTCAATTATTTGTTTGTAAAGAAATTGCACAACAACCTACTGATAAAGGATTCACACAACTACTTGCAAATGATTCTTTACAAACAGATAAATCCACAATTGAAATTAAAGTTGATCACACTTGCAATAATCTAAAACCTTATAAAAGAAATGAATTCTCAAAGAACAGAAATCACACTGATTTTAAAGAGTTATTATGTTGGCCAATGATCAACCCTACAGAATCAACTAAGAACACATGGTAGTAATGATTAGTCCAACAACAATTGAAACCATGGATTTAAATTAAAATTCACACTATTACCAACACACTTACAAACCAACAATTGCCAACACTTGGTGAGCGAAGAGGGCCCTTCCTCCACTAAATAGGTTTGGGTATTCACAAATTGAAGCTACAACTTTGAGTTAAGGAACCATCGATATATATTAATTTAGATGGAAATAACACATAAAATTTATATCAGATCTAGCAATGAAACATATGATTTCTTACTACTATCACCCCCCGCTACATGAGATTGACTGCATATTTATACATTAAATATTTAATGAAGATAAAAAACTAAATTCTAATATTGGAGTTTGTTTAAAACAAATTTGTCAATCTTGAAAAACCGACCATAACAACAAATTTGGGAAACACATATTGAGAGAACCACTCGTATCTCCCATATCATTAATTATATGTGGATAATTCTTGCGTGTCATCTAATTTGGTACGTTCTTCACAAAACCTATGTCCCATATTTTTAAGATTCGTCCTCATCTACTTGCAAATTGCAACGTAAAATTGTCTCTTCTTATTTGGCACATTTTTTACTGGGAATGTTTGACCATGAGCTACAACTCATATTTATTTGGCACATTTTTTACTGGGAATGTTTGACCATGAGCTACAACTCATATGTTTGACCTGGGTGAGAAGTTGAAGGTCGGAACCATAAGTGTTGTTTCATGATCATCAACAAAATCATGCATAATGATATTTAATCTATTAAAAATGAAGGAAAATGAGCATTACTTAACCATTAAAGCATGAATAAGCATAGCATGGCATTTTATGATAAATGTATGGGAAATGAAGTGAAAATTGAGAAGAAAGAGGAGGTAGAATGAATGGAATGAGTGACATATCCACATCCCAACATCGATCATGAGGTCAAAACCCTAACATCCATAACCAACTTTTAGAGAAACATCTACACGCCCTGCTTATCTCACTAGTGTACAAATTTACTACCTATTCCAGCTTAGGGCTTGTTAAGGACATTGCAATCCAATAACACAAATATTCATAATTGTGGTGACAATAATAGAAATATTAAGAGTCAATTATCAAAATAAATTTTGGAAGAAATCTAAAACTATTTCAAGATGTATTTTTAAAGAGGATAAAAAATGAATTATTATATCTTTGAATTGATTATAAGAATTTATTTATTATTTATAATTGGCTTATAATTGTTTGTGGTTTGATAGAAAATCTAAATTGTTTTAAATATATTGGTTAATTTCCAGCTGACATAAAGAAGCGTGATGAAAATAGGACTAATACTTAAAAAACAATTATCTAAAAATATTTCATTTACAAAGTGAAAACAAATTACTTGTTAATTAAATTAAATGCAAAATAATAAATGATAAAAAACATGTCTATGAATTACAACAAAATATGTAAGATCCCAATAAATTTTTCGATGAGATTGTCCCAAAAAAGATACAACTATTTTGAGTAAAAATTCAAAATAGTTTATGTTGCTCACAAAAAAGAACTCATTAAAATGATGAATAAGAACAAAATTGAAAGTACAAGTTGTTAATAGGAAGATAATGCTTCTTTAACAAAAAATAAAAGTACAATTTGTTAATAGTAGATATTAATTCTTCCCTGGATGGGGTGCTAGGTTGATATGATGGGAATGATAATCGACCACTGAAAACTATGGGTGATACTTGGCCTTTCCTAGTTGCCATACATGGATACATAGGTGGCAATGGAATGGGAGTTATATTGCATGCATTCACTTATGACAGGGATCTGAAGTGAGGTTGGTGGTAATCACTCTTAGGGAATACATAGTATGAATGCTTCCTATAAAATCATACTAACAATAACACTTCAAGAAAATTCAGTTGATGGCATAAAATCTCTAGGTTGAGGTATTATAACCTCACTGCCCTTTGATACTTCTTTGAAAAAGTGGCATCAAACGAATGGAAAGGAGCTTTCCCCATATAATTCATTAATAATTGGTCCAGTGCACAACAACAATGGTGGACTTATAATCATATTCCATGAAGGTTTTCCTTAGCTCCTTTCTTCCCCTCATGCTCTCTTCTATGTATATAGGGTTATAATTATCTTCATGACTAACACAATCCAAGGATACCACTCTAGAATGATGGTGGCAAGATAGACTTGTGACATTTGAAGTTTATGTTTGTGACTCCTCAAATGCATATATATTCTCTTACCTTGGGTGGATTATTCCTCCCATATATCCCACACATAGCTAGATGAGGCATAAGACAATGTGAAGGAAAAGGTAAGCAATGAGTTGTGCAACAACATATTGTGGTCCAATTATGTTTGTGACTCCTAGAATGCATAGAGATTCTATACCCTTGGGTGGATTATTCCTCCCATATCTACAACACATAGGTAGATGAGGCATACTACAATGTGAAGGAAAAGGTAAAGACTTGTATTCCCAATCTAGAAGTAAGCAAGAAGCAATGAGTTCTGCAACATATTGGGGTTAAATTCTAAAGCACATTCATAAAGGATCTCTTAGATTGAAAGAGTTAAAATGGACAAGGAATTCTTGTAGAATGAGGATCTTGAAATGAAAATGAGACATTGGGTTCCAGACATAGGCACTTCTCAAATCAAGAGGGTTTTGGGGCAGGGCCTTGAAAGAATATTTTTAGATTCAATTTGAGTTGTTTCGACCCATGTTTTTGTGGCCAATTGTAAACTAATTTTGGTCAAAGAATTGAAGTTGTAATATGATCCAGGTTAATGAATTGGGGTTTTGTATTTTATAGTAATGTATTGTAAACATAAAATATAATACAATGAAATAGAGAGTGGGGAAGTTCTCAAGGATTATGATTTTCTCGGTTTTGGGTTTCCAGGGTAAATCCCCATGTAATATGTGTGTGATCCATTTTTAATTGTTGTGTTTTAGATTTTGTTTCGTATTGTTTTTCCTTATACATGTTTATCAAATTTCTTCATATGGTATCAGAGCCACGTTATTAGCTTCAAGGGAATTCCTTTGTTTCCAGGTTTTAGTTGATCCCATGAAGATCAAGGGTATCTTAGTTATACGATAAACTTATGTTGGAGTGGGAACTTTGCACAATGAATATTTTGCAAGGAAAATGATTATTTGTTCAAGAATTTAATTTATAACCTCCAACTTGAGGTATGATAACCTCAAAACCCTTTGATACTTCTTCGACATAGTGGAATCGCAAGAATGGGAAGGAAATTCCCCCTTCGACTTTGTTAATCATTGGACCAATGCACAACAACAATCATGGGATTAGAATCATTTGCCATGGAGATTTTACTTAGATTTTTTCTTCCTCTCTTTCTCTCTTATCTGTAGATAGGGTTGGACTTGTCTTCATCACTTTGACATAGTCCTAGGCTACCACTGTGGAATGATTGCGGCAAGATAGAATTCCAACATTTGATGTTTCTCTTTAGGAATCCTAGAATCTATAGATATTATCTACAATTGGGTGGATTTATCCTCCCATTTATTCAAAACAAGGATAGATGAGGCATAAGAAAATGCATAGGCAAAGGTAAATAGATATATTCCCAATCCAACGTTAAGTAAGAAGCAATGAGCTCACTAACAACGTATTGGGGTCAAATTTTGGAGCACATTCATAAATTATCTCTCATGTTGAAGGAGTTAGAATGGACAAGGAATTCTTGTAGAATGTTGAGCTTGAAATGGAAACCAAACATTGGGTTCCAAACATAGGTACCTATCAGAGCAAGGGACTTCTACGGAAGCTCGCTTGAAATAATTGTTTTGGGTCTGTTTTGAGTTGTTTTTCGTCCCATGGTTTTTTTGCCAATTGTAAACTAATTTTGGTCAAGGAACTAGGCTTGTAATATGATTCAAGTTAATGTCACTTAGGGTTTTGGATGCTATATTATTGTATAGTATACATAAAATATAATAAAATGAAATAGAGAGTGGGAATATCTTGGGAATGTTGGTTTTCTCGGGTTTTAGTTTCCAAGATAAATCTCAGTATAATATGTGTGTGAGCCATTTTTAATTGTTGTGTGTTAGATTATGTTTCATATTGTTTTTCCTTACACATGTTTATCAAAGTTAGTCATATGGTATCAAATCCACATTATTATCTTTAGAGGGATGCCTTTGTTTCCAAGATTTAGTTTATCCCATGAAGATCAAGGGTATCTTGGGTCTATGATAAACCTATGTTGGAGTGGGAACTTTGCACAATGAATCTTATGCAAGGAAAATGTCGATTAGATTGAGAATATAAATAAATAAGTTCAATGGGCAAAGATTCAAATTATGGAAGTTGAACATGGACGACATTATTGTTGAAATATATCAATGGATTGTTGTGGATCCAGGTACAAAGCCTGCTAGTATGTCAAAAGAAGACTGGGAAAAGATGGAGAGAAAAGTGAGAAGCACGATTCGACTCTGCCTCTAATATTTAGTTCCATTGAACGTTTCTAGAGAATATAATTCAAAAAATATTTTGGATAAGTTGGGGAATATGTATTAGTTAAAGTCCTTGGTAAACAAAATATTTCTTCAACATAATTTGTTTCATCATAGGATGGAGGATGGTGACACCGTGGAAAATCTTCTAAATTTCCATAATACTTTCGTAAGTCAACTGGCCTTTGCTGATATAGAGATGGAGGAAGAATATAAGTGTATTACCTTTCTATGTTCTTTTTCATACTCTTGAGAAAATTTGGTAGTTGCAATTAGTAGTGCCAATCAATCCATGTTAAAGTTTGAGAATATAGTTGCATCCTTGTTATCAGAGGAATTGAGGAGAAAATCCATGGAAGGTGTGACCAAGCATGTTTTTATCTATGAGAAGTTGTTCTCAAGAGGAAAAATAGGTATTTTGGGAGCAAATATAAGCCTAATGGTAGATGTAAATCTCCAGGACAATTTGAAAAGAAAGGTTGGAAATGCAATAAAGTTGGGCATTAAAAAAATTTACAAATCTAAGAGTGTTGTTAAAGGTAAGGGATACGATGATGCTCCTTAAATATAAACAAAACCCTCTACATATGTAAGAGGTGGTTTTTACTTGGGATCTATAGATACATATAGATAATGATATATGGTTAATCAAAACAAGTGCTTCATTTCATATGACTCATCACAAGGAGTGGTTTTGTGAATATGAAAAGTACAATGGAGGTGATTTTTCCTAGGAGATGGATTGACAAACAAAATCATAGGACACTAAAGGGTTATGCTCCCACTTAAATATGGAAGGATTATAAATATTCTTGTTATATTCCACATTCCATATCTATCTAGAAACCACTAGTATAAATTGAGTGATAAATGACCAAGTGACCAAACAAATTGGTCACCACAATTTTTTCAATGGATAAATGACCAAACTTGAGTGAGCCAACTAAAAATGACTAGACAATTGACTAATTGGGTCATATAATAAAATATATGACCATATAACAAGTAACTAAACTAAAAATGACCACATAAAAATAACATTAAGAATATGAATTGGTCATTTATTTGGTCATTTTTAGTTGTGTCACTCCAACAATGGAAAATTACAATTTTGGCAATGAATTTGTACAATTTACTAAAATTTAACACTGTAGATGGATTCATAGACCCCTTTCTAGGGGGTCTCTGAATCCATCTGCAGTGTTAACATTTAGTAAATTATAGACCCCCTCATGGATTCAGTGGGTTATTTTCTCATTGTTTCATCAACTAGATTGAGCAAATTACAATTTTTTACTTCTTATGTTGAGTGGCACAATTTACATGATCACCAATGTCTCTAAATCCATCTACAATGTTACAATTTACTAAATTTTAATACTGCAGAATCCAACTCGTCGTATTGGTCGCGTTCATATTTTGTTTGAACAAAATCATTATCGTTTGACTCTCTCAATAGTCTATTAAAGTTTCGATAAGTTCATGTATTTTGTGTCATGTTAGCTAAAAATTGTCAATTTCACCACCTCCATTAATTCTCCATATGCATCCATTCTCCATGGTTCTCCTCGTACATGTCCTATCATGAATTTTGTGTCATTGTAATTTTTGGTATCATGTCATATTGGTCATATGCGTTCATATTTTGTTTGAACAAAACCGTTGTTGTTTGACCCTCTCGGCAATCTATTAAAGTTCTGGTAAGTCCATGTGTTTTACATCATGTTAGCTAAAGATTGTCAATTTCAAACCTTCATCCGAAAGAAGAAGTTGTGCATGAGGAGAAGGAAAAACTAGCTTGAAGGGACAATCTGAATTAGGAAAGAAGTCACCATAAAGGGGAAGAAGTAGCTACAAGAAAAGGAAGGAATGCTTAGAAGAATCTAAAGCAATAGAAATTATAATTAATATCAGGTAAAATATTGGTTTCAGAAATTGATTGTACCATCATGCCTTGATGAGACTCAGACTAGCAAGCTAGAGTTTTTAGTGATGAAACAAATGAAGTGTCCCAACATGTTGTAAATTTTCTTTGGAAAAAAAACTCTTTCAATCTTGTATAACTAAATTGTAAATTTGATATGAATGTAATAAAAGGCTAGTTGAGCCTATTATTTAAAATTTAAGACTTTTGTGTCAAAGTTTGGTGTTTTAATTTTATGTATGTAATGGTCTATAGAGACTAGTCCAAATGGATAATTTTTCATTGTATGTGTGGTTTAAATGGCATATTTAAACCATTTCTTATGGTTGTTGGACATTGTCGATCCCTCCTGCATCGCATTATGGGTTTAGATTGTTTGATTGCAGTAGTGAACCACTAATGAGTTTGTAGGCCAATCTTGTTTTTAATACCATTTATGTCCCAACTATGATTGGTGGGTGTTAGTGTATTTGAGTAAAAATTGCAGAGGGGGATGAGGTCCCCACCCTATACCTAGATATCATGCACCAACTTGGTGTATCGATTAGAAATAACCTTAAATAGGAGATATTTAACAAATTAGGTGACATCAAGGCCCTAAGTTGGTACTTGATCGTCTCTAAATGTTTCAACAGCTTGGTCTGGTGCTTGGCCTTCTTGAAACATTTTAATAGCTTGGTCTCATGGGTGGAGGATGTCATGATGAATTTGGAATGTGTGATGTATGGTAAGGAGAGGGGATTTTGAGTGGCATGAGTAGGGGTTCATATTTTTTTATGTTAATCTTGTGATCAATAGTATATTTAAGCCCTTATAGGAACTACACCAAATCCTCGGGACAATTAAGGTAGTTCTAGCAGATGTTTCACATCATTCTCTCGGTGAGGTATTGAAAAAATTCAATGAGATTCAAAATATTCGTATTGACCTTATCAACAGAGATCTCGATGTGATGTTGAGGTGGAGAACGTATTTTAGCACTACACTTTATAGCTATGTGATTGTATTTATATGAGAAGAATTCGAGGAAAGACCCTCATTCTGCTATTTAGGGAACGACGAAATTTAACAAGGGTTTGGATGATACTGGTAACATCCCATAAATGTTCTACACCGATGGCGGGTTAAATATGGGAGTATTTTGGACCATAAGATCATTAATTATGGCTTTTGCAAGGAATTTTTTGTTGCAACAAATTATTTTAGATCAGTCAATGCTTCAAAAATTTGTTCTCACTGATGCATATGGATAGGGGATGCTCTGTATGAGGAAAGAACCCTTGCATGAGTTTGGGAAAAAACCATTGGCAACCTTGGGTTCTGTGAATCAAACATAGGTTTTATTCTTTATCCATATCTTGAGATTTCAAAAAGGGGGTGGGATGGAGGAAGCAATACATGCTTCCATTAGGCCTTGTGATCGATCGATTAAGAAGGATACAAAATATTTTCTAGTAGGGGAATTCGATGAGCCATTTAGTGTGACTATGAAGGAGAGAAAAAGAAGAGGACCTACCTTTTGGAAATGAATTATTTCTAGCTAAAGAAAAACAAGAGGCCTTCTGGTCTACAGTCATGTAAGTGTGATTTCTGAGCACACATATCTTTGGACAAGTTGGTCTACATGTTAAGCATGCGATTGAATTCCTTTTCATATTACAACCTCTGACAATTAGGCCTTTTGGAGCTTCTCATACCGAGTATGACCAAATTTCAATTTTCTTTGATGCACATATAATGAATTTATGACAAAAGGAAGTCCAAACTTGTGTTCCAAAAACAATACATTGAGATTCTATTTTCTCATATGAGGCAAATTGTTTCTTCTATTTATGGTTACTCCTTTTTGGACGGTCTAGTATATTTTACACATAATCATTTGAAGACATTTTGATATTTTTCCTGCACGCATTGATTCACTCTATGGTGATGAGGGTTATGTTGTAAGTGCTTAGGTCTTTCCTAATGTAAATTATTTCATTTGAATTTTTGTAATATTATCATCACAACCCAAAATTGATTTTTAATTTATCTGCCCATATATGGATTTCTTTTGCATTTAATCTACGTAAAATCCATTATACACTCCAAGCTTGTTTTTATTTGAAATGGTTATTAGTTTAATACAATTTAATTTCATTTCTCCTTGTAATAGAAGTGATTTATTTTTATCTTTGTAGTACTTTTATCTCAAGCATCGAGCTATGCTATCGTAAATTTATTTCCTACCCTTGCATTTCATTCTTTGCCAATGATGGAATTTTTATGATCCCAACATGAAACTTGGTATGATTGTGCTTCTTGGTATGAGGTTAACTCAAGATTCAAAAGTTTCTAACTAAAATAATATGTAAATAAGGTGCAAATACAATAAAGTCTCAATGTTGAACATAAATTCTTGATGTTGAACATAAGAGAGGGTGTCATGAACTGTTGGACATGAAGCTGGTAGATAAGGATGAGTGAGGGGACTATTCTCATCATAGTTTTCAATAAATGTGAAAGAGCCAATGCATTGGTGGATTCCATTTTTTGAGGAGTGGTTGGGGTTGAGAGGGTTTGGATCTATGATCTTGGGGGGGAGAAAAATAGCTATATCCTTTGAGGAGTGGTTGGGTTTGAGAGGGATAAGTTGTGTGTTCTTCGGGGAGTGCAACAATGAGGAATTCCAACTCTCTTTACATCAAAGGTCGTGTGGAAGAAAATATTGATGGAGGTTTCATTTCTCAAGTGAATTTTAGGGGTGACAATATGGGTGGGGATACCTTGTGCCTGGGATTGCATAGCATTGAACTATTTGTTGCAGTGGTGGTGGCGTTTTTTGTTCCTAGGAGTGAGATCTCCTCATGGACCTAGACAAGGTAGATCAACCCCTTTCGTTAGGGGGGGGGGGGTAAGAGGAAATGTGGGGTCACACTAGTCTAGGATATGAATTTTGATGGATTGTTGCCTCAATATGAGGGGACAATCGGCATTATGAGGTGATATACTTAAGGGCCTCTGTTTGGGATAAGACATGTAGAGATTGATATCTATGTCAAATTACTTCCCTCGTGAAGAAACAAATACATCTCTAGGAAGAGTAGAAAAAGGTGGAAAGGAAATCTTGTGATTCTCCAAATATCCATTAGTTTCTACCTTTGATCTCGTATTAGATGGGGCATTGAAAAATTGTGTTATCCTCCACTCCTAGATGTTGTAAGTTGCATCAATGCAACCTTGTTTTGTTGTGGGTGGTAATGATTTGTCCCAATTTGAATTCTATGAGATCCCACTTGAAACTAAACAAGGGAAGGCTAAAGGAATGCATCCCATGTGTTATAGTTGATTTTACCACACTTTGTAGATCATGTCTTTATGGCCTTCCCTGTCCCTATGCAGACTCTTTGGGCCCCCTTTTCTCAAAATAAACTTTGATGTTCCAAGAAATACCTTTAAATATCCCTAATTTTTGCTATACGTGGGTCACAAGCTTACATCCCTCATGTACATGTAGCTTGCCCCACTATGACCCGTGTACATCGGGAAATGTGCTCAAAAATAAAATATTTTGGATTTTTCCTCAATGAGTCATGAATAACTTGACTATTGGCCTTCCATATGCCTAGAAATGTTTCGACTCAACCCCTCACTTCCTATTGAAGGGCTATATATTGAGCATCTTGGATTCATTAGAGGAGGAGAACTTATGAGAGAAAGGAAATTATAGTGGATTTGTGCCCCATTCATACATGCTTGAGTCTACATATCTTTGTCCTTTTGAGCTGCCATTGATGTTATTCCCAAGCTTGACATTGTCTTGTTAGCTTTCCATTGATACGGAGGATTGAAGTGGTGGAGGCCCAGGTGGAGGACTTGGTCTCTCGATTTCGACGAGGTGCCGACAGAGTTTGTCACTTGTATCTATGTTTATAATTAATAGAAATATCAATTTCTCGTCCATTGTATGTGTGTAACCATGAATGTTCTTTACCCATTAATGTAGTTGCATTAATTTATACATATCGGTTTAATATATTATAGAGTAGGCCTAACACTTAATATATATCATGCTTGTCTATTTCGTTGTTGTTGAGAATGGAATGTAGGTGCAAGTGTGGTTGAAAATATCAACATGGATCTACTACAACCGTCCATAATAACGTATGTCTTCTATCCCTTAGTCTTAGAATTTTTTATCTGTATTGCATATGGAAATGGATTGATTTTTGATGTCATACAGTCTATTGTGGTATACCCCAATCCATAGGAATTTTTCTTTCTAACAGAATTAGAGACTCCACTGGGGATTTTTCTTTGTAGTGGGGTTGTGGGTGCATAATTTCACTCGATTTTCTCTTTGTTTCTCCTTGTTTCTATGTCGCATTTAGTAGTAGGTTCATCCATTGACACTCCCCTAGAGTGTTTTGAACCTTGGCCTATTTTTTACCACTTTATTCTTTGTATACGCAAGTCAGAGTATGTACAGTCCCGTATATACGCAGGTTGTCCTCTACCTATTCGCGTACATACACCAATGTTCTTTGAACAGTTGTGTACATCCTCTGTTTTGGTTGAGTTTTTTATGTGGGAAGTTGTTGGATGGGTTTTGAGTGTGGTTTGGTATTCCTAGGTACTAATGTTATCTATTAACTGCTTATTTTGTGACCAGAGACCCCTTTTTAATTCATTTTTCTTTGAAAGTAGTTCTAGTCATTTTTCTCCTTTTTTGTTTTGCCATTAGTGCATTAGTATTTTTGTCTCTGTGTCTTGTTTGGCTTGTGTTTGATGCTTGCTGTAGAGATTGAGAATTTTAATGACTCTTATTGCATTTTCCTTCTTTTATATTGAAAATACAAAATAATTATATAGTTGCATTCTTACTTTCATCTCACATATGGATTTAAGGAGGTACTTGCATTGGATTGCTTGGATGAGAGTTTTGTTTAGGCTTTCATATAGGAAGGATTGCATTTGCATTTGGAAAGGAATGATTTTTTGTGCATTTCATGTAGCGGCATACCCCTTTCTTCATATTTATAGACAAATTGCACTTGGCATCGTTTGTTAGGTGTGCATATTTATTTCATTGTTGAGTCATAACATCGCTAGGTGCATGGTCATTACCCTTGAGTAATTACAACCCTTAAAATTAATTTTTAAATATAAAATGGATTACACTTTTTATTTGATAGAGGTACACCAACAAGATTAGGTTGTAGAATCTTGGAATAAGGTGTAATGTCCCCATACCCTATAATACGGAGAAATTTAAAATTTCTTAAAGAACCCTTGTTCTTCCTTTAACACATAGGGCATGGGTCATACACACACTCTTCAACATTCATATTTAGGCTCAAGAACCACTATAACATTCACTCTGCCCTTGACAGATCCACTCTGTGACCAGAAAAGGGCCACTTCCTCACTGAACTTGTCCTTTCCACACTCTTCTTTCTGCATCCCCCTTTCTGCCTTCTGCTATGGAATCAAGAATCAAAAACCAATGTGTGATGGAACCCTTCAAACCACTTTCTGCATTCCACCTTCCGCCTTTGGAACTCAGAACTCAGAAAATCAACTTTCAATGGATTTGTTTAATGACCTTCCGCCTTCCACCTTCGAAACTCAGAAGTCGAAAAACTTAACTTTCGACAAAATCGTTTAACGACCTTCCATCTTCCGCCTTTGAAACTCGGAAGTCAAAAAACTTAACTTTCGACATAATCGTTTTAACGACTTTACCCCTTCCGCCTTCCTCCTTCGGAGCTCAGAAGTCGGAAAAAAAACATTTTTCCCATTTTTCGCCTCCCGCCTTCCGCCTTCCACAAGAGGATTCCAAGGTGCAAAAACACACTCTTACCTTAGAATTTTCGGCTATTTTCCGCTTCCGCATTTCCACCTTTCGTACTACTAATTTCGGAAGTGGAAAAATCCAAAATTCCACCTTTCTTTTTTTCTTGTTTTCCACCTTCCACCTTCCTCCTTCCGTAGGCGGATCCCGAAGTGCAAAAAAACACATCTTACCTTCAACTTAGCTGCATTTCTATCCCTATACCTAGGCTTCTAGCCTCCATGATCATAAGAAAAATGCATTGAACATACAAGGCATAAAAAATTGCAAATGCAAGAACATTTAATAAACAATAAACTCTACTAAACCATTAACAAGCATTCATCATAATATTCATTTCATTCATGAGAAAATACACTACATAAATAAGATAATAGAGATACTTATCTTGATGATGAAGCTATCCCTCAACTAGCTATGTCAGTGCAACATTCCACTCAACCATAGGCCAGTTGTGTTCATCAATATCTCAACACAACTTCCACCCCCGAGCTGGGAATGACTTCCACAAGGAACTAGGGAACAACAGACTCACACATAACCAGATCATATCACACATAGTCAAGCCGACCTTCAGTTGGGTTTATCAAACTATCAAGCCAAGCCAACACTCAGTTGGTTTTATCAGGATGTAGGCTTACAAGACAAACACTGCTGGGTTTATTAGGCTTACTCATCCAAGCCATCATATAGTTGGGTTTATCATAACATTCACATTTAAGCCAACTTTCACAATAAGGACCAACCAAGCCAACTTTCTGATGGGTTTATCAAAATGCTATCAGTCAAGCCATCCTATTGATGGTTTTATCAGGATCACTCAACTAATCCAACATGTAGTTGGGTTAATCAGGCTGTCCATCCAAGGATTACACACAAGACCAAATGCACAACAAGACACAGCCAATCCAACTACTAGTTGGGTTTATCAAGCTACTAACGCAGTGGACAGGAAGAACTGCTAAGCTAGTGAGATCATCCACATAGCTAAGGACACCTTCACAAGATCTATCTAGCCTTGAATCCACAATACCTACACACCCAACACAAGGAAGTTTCCCCTTCCCTACCCCATAGTCCCTCAGGCTACACCTTCTTTTCCGGTGCTCTTCAGGATGTGCAAATATGATTCACCAGCCACTCTTATCTTATTATGAGGTTCCACACTAGGTTTATCAAGCACATTCAGCATCTCTTCCAATCCTATGTCTTGCACATAGTTTAGACTCGAACCAGGGTGCACATCACAACAAACCTCAGGGAAAACACAACAACACGGGCTCCACTCTATAACACAATGTATTTTAGGATAACACTATAACACACATCCAAGGTTTCATGCACTCTGTAACATAGGAGAAACTCTATAACACCGCCATGAACCACAATGAACAACCACAAGGTAGGATCCTTAATGAACAAAACTGAACAATACACAATGTATATAGAATGAACAATGAACCACACTTCACAACCATGAACAGAGACCTTCTCTGCAACTCAGGATAGTGATCAATGCATAATCGATCGAATCAAATGGAACGAAAAAAATGATCAGGTGAAGACCGAGATGATAGACTAGGCAGAAAATCACGTGTGTTGAACACGGCCTCTGCAACTGTATACTTGCTCAGTCATGAAATCAATTTCCATGCCTTGCTATACCCAAGGAGTTAACTACCACAACCAATTTCCTACAAGAAAATTGAATGATCGAGCGCAGCGATGAACCAAGGTAGACGGGCTAAAGAGCAGGTAACGTTTGAACAGATCGACAGTTGAGATCGACCATCAAACAAATTGACTGTGCACAATAATTTCACTGATTAAACTAGCGCGACTTAACAAAATTTTGATGTGCACTAAATTCCAATGTAATTTGCTTCATTAAGTTTGGAGTACACTGTTGATCTAGTAGGACACAGATCCAACGGCCCAAAAAAATTACGCTTATTCAACTAGCAAGTTGTTTAACATCAACTAGCAGGCATGAAATTTCTATCCAAAAGGATTCATTCCTTCTCCCATCCATTGGATGACTTGAGAAGCAAATCAACAAAGGTTTTTATGCTGATTAGACTAGGTTTTGTGAGGATTGGACCTACAATCACTCACTTGGCATCTGCTAGTTTAATCCCTCTTTGTTCCTCGGTGAAATCATGCCCCCGTCTCTTTCACGTTGTAGTGCATAAATAGCTGTGGTATTTTTATTAAATGGTGTATCTACATGATATTCCAAAACATGTTGTGCTTGACCAGCACAATGAAACACAGGCATCAACCTTGATAACGTACACACAAAACACCAAATCAATGGCAAGGCCTTGGCCTTGAGCTCCTTGACATGATTTTCATACAAGATATACATCATGTAAAAAAATTTTAATATGGGGTCAAAACCAGGGCATTACATTCCCCTCCCCCTTAGGGTCAAAATCAGGTTGTTACATTCCCCTCCCCTTTCATTAGCACTGTCCTCGGTGCTTCAGAAATTTGAACAAGATTAGATGTGTCAATCACATGGCATCCTCCAGCTCCTATGTAGCATCCTCAGGACCGTAGTGCTTCCACTTCACCTTTACCTATCTAACGAATCGATTCTGGAGAACTGTGACCTTCCTGTCGACGATGCGCAATGGATCGGTTTAGAACTCTCCCTTGGGTTCCACTTGAATCACATCCGAATTAATTACATGGTTAGCATTAGGGGAAGTCCAAGGTCTAAAATGGGCCTTATAAGAAAACGAGCCAACAATAAATTCTTGTGAGTAGGAATTCAAGAACCAATAGAATTTCAATAAAATGATTTAGCCATAATGGTTGACTTGACATATTTGTCATAAAAAACTACTTTTTTGTTCATATTTTCAACATATCTCCTTGTGTTTTTACTCAAATTTTGAGAGGGAGGGCTCGTTGGATGCGGAATTTAATTCCTCATCTAATGAGTACCCACACGGCATACTTTTGATGGACCCTGCTACCCCAAAAACAAGAAATACATGAACATCATCATCACATTTTTTCAGGTATTTCTTGTTTTTGGGGTAGTGGGGTCCATCAAAAGTATGTCATGTGGGTACTTGTTGGATGCAAAATTAAATTTCACATCCAACAAGCCCTCCCCCTCGAAATTTGAGTAAAAACACAAGGAGATATGTTGAAAATACGAACAAAATTAGTAGTTTTTCCTTCTTCCTCCAAAATTAATAAATATTATTTTATTATTTTAATATTTTCCTTAGGAGGCCCAATTTAGACCCCAAATTTCCTCTAATGGATCATGTACATATTTTTTAAGTGAAGAAACGTGAAAAACATTATGAGCTCTTGTGCTAGCAGGCAATGCAATTCTATATGCAACTGGCCCTATTCTTTCAAGAACTTCAAAAGGCCCACAATATCTAGGTGACAGCTCAGCACAACTTCCAAGCTTCAAGGAACTCTTCATTTCCCTCACTCTAAGGTAAACATGATCCCCAACACTGAACTCTCTTTGCACTCTATGCTTGTCTGTGTAGCTTTTCTGTCTATCTTGGGCTACGTTCAAGTTTTTCCTAATCTTTGCAACCTCTTGCCCCATTTCCTTAAGCAAATATGGACCAAGCACAATCATGTTCACTGGATTATCCCATATCACTAGTGTCCTACACCTTCTTCCATACAAGGATTCATATAGACTCATTCCCAATTATGCTTGTTGTCCATTATTATAATTAAACTCTTCCATTAAGTGTAAGTAATCTTCCCACTTGGATGGTTTTTCCATCGCATACATATGAAGCATGTCTTCAAGCACTTGATTCACTCTCTCTATCTGTCCATCAGTCTAAGGATGGTAGGCACTACTAAAGTTCAACTTGGTTCCCAAATACGCAAGCAAACCCTTCCAAAAATTGGAAGTGAACTTGGGATGCGTGTTAGAAACTATTGCCTTAGGCAATCCATGCAATCTGAAAATCTCCTTCATGAAGATTTTTGCAATGCAATCAGTTTTAGATGTGGACTTGATCGGTATAAAATGTGATGCCTTTGTCAACTTTTCCACCACAACCATGATGGAACCATGTTGTCTCCAAGTCATTGGAAATCCTGTAATGAAATACATGGAAACAACTTCCCATTTCCATTCTAGGATTGGCAAAGGATGCAACAAACCTATTGGGTGTTGATGCTCAACCTTCACCTCCTGACATTTCATGCACTTTGAAATATAATCAGTAATGTCCTTCTTCATTCCTGGCCAAAAATACTTCTTTCTTGCAGTAGCAATTGTCTTTTGATATCCTGGGTGAACAAAATATGGAGCTTGATGGAGCTCCTCCATAACAATTCTCCTCAAATCTGCTACATTTGGAATATAAATTCTATTTTTATAAGTAATAAGTCCATCTTCTTCCAATTTATATCCCCCATACCTCTTCTCAATAATTTTGCTGCTACAATTTGTCCTGTGTTTGCACATACATTTCATCTTCAATAGCATGATTAACAATATGTTGTCTCAAATCTGATTGGCAAATACTAAGAGATGCCACATGCATTTCATGCACCTTCCTGCTGAGTGCATCAGCCACTTTGTTTTATTTTCCTTTTATGTGTTTGATTTCAAATCAAACTCACATAGAAACTCCAACCATATAGATTCCCTAGCATTTAGAGTTGGCTGATCAAACAAATATTTCAGACCACAGTGGTCTATCCTTAACTCAAATTTTATGCCCATTAAATAATGCCTCTACATCTTGAGAGCATGTACTATGGTTGCAAGTTCTAGATCATGAGTAACATAGTTCTTCTCATGCTCCTTCAACTTTATTGACTTATAGCATACCATGTGGTTGTCCTGCATAAGAACTCCTCCAAGTCCTTGATTACAAGCATCAGTACACAACACAAATTTTTTTCTGGGTCTGCAATTTTCAGAACGGGTGCACTTGTAAGAATATGCTTCAACTGTTGGAAGCTTTCTTCACATCTTGGTGTCCATTCAAATTTTATCCCCTTATTTTGCAAAGAAGTGATGGAATGTGCAACCTTGGAGAATCCTTCAATTAATCTCATGTAGTATCCTACAAGTCCCATAAAGTATCTTACATCTACCACATTTCTTGGAGTAAGCCAATTCATAATAGCCTCAATTGTTTCAGGGTCTACAGATATTCCCTCCTCATATGGGCAGTCCATGCGCATATTATTTTCTCCATATCTCCAATAGTGGAGTGTTTCTCTGATCTCCTTTGGATTTCTCGGCTTTTCTCCCATCACTCTAGCTGGCTTAGTCACAGCTTGTGATGGATGATTTTGATGTTCAGAAGTTAGAGGGTTTGAAACCTTTCTTCCTTTGGTCAAACTTTTCCTTCTTATTGTCCTTCCATGCCTTATGGATATCAGGTTTTCCTTTGTTGTGATCATAGCAATATTTATCCTTCCTGGTAGCCTCTTCTAGAGTTCTAGGTTCATCAAGATCAATTATGTCTTTGTAATTATAACACTCTGTTTTGACCCCATGGTATTAAAATGTTTATGATGTAAATATTGTATTAAATCATGGTGTGGAGCTCAAGGCAAAGGCCCCACCATGGATTTAGTGTTGTATGTTTCAGAAATTAAAATCGATGCCGATGCTTTATGTGCTATCCAGGCACAATATATTTTGAGACATCATGTAAAAATGCAAATTAATAAAAATACCACAACTAGCTATGTGTCGCAACGTTAAAGATATGGGGGCATGATTTCACAAGGAATTGGGAGGGGGAAATAATCAAACCCTTGAGCCTTGGGGAAAAACCAAATGCCAAGGGGGGGAAACCCATAAGTTGTCAACTGCCCATTTTGTCCTTTTGTGCCCAGTCATCTAAAGTTGCTAAAGGAAGTTATTTCCTTCAGATGGGAAAGGTATGGAGGTAAAATTCGAATTTGGGGAAGCCACCATTTTTGGAAAACATGTTTTTGACTTCTTGGGAAAGTAAATGCTTGGGAATGCATGCCCAAGCCATTAGGCAACATGTCTTTCATTTCCTCACCATTCTCATTCACGTGGAGGCTCTCTCACGCAGCTGAAGCCTGCTGAGCTCTCTCTACCTTGTGATTTGCTGTCATTTCTTCATTTCTTCATGCTCAGAATTTGTTTTCTGTGTTGCTGGGCGAATGAGAAGAAATGGGCCATGATTTTGGGGTTTGAGGAGGTCGTTTTTCCTTTGTGAGCAAGTTAGGAGCTTCCATCACGTTTTTTCTACATTTTCCCTGATTTATCCAACTTGGGAAACCTGTAGTTTGTGTTGTTTAGTGAATGAGAAAAAGAGACCCATGATTTGGGTGTGCATGGAGGTCGTTTCATCTTCTACATTTCCTAGAAATTTTTGATAAAAACGTATTTATCTCACAGGGCGTTTTCCCCCATTTTACTGGGCCATTTTTGGTTGCAAATTCCATTTTTGGTAATGCCCAGTGGGTGGAAGAATAGATCCAGGATCTAAGAGTTTGATGAGGCCATTTTTACCTCAATGAATCCCAAGAACATTTCCTTAGATCGTATTTTCTCATGCAGGGTTTTTTTCCCCTCATCCATTTTGTTTTGGTTCCCCAAGAATGTTTTTTTCATACCCAACAGTTAGGTGTGGCTGTGTTTGGTTAATTGGTTGGCTATGTGTTTGATTGATTGGTTGGATGTGTGTGGCTTTGCTAAGTAAGTCCAAGGAACCCCTATGTTCTTGGGGCGTTGCCTTAATAGCCGTGGAACCCAGTTGTTCATTGGCTTGGTTAGACAGCCTGTGAAACCCAACTATGTGTTGGCTTGACTGTGGATGTATGGTATTGAGTGCCTTATGGAATCATGTCTAGCTCTAGGGTGGAAGTGATGCTGAGATATTGATGAGCACATTGGCCGATGGTTGGGTGGAACATTGCAGCGACGTAGCTAGTTGCGGGCTAGATTCTTTTCAAGATAAGTATTCTTGTTCAAAATCTTTGCATACTATTTTTTTATGAATTAATATGAACATGTTGAATCCTTAAATGAATGTGTTTTTATTCCGATATTTATTTCATGTATAATGCATCTCTATATGTTTTTAATTCAATGTAATTTTAATTATCATGTTCATGGGGCTAGATTGTCCGTTTGATAGCAACACCAGCCTAGTCACGTCCTCTCCATCGTCGATATTAGGGGTGGGGATGTGACAGTAATATTGAGGTAACCCACTCATAAAACACTTGATTTTTACTTTATCATCCTTGATGTATCTGAAATACCTCAACAGTTCCAGGAACTTGTTTACATACTCTTCCATGGTTAGTTGTCCTAATCTCAGTTCATGAAATTCTTTAATCTTATCATCATAGTACCTGTCAAAGAGATACTTCTGA
The DNA here is from genome assembly GCA_001517045.1 of Pseudotsuga menziesii. Classification (NCBI taxonomy): domain Eukaryota; kingdom Viridiplantae; phylum Streptophyta; class Pinopsida; order Pinales; family Pinaceae; genus Pseudotsuga; species Pseudotsuga menziesii. The sequence continues at coordinate 236,103 of LPNX010220643.1, forward strand.
TTGAAATATTTCTTGAATTGCTTTCACATGATATTTCTATCATCAATCTTCCTTACCTTCTTGAGGTGCTCCTACCATATGGGTGCTCTTCCATTCAGATTGAATATGGAAACCCTAGCCTTCATATTTCCTGAGTAGTGTCATACTTGCAAATACTTCTTCATCCCAAGAAGGCAATATTCAGCTTCTTGGCTAGTCTTTATGTCACCATTAAAGGTAGGAGGTATTTCCTTCTTGAATTCATCACATGAATTGTTCCTGTAACGCCTCTTTCTCCTACTCTTATGTGATGAAGAGCTCAAAACCCCAGTGGATCCTTCAAATTCAGATGATCCGCTAGAAGATATTTTTATTCTTCTAGCACTGCTCTTACTTCCTTCTGGATTTACTGCCCGATGACCAAAGTTCATCCACCATTGGATGTTTGTCAAAATATGTAACATGGCTGCATTCAACTGATTCTACTCTTCCTAAGCTTTAACTAACCTTTCATTATCTTCTATGTAACTTTCCATCTCCACCCTTAGTCTTCTCATGGTGGTTGCAATATATGGGGGAGTATCTTGATATCTCCTGCCATTAGATTCTATCTCAACATTTACAACTCGAACATTTTCCCCCATAGCATCTTCTAAGAGCCCATATGGGTCCTGTGCATCATTCATGCCGTAGGTTCTCATGGATGAGCCAAAAACCAACTTTTCAACTGCACTATGACTCTTTAAAATGTGTTAATAAAATATCATTGTTAGACAATAAAAAATAAACAATGTAATGTTGGTATAAGAGGGTACTCTTTCCTTTGTCAAATGTTCATTATGGCCCATTCAGGCCCAATGCTATAACCCGCAGATCTGATACCACAATGTAGTGTAATACAATGTTGGTATCAGAGGTATTTTCACTACTCAACTTATCCCATTCAGGCCCAATGCTGCAACCTGCAGCTTTAATACCACAATGTAATGTCCCCATACCCCATAATGTGGAGAAATTTAAAATTTCTTAAAGAACCCTTGTTCTTCCTTTAACACACAGGGCATGGGTTGTACACACACTTTTCAATATTCATACTTAGGCTCAAGAACCACTATAACAGTTGCTCCTCCCTTGACATGTCCACTCTACGACGAGAAAAGGGTCACTTCCGCACAAAATTTGTCCTTTCTGCACTTTGCCTTCTGCGTCCCCCTTTCCACCTTCTGCATCCCCCTTTTTTCCTTCCACTGTGAAATCGATAATCAAAAACCCAATGTGTGAGGGAACCCTTCAAACCACTTTCCACCTTCCACCTTCCTCCTCTGGAACTCAGAATTCAGAAGAAGAAAAACAACTTTCAACGGATCCTTTTAACAACCTTCCGCCTTCCACCTTCTGCCCTTCTGCCTTCGAAACTCGGAAAACTTAACTTTTGGAGGGATCGTTTAACAACCTTCCACCTTCTTCCTTTGAAACTCAGAACTTGGAATACTTAACTTTCGACGAAATCATTTTAACGACTTTTCACCTTCCGTCTTTGGAGCTCAGAAGTCGTAAAAACAACTTTTTTCCTTAACCTTTTTCCCATTTTTTCCTCCTTCCTTCCACCTTCTGCATGTGGATTCTGGGAAGCAGAAAACACACTCTTACCTTAGAAATTTTGGCTCTTTTCTGCTTCCTCCTTTTCACCTTCCATACTATGGACTTCAAAAGTCAAAAACTCCAACATTTTTCCTTGCTCTTTTTCCTGTCTTCCACCTTCCTCCTTCCACGAGCAGATCCTGGAGTGCAAAAACACACATCTTACCTTCAACTTAGTTGCATTTCTGGCCCTGTACCCATGCTTCTATCCTCCATGATCATAAGAAAAATGCATTGAACATACAATGCATAAACAAATGCAAATGTAGAACATTTAATCAACAGTAAACTTTACTAAACCATTAACAAGCATTCATCATAATATTCATTTCATTCATGATCAAATACACTACATAAATAAGATAACAGAGATACTTATCTTGATGATGAAGTTGTCCTGCAACTAGCTATGTCATTGCAATGTTCCACCCAGCCATAGGCCAATTATGTTCATCAATCTCTCAACACAACTACCACCCCCGAGCTGCGCAGGACTTCCACAAGGAACTAGGGAACAACAGACTCACACACATCCATATCACACACAGTCAAGCCAACCTTCAGTTGGGTTTATCATGCTCCAGGATTATGATCCAAACATTGTTGGGCTTATCAGGCTTACTCAGCCAAGCTAGTATACAGTTGGGTCTATTCGAATGTTCACAGTCAAGCCAACTTTCACAATAAGGACCAGCCAAGCCAACTTTCTATTGGTTTTATCATATTGTTATCAGTCAAGCCATCCTAATGTTGGGTTTATCATAATCACTCAGCCAAGACAACATGCAGTTGTTTTTATTAGGTTGTCCAGCCAAGGATTACACACAAGTCCAAATGCACAACAAGATAGTACAGCCAAGCTAACTACCAATTGGGTTTTTCAGGATGCTAAGGTAGTGGACAGGAAGAACTGCTAAGCTAGTGAGCTCATCCACAGAGCTAAGGACACCTTCACAAGATCTATCTAGCCTAGAATCCATAATACCTACACACCCAACACAAGGAAGTGTCCCCTTCTCTGCTCCACAATCCCTCAAGCTACACCTTCCTTTCCAGTGATCTTCGGGATGTGTAGAGAAGATTCACCAGCCACTCTTATCTTATTGTGAGGCTCTACACTAGGTTTATCAAGCACATTCAGCGTCTCTTCTACTCCTAATTCTTGCACACAGTTCAGACCCAAACTAGGGTGGACATCACAACAAGCCACAAGGAAGACACAACAACACAGGATCCACTTTGTAACATAGAGAAACAAGCTTGCAGACCACTCTATAACACAATGTAGTTTAGGATAACATTGTAGCACACATTGAGGGTTTCATACACTCTATAACACAAGAGAAACTCTGTAACACCACCATGAACCACAATGAACAACCACAAGGTAGGATCCCCAATGAACAACACTGAATAATACACAATGTAGATGGAATGAACAATGAATCACACTGCACAACCACGAACAAATACCTTCTCTACGACTCAAGAAAGTGATCAATGCATAATAAATCGAATCAAATGGTAGAATTGAAGGGAATGCAAAAATCAATCAGATGAAGACTGGGATGATAGAATCAGAATGAAAAAATCAATCAGAAGCAAGAACACGGCCTCTGTAACTGCAGGCTTGCTTAGTCATGAAATCGATTGCCATGCCTTGCTCTGCCCAAGGCATTAACTACCTCAACCAATTTCCTGCAAGAAAATTGAATGATCGAGCACAGGGATGAACCAAGGTATATGGGCTAAAGAGAAGGTAAATTTTGAATAGATCTACGACTGAGATCAACCATCAAACATATCGACAATGCGCAGTAATTTCACTGATTCTACTAACACAACTTAAAAAAAAATTGATGTGCGTTAAATTCCAATGTAATCCACTTCATCAAGTTTGGAGTCAACCGTTGATCTTGGGGGGACACAGATCCAACGACCCACAAAAGTTTTGTCTGATTCAACTAGCAAGTTGTTTAACATTAGCTAGTGGGTGAAAATTTTCTATCCATAAGAATTCATTCTGTCTCGCATCCGCTGGGTGACTTGAGTAACAAATCAGTGAAATTTTTTATGCTGATCAGACTAGGTTTTGTGAGGATTGGACCTGCAATCACTCACCTGGCATCTGCTCGTTTAATCCCTCTATGTTCCTCTATGAAATCATGCCCCCATATCTTTCACGTTGCAGTGCATAGCTAGTTTTGTTATTTTTATTAAATGGTTTATTTACATGATGTGCTTGATCAGCACAATGAACCATAGGCATCAACCTTGATCACCTATACACAAAACACCAAATCAATGGTAGGGCCTTGGCCTTCAACTTCTTGCCATGATTTTCATACAATATATAAATTATGTACAATTTTAATATTATGGGGTCAAAACCAAATCATTACATTCCCCTCCCCCTTGGGGTCAAAACCGAGGTGTTACATAGGGTGTCTTGAGTAAATGTTTCCAAGACTACAAAACAAAACAGTTAGGTGTATGTCCAGGTGAGAAGAGAAATCCTTGATATAATTAGTGTTCTTAGGAGACTCCTCTTACACAGGAGTTAAGCATGAGGCATTGTACAGGTTTGTGGTGGTGATAGCCCCTTTCCACTCTCTATGCAGCTCCAGAGATATTTTCAAGATCTTGTTCATATCTAGGGGATTTAGAGGTACCTTTGGTGCTTTTGAGCTTTCGGATTTGTAACCCTGCCCATACGGTAGATCTCACCTACGACTGTCTGCCTGAGCATTGGTTATATTGTGGTGAACTTAGTCTCCTTACCTATGTATCGCAGGGGTTACTTGCAGAGGTTATTATGTGAGTGCCCTGGCCAGGTAAGGGTCGGAAAACACAGTCACTTTAGGCGTTGAAGTTGAGGGCCACTATAATTGGTTACACACCTCTGCTTGTAGTGTATGGGATTTTTAGGCCTCTCCTAGGTGAGACATACCTGCTGCATTCGGGAGCTCATTTATCCTCCCTCTTGGATTTTTTGCATTTGACTTAGATTTTCTTAGGGGTGTGCTCTTTGTGTGCTAGTTGGATTAGGGATCGTGGTTACTTGAGTATATTTATTATCTCTTGATTTTGGGTCCTTTTATGTTTTGCATGCCTGATATCGCTACTAGTATCTCGTCACCCGCTCCAGGTCCTAGTGCAGACCCTGTTGTTGGAATGGGGGGCACCAAAACCCCTTACCTTGATCATAGATTCAAGAGTGGTCATAATACTTTTGGTAGTTGTCATGTTATGTCTCCTTCGAACAGAGCACTATATATTCCATCAATTGGTTGGGTTATTAGTATGACCTCTATGAGTTGTACTCATTACTTTGAGTTTTCTCCACCAACTGGTTATGCTTCTAGTCCCCTTAGAGACTATGATGATGCCTCCTGTGTCAAAGAGTTGTCCCAATTTTCATATTGAGTCTATGTTTCCTATTAGTCTCCAACTACCTTATGCTCTTATTCGAAGGAAGTCTTAGCATGAGTTGATCATTCCTCAGTTACCTTATCTTTTCATGGCATCCATTCCTGATACAGTTACTGGCTTGTGCACATCTTGTTCGTCTGATTTCTTCCAAATTATCCCATGTTGCTGTGTACCTCTTGCTGGTTAATGGGGGATGCCTTAATTCCCTCCTTCCAGCGGATTCCATTTCGTCGAATTTAAATCATCTATTCTCGAATAGGAGTCTAGATTCCATTGAGTGCCTTGATACTTGTAGTCATCAGTGGTAGTTTCTCTCTCTATCAACTATTTTGGGAATACATCAATGTCCCCTTATCGATGGATTCTCTCAAGTTTTAACCTCAACACATCTATTCACACTTGTTTGATTGCACTCTATACCTTGATTCCCATTACCATTATCGGTGTGATATCTCGTGCATGTTAATGGTATACATCAATAACCGGTAATCAGATGATGGTCCATCGTGTTCGACCTCAACACCTTTCTTCGCGTGATGGGACATGTACTAGTAGCGGTTTGTGTAGAAGACCTCTGAGATTGGTGGTATTCCATATATGCTACCTCCTTGATCGTGCCAGTATTCATGAAATGTTATCTCTCATGCCCAGATTCTAGTGTTCTATCATATGTCTTCATTCAGTATGGAGATCTTATTTCACTATATATTGTACTTGTTGATGACCACATGTGACATATGTCTATTATGCATATTCATGGCCATGGTACTATTATGTATTTGAGACTTCTACACTTCATATTTGCAGTCACATGCTGAGATGTATCATAGTATTGTACTGATGAGTGGTTGGTTTTTCCACCTAGGTATTCATTACTCCACTTCTAGGATTGGTATAATGTATTTTGGCCATCATGTTACCCCTCTGACTTCACACATTAGGGGGATCTATTATAGCTAATTTTACCATACTTGGTAGATCATGTCTTTATGGCCTTCCATGTCCCTATGCAAACTCTTTGGACCCCCTTTGGTCAAAATAAACTTTGATAATCTAAGAAATACCTTTAAAAATCCCTAATTATTTCTATACATGGGTCACTGTTAGTTTTTCAACATTAAGCTAGCATTATTAGGATCTTTAACTGAGATAATAACAAGCACAGCAATCAAACACAAGAGACAATGAACACAGTGTTTTTCCTCGAGGAAACCATAAAGGAGAAAACCCCACAACCTCCTCATAGATAAAATCAACACCAAAATAGAAAATCCCAAAACAGTAAGTGATATCTCGACAGCAGTAATCTTCTTCTTGTCTAGCCTTAGTGTCTTCTCCTTCCTCAACTTATGCACTACACTTGAGTGTGGATGAGTTGTGTGATAAATAGAGACTCCATCTCTCTATTTATACTAATCCCGGCATGACTAAAACCCTACTAGGTCTGACCTCTACTAGGAGAGTCTAATAACCCTAGTGGCCTGGAACTGCAGGGAATTTAACCCTTAGACAATCAAAGGGTTACTCACTATGACTTGACATGACTTGTTTACATAATAGACCCTCCCGATTGGAACATCAGGGCATGACAACATGACTCAATTACATAATAGATACATCCCGAAATAAACATCAGGTTACAAGACATAAGATACATAGATGAATACATTCCGAAGTTACAAATACATCAACACTCCCTCTTAACTAGGAAGGTNTCGTCTTCTTCTCTGCATCAACTGGATCATCTCATCATCTTCAAGTCTTCTTCAGTATTCGAGTCTTATTTGTCTTTGAGTCTTCAAGTCATCTTCTTCTTCAAGTCTTCTTCGCCTTTGAGTCTTCAAGTCATCTTCTTTCTCTTTATCATAGGATCTGCATCATCATGACTACTAGTTCATCACTGCTAGATCATCACTTTATCTAGATCATCATCAAGTCTGGATCATCTCATCTGGATCACTTGATCTAGATCATCAAGTTTGGATCATCATCACAACTAGATCGTCACTTGATCTGGATCATCATCTGCTATCTCATAATGGTGCTATCTCAATTCTTCTCGTCACAGGAAGTTCTACAGAGTCAATCCTATAGGCCTACCCTTCATGTAGGTCTTCATCAGCGCTTGTATCTGACACTTAAGTTAGAATGGCCCACCCAACTCTTAAATATGACCACATCTTGTCAGAAAAGCACTCCCAGCACTCACATCTGACCTCATCTTGTCAGAAAGGCCCAGCACTCACATCTGACCCCATCTTGTCAGCAAGGCTCAGCACTTCTATTCGACCATGTGTAAACACATCGCATCGAAAAGGCTCTACACTTACATCCAACCTCATCTTGTCGGAAAGGCACTGCACTTACATCCAACCCCATCTTTTCGGAAAGGCACAACACTCACATCTGACCATGTGTAAACACATCACGCCAGAATGGCTCAGCACTTATATCCAACCTCATCTTGTCGAAAAGTCTCTGCACTTACATTCGATCATGTGTAAACACATCGCATTGAAAGGGTGTGTACTCACATTTGATCATGAGGGAACTAATCCCATCATCACCTCAGAATGGCCCCCAGTCCCAAACTGAGCTACCTGGTAACTGACCAGGTGCCTCCATTCCTAGAATGGCAGTTGCCCTTACATCTGTCCTACTCGATAGAATGGCCAACACTCACATATGACATGGAAGGAACTTAATCCTTTAGCCATGACAGAATGGTTCAACCCTTACATCTAATCAAGTGGGAACACATCCCTCTATCACATTAGAATGGCTTCTCAGTCCTACACTGAGTTTTCCTGGTAACTGACCAGGTGCCTCCATTCCCAGAATGGAAATTTCCCTTACATCTGTCCTACTCGACAAAATGGCCAGCACTCATATCTGACATGGAAGGAACCAATCCTCTCACCATGATAGGATGGCTCATCCCTTACAACTGACCATGGAAGGAACCAATCCTCTCACCATGTTAGAATGGCTATGGGTCTCATCACTTCTTCTTGGAGGAAACCTCGATCTGGAGAACACCAAGCTTCTCCCTGAAGTACTCGAACTTTAGCCTAGCCAATGGCTTCATTAATACATCAGCTATCTGTTCCTCCATCGCAACATATTGGAGCTTCACTGCTCCCCTCTGCACCATATCTCTGATATAGTGATACTTGATCTTGATATGCTTCGACTTGTCATGGAACACTGGATTCTCTGACAACTTCATGCAACTATGGTTGTCACAATGTATACAAGTAGCATCCAACTGGAGATCAAATATATCGGACAGTAGCTTCTGTAGCCATACTACCTCACAACTAGTTGAACAAGCTACGACATACTCTGCTTCAGCTGTACTCAGTGCCACACAGGATTGCTTCCTGCTAAACTAAGAGATCACACCTGATCCCATACTAAAGCAACATCGTAAAGTGATCTTCCTATCAATGGCACTGCCTACCCAATCTGAATCAACATAAACGTCTAGGTTAATCTTTTGATTCGCATCATGCTTGAGCCCATAATCAACTGTACCCCTCAGGTACCTCAGAATATGCTTTGCAGCAATCAAGTGAACATTTCTCGAATATGTCAAGAACTGGCTCAAGGTGTTCATAGCAAAGCAAATGTATGGTCTCGTGTTCATCAAGTACATCAAGGACCCAATCATTTGACGATACATCATAGCATCAACCGTCTCTGATGAAGCATCACTCAATAGCTTCAAGTTCGATGCCATAGGTGTGGCCATGGTCTTGCAATCCATCATCCCAAACCTTTTTAGGATCTCTACTGCATACTTCCCTTGTCCAAGGAAGATTCCATCCGCACTCTGCCACACCTCCATACCCAGAAAATAATGCATCATACCCAAGTCCTTCATCTTGAACTCAGCAGCAAGCTTTCTCTTCGTATCGACAATCAACCCATCCATACCTATCACAAATATATCATCTACATATAGTAGAATCATCACTGGGTTGCCATCTTCAACCTTGTATTAAAGGTTGGAATCTGCTTTACTCTTGGTAAAGCCCAAGCTGGATAGAAAGCTGTCAATTATGTCGTACCATGTCATGGGTGCCTGTTTCAAACCATATAGGGCTTTCTTCAATCTGCATACATGAAACTCCCTATCATGTGTCTCAAAACCAAGTGGTTGTTCTACATACACTTCCTCTTCCACTACACCTTCAAGAAAGCAGTCTTGACATCCATCTGGTGTATCTTCCATTTCATCACTGCAGCCAGAGCAAGTATTGATCTGATGGAAGTGTATCTTGCTATAGGTGCAAAGGTTTCTTCATAATCAATTCCTTCTTTCTGAGAGAAACCTTGAGCCACAAATCTTGCCTTATATTTTTCAATGTTGTCGTCTGCAGCATGCTTGATCTTGTATATCCATTTGGAAGTCACAACTGACTTCTCTTTTGGTCTTGGGACAACATCCCAAACATCATTCTTCATGATCAACTGATACTCTTCGATCATAGCATCCTTCCATTCTTTTCGTTCTGCCACTTCTTCAAAACTGGAAGGTTCTTTATCAATGAAATCACATAGTAAAGCTACATACCCAGAACAGGATCTGGTTCTCCTTCTTTCTCTATGATTGTATTCTGGGGCCCCATATCTTTCTGCACCTTGTATAAGTTCTCGTACCCAAGCAGGTTTCCTCTTATGAGGATTCTTCTCCAGAGGTGGATCTACAGGTCTTTGTGGTTCTTCAAATTCTCGATCTTCTTCTTGAATTTCTTCGTTCATGGTTGTGTCATGAATTTTGGGTGCTTCTGCTTCTTTAGGTTCTTCAGCAGGTCTCTTTCTGGATTTGTTGTAAGCTATGTCTTCATCAAATGTCACATCCCTGCTGATGTCAATATTCTTGTATCCTGGGAAATAGATTATGTAAGCCTTCAAGATTTCAGAGTATCCCACAAATATACCCTTCTTTCCTGAAGGATCTAATTTGGTTCTCTTCTCTTTTGGAATGTGTATGTACACAGGACAGCCGAATATTCTGAGATGGCTGACTTCTGGTTTCTTGCTAGAGAATACTTCTTCAGGAGTCTTTCTCTCGAGTACTATGTGGAGTACGATTCTATACATACACCGTTGTTCTGGTAGCTTCCACCCAAAGATGCATAGGAATATCTTGATCATGAAGCATTGCTTTTGCAGCTTCCATGATAGTTTTGTTCTTCCGTTCTGCAATCCCATTCTGCTGTGGATTATAAGGAGTAGAAAACTCCCTCTTAATCCCTGATTCTTTACATAGCTCTTTGAATTCATTTGAAGTGAATTCTCTGCCATTATCTGATCGAAAAGTCTTGATCTTCTTTTCAGTGTGATTCTCGATCAAGGCTTTGAATTCCTTGAATTTGATGAATACTTCATATTTATTCTTCATGAAGTAAACCCATGTCTTCCTAGAAAAATCATCAATAAAAGAAACATAATATGCATACCCGCTTAGTGAGTTTGATGACATAGGACTGCATACATCGGAGTGGATGATTTCCAAGATTCCTTTTGCTTTGCTTTCACTACTTGGAAATGTCTTCTTTGTGTTCTTTCCTTTCACACATCCCTTGCAGACCCCATCATGTTTTGCTTGCATTTCTGGAAGACCTTCAATAGCTTTGCTTGCAAGAGGTAGTGCTCTGTAATGCACATGTGCAAGCCTTCTATGCCAAAGTTCACTTGGCTTTATTGTGTCATGGACCAAGGCTTGTTTTGGATGGCCCTTCAATTTGTACAAACCTCCTTCTTGTTCACCAATCACTACCGCATCATCGATAGTCTTTCCTCTTGGCCACATGATGACTTGACCATCTATGAATGCAACCCTCATTCCTTTTGCATCCAATGCTGATATGGAGAGAAGGTTCTTCTTGAGTCCTGGCACAAACAATACTTCCTTCATAGTTAGAGACTTACCAGAGTCTAGTTTATAGGAATATTACCCACTACCTTTTATTGGATATTGGTAGTCATCTCCTAGCTTCACCTTGTGAGGTGATTCATGTTCTGAAAGTCTCACAAAGGATTCCTTGAATCCTGTCATATGTTTGGAGGCCCCACTATCAATAAGCCAATCATCACTCTCATGAGTAATGTTTCTTGTGAGAGTGGACATCAAAACATATTCATCCTCGCTTGAAGAATCTTCACTTTCATATCTATATCTCTTCTTGGATGGTTCATCATCCTCTGCAACATGAGCATGATGTCTTCTCTTTCTTCCCTTCTTCTTGTGAGGGCTACTTTTTTTCTTAGGACAATCTCTAGCAAAGTGTCATTTTTCATCACATGTATAGCAAATGAAATTAGACCTATCTCTAGGCTTTCTAGAGTTATTCCTGTGATGAGAGTACTTATTTCTATGATGGTTGGATCTGGATTTCTCGGATTGTACTATGAGAGCTTGATCTTCACTTCCCATCTTCTCTTCTCGAGCTGCTATCCAAGCTTCTTCTTGAGAACATTCTTCCCACAGTCTGTTGAACTTGACTAACTTCTTTCTAGCATAGATCCCTTGAATGAAAGAGTCCCATGTCCTAGGGAGACCATTCAAGGTGGTCATCACAATTTCTGCATTCTCCACTTCTTCATCTACTACTTCCAATTGTTCCTTGATCTAAGAAACCCTTGTGAAGTAATACTAGATGGTCTCTGCATTCTGGATCTTCACATTCTTCAGTTGATTTCTCAGAGTCATCTTCTGATTTATATTCTTCCCTTCAAACAATTTGGTTAGGGCATCAAACATAGCTTTAGGTGTCTTGAGAGAGGACACCTGTGGGATAAGGTGATCCTTGATAGAATCAGCAATGATCCTCCTTTCCATAACCATCTTCTTCTTATGTAAGGCCTTTGCCTCATCTCCCTCTAGAACTGGAACCTCCTCATGGATGTAGGAGTCTAACTCATTTTCTTCCAGGACCAAGGAGATCCTATACTTCCAGGCTCGGAAGTTATCAGCTCCCTCAAGCTTTTCATCAAGCTTGGTATGATGAGACATCTCAACTGAGAACATCAAATGGAAATACAATAGATTTTATATCTTACCAGGTTCAAGATGTCGGATATGAAACTTGAGCTGAAATCCTACAATACTGGATTAGGAGAAAATTAGGGTTTTGCTTTTCCAGAGTTTTGTCCACCTGGATGCCTTGAAATTTGTCCCCAACTTCGATTTTGGGGAGGAGATCAATCCAGACCTGGGCTCACTGAAAAATTCCTCTTCTGTAAAAAGCCCTAATTTTCGACAGTAGTGTGAGGTCCAAAACTGAAAAACCTCAGAATTGGATTCTTCTTCGACAGAAAGATGCGCCCTAAGGAGGAGAGTTATTCCACCTTACTTTTGCTGAAAATATATGGAGCAAGATCCACAAACTAAGAATCCCTAGTTCCCACAGTTGCATAGTGTCTTCTTCTTAGGTTAGCTCTGATACCATGTTAGTTTTTCAACATTAAGCTAGCATTATTAGGATCTTTAACTGAGAGAATAACAAGCACAGCAATCAAACACAAGAGACAATGAACACAGTGTTTTTCCTCAGGGAAACCATAAAGGAGAAAACCCCACAACTTCCTCAGAGATAGAATCAGCACCAAAATAGAAAAGCCCAAAACAATAAGTGATATCCCGACAGCAGTAATCTTCTTCTTGTCTAGCCCCAGTGTCTTCTCCTTCCTCAACTTATGTGCTACACTTGAGTGAGGATGAGTTGTGTGATAAATAGAGACTCCAGCTCTCTATTTATACTAATCCCAGCATGACTAAAACCCTACTAGGGCCGACCTCTACTAGGAGAGTCTAATAACCCTAGTGCCCTAGAACTGCAGGGACTTTAACCCTTAGACAATCGGAGGCTTACTCACTATGACTTGACATAACTTGTTTAAATAATAGATCCTCCTGATTGGAACATCGGGGCATGACAACATGACTCAATTACATAATAGATACATCCTAGAATAAACATCAGGTTACAAGACATAAGATACATAGATGAATACATTCCAAAGTTACAAATACATCAACAATCACAAGCTTACATCCCGTGTGTACATGTAGCTTGGCCCACTATGACCCGCGTACATCAAGAAATGTGCCCAAAAAGAAAATATTTTTTAGTTTTCCTCAATGAGTCACGAATAGCTTGACTATCGGCCTTCCATATGCCTGGAAATGATCTGACTTGACCCTTTACTACCTATTAAAGGGATATATGTTGAGCCTCTTAGATGCATTAGAGGACGATAACTTATGAGAGCAACGAAATTATAGTGGATTTGTGCCCCCTTCATACATGCTTGAGTCTACATCCCTTTGTCCTTTTAAGCATCCATTGATGCTCTTCACAAGCTTGTCGTTGTCTTGTGAGCTTGCTTTTGACATGGAGGATTGAAGTGGTGGAGACCCAGGTGGAGGACTCGGTCTCTCGATTTCGACGAGGTGCTGACAGAGTTTGTCACTTGTATCTATGTTTATAATTAATAGAAATATCCATTTCTTGTCCATTGTATGTGTGTAACTATGAATGTTCTTTAGCCATGGATGTAGTTTCTTCAATTTATACATATTGGTTTTATATATGCTAGAGTATGCCTAACACTTAATAAATATCAGTCTTTTCTATTTTGTCGTTGTTGATAATGGAATGTAGGTGCAAGTGTGGTTGAAAAACTCAACGGGGATATACTACAACCGTTCGGAATAAGGTACGTCTTCTATCCCTTAGTGTTAGCTTTGTTTATCTCTATTGCATATGGAAATGGATTTATTTTTGGTTTCATACAATCTGTTGTCGTATACCCATCATCCATAAGAATTTTTCTCTGTAACAAAATTAGCGACTCCACTGGGGAGTTTCCTTTTTAGTGGGGTTGTGGGTGCACTTTTTCACTGGATTTTCTCTCTATTTCTCCCTGTTTCTGTGGCGCATTTAGTAGTAGGTTCATCCATTGACACTCCCCTAGAGTGGTTTGACCCTTGTCCTTCTTTTTACCACTTTATTTTTTATATACGCGGGTCAGAGTATGTACAACCACGTATATAGATGAGTTGTCCTCTACCTAGTCATGTGCATACGCTAGTGTTCTTTGAACAGTCACGTACATCCTCCCTTTTGGTTGATTTTTTGATGTGGGAATTTGTTGGGTGGGTTGTGAGTGTGGTTGGGTCTTCCTGGGTACTGATGTTGTCTATTGACTGCTTCTTTTGTGACCAGAGACCCCTTTTTCATTGATTTTTCTTTGAAAGTAGTTCTAGTCATTTATCTCCTTTTTTGTTTTGCCATTAGTGCATTAGTATTTTTGTCTCAGTGTCTTGCTTGGCTTGTGTTTTATGCTTGCTATAGAGACTGAGAATTTTAATGACTCTTATTGTATTTTCATTCTTTTATACTAAAAATACAAAATAATTATATAGTTGCATTCTTAATTGCATCTCACATATGGATTTAAGGAGGTACTTGCATTGGATTGCTTAGATGAGAGTTGTGTTTAGGCTTTCATATAGGAAGGATTACATTGGCATTTGGAAAGGAATGAATTTTTGTGCATTTCAATTTAGTGGCATACCCCTTTCTTCATATTTAAAGACAAATTGCACTTGGCATCATTTGGTAGGTGGGCATATGTATTTCACTGCCGAGTCATAACATCGCAAGTTCCATGGTCAATACCCTTGAGTAATTGCAACCCTTAAAATTAACACTTAAACATAAAATGGACTACACTTTTTATTTGATAAAGGTACACCAAAAATCTTAGGTTGTAGAGTCTTGGAATAGGGTGTCGTGAGTAAATTTTTCCAAGACTACAAAACAAAATAATTAGGTGTATGCCCAGGTGAGAAGATAAATCCTTGATATAATTAGTGTTCTCAGGAGGCTACTCTTAAACAAGAGTTAAGCATGAGGTAGTGTACACGTTTGTGGTGGTGATAGCCCCTTGCCACTCTCTATGCAGCGCCAGACATATTTCCAGGATCTTATTCGTATATGGGGGATTTAGAGGTATCTTTGGTGCTTTCGAGATTCAGTATTTGTTACCCTGCCCATACGGTATATCCATCCTACGACTATCCACCTAAGAATTGATTATATTGTGGTGACCTTAGTTTCCTTACCTGGGTATCGTAGGGTTATTTGCAGAGGTTATTCTGTGAGTGTCCAAATCCAGGTAGGGGTTGGATAGCACAGTTGCTTTAGGTGTTGAAGCTAAGGGATATTATAATTGGTTACACACCTCTGCTAATAGTGTATGGGGGTTTTAGGCCTCTCCTAAGCAATACATACCTGTTGCATTCGGGAGCTCATTTATCCTCCCTCTTGGCTTGTTTGCATATGACTTATATTTTCTTAGGGGTGTGCTCTTTGTGCACTAGTTGGATTTAGGGATTGTGGTTACTTGAGTAGATTTATGTTCTCTTGAGTTCGGGTCCTTTTATGTTCAACACGCCCGATATCACTACTAGTATCCAGTCGCCCGCTCTAGGTCCTAGTGTGGACCCTGGTGTTGGACTGGGGTTCACCACAACCCCTTACCTTTCTCATAGATTCATAATTGGTCATATTTCATCCTCTACTCTATTTGTGGGATTATGTCCCATCGTCCACCGCATTGTTTCCTTTGAATGCAGTTGTCATGATCAATCCTCCCTATATCCTATAGTTTGGAATCTTTATTGATTGTTTCCAGTTGTTTTTCACTAATATTATTGTCATGTAGGGTCCATTTTTTGTACACTATCTCCGAGGCTTTGACCCATTTGTTCCCATGACAAGTATAATTTTGAACTGGCATATAGGATAGGATCACTTTTTGTATGCATCATTCATTGTCTTATGACCATGTCTCCTTAACTAAGGTATGAACCCACTTCGTAATGTTACAGAACCTCATATTGCTACTAGAAGTGACATTACATAAGTGGTAGAGCCTTCCTATTCATGGGTGCCCTAGTTAGATCCTGCTTTGCCATTTGGTACCCATGTTGAGATTATTCCCTTAGGTCTAGGATATCCCCATAGTCAAGCCATGCCTTTGAGTGAGAAGCTCATATTCTCTCTTGAACTTTATGTTGGTCATATCCCACAAGGACTCCCGTTGATATCAAGTTGTAATTGTATTTCATACATCTACTTGTTATATTACGCTTTACGTCGGCTCCCTGCTTCAGTTTTATGATCCATATAGCCCAAGCTTGCCCCAATTCCAGCCAAGCAGAGCCTTTCATATATATTTTGTAGATTGATTACCCCTTACCCATAGGATACATCCCCCTAAGTATCCTTAACCTTTATGTGCTTGCTTGCATTGAGCATAGGTATGTTCTACTGCTTGGAACTAGTTTGCTTTCCCGCGACACTCGTTTCCTCCTAGTTTTGTACTATAAGCAATTTTAATCTTTTTTAATATTTCCAATATGAAAAAGACCAAAACATTTAAAAAAACAAACATAAAAAGTCGGACAGGAAATGATATTACTTTCGGCAGTTGTTGTGTCATGTTTCCTTCAAACAAAGCACTATATATTCCATCCATTGGTTGGATTATTACTATTACTTTACGAGTTTTACTTGTTACTCTGAGTTTTCTCCACCGACTGATTATGCTTATAGTCCCTATGGAGACTCTATGGATGCCTCCTATGTCACATATTTCTCCCATTTTTCATATTGAGTCTATGCTACCTCTATGTATCCATCTTCCCTATGCTCTTGTTCAAAGAAAGTCTTAGCCTGAGTCGACCATTCCTTAGTTACCTTGTCTTTGCATGTCAACTATTCCTGATATAGTTATTGGTTCATGCACATATTTTTCATCTAAGTTCTTCCCAATTATCCAGTGTTTTTGTGTACCTCGTGTTGGTTGATGGGGGATTCCTTAATTCCCTTCTTCTAGTGGATTCCATTCCATCGACTTCAGATCATCTATTCTAGAATAGGATTCTAGAGTCCATTAAGTTCCCTGAGACTTGCAATCATCAGCGGGAGGTTCTCTTTCCATCAACAGTTTTGGGAATACATCAATGTCCCCTAATCGATGGATTTTCTCAAGTGTTCGACCTCAACACATCTATTCACACTTGTTTGATTGCACTATGTACCTTGATTCCCATTATCATTATCAGTGGGATATCTCATGTCTATTAATGGTATACATCAATCACCAGTAATCAGATGATGGTCCATCATGTTCGACCTTGATGCCTCTATTCGTGTGATGGGACATGTACCAGTAGCGGTTTGTGTAGAAGACCTCCAAGCTTGGTGGCATTCCATATATGATACTGTTGTTTAGAAAAACACACCCTTATAACCTATGGTCTCTTGGGTTACCAACTTACTAAGCTGTACTTGCAGACAATCAGCCATGTAGAAAATGAAATAGGAATAGGAAGAAAACTTAGTAAACCTGGTTTATGACGGTTGATCCAAGCTTTTCTTATCCTCTTCCAGTTTCTTCCATAGCTTCTGGGGCTTCTCTGATCACCTGCAAATATATGATGTATATATCAATGGTTAATGAAAAACATATTCATAATGAAATTATAAGATAATTCAATAATCAGCATATACAAGAGTGCACAATATTGGAAGAAGAACTTTATTTATTAACAAACAGAGAATGGTGAGATTACAACCCAACTTCTAAAAACAAGTACTCCTTCTGCAAACCAAGGACACTGAGTTCTGCTTCTCCAAGATGTTTGAAGGAATACCACCAACATAAATTTTCTCTTCTAGGAATGATCTGATTAGCCCCATCCCATGCCTTCTATTTATACATGGGGAAATAGAGAGGTTTCGATGGTT
This sequence comes from Pseudotsuga menziesii, assembly GCA_001517045.1. Classification (NCBI taxonomy): domain Eukaryota; kingdom Viridiplantae; phylum Streptophyta; class Pinopsida; order Pinales; family Pinaceae; genus Pseudotsuga; species Pseudotsuga menziesii. The sequence goes on from LPNX010220643.1 coordinate 253,988, forward strand.
GAGACAATTGAGATAGTTATGATTAGGGGCTCAACTGATCTTGAATAATCGTGATTTATATTTTTTAACTTTGAATTAAGGTAGACATGAGTATTGATATATGCAAGTCGTGTATGAAATTATCCTTGCTTTAAGGAAACCCAAGTGTTCAATATATATGTGTGTTGCAATGCATATACCCGCATGTGACACGTGGGTTGTTGTGAAAATAGTTGCATGTGCAACCCTAATGTCCAAATAAAAATATATTCAGCTAGTCAGGAGATGATGTATCAACAGCCATGCCCATCTATAGTTTTTTTGCTACTTCAATCCAGTTTGTCCTTTTGTGTCCCGACATATTACATGTCAGTAATCGGACGTAGAAGTGCCATTTTACATGATAACAGATGACCCCTAATGTGTGAGGTCAGAGGGAAGGGATGGCCGAAATACGTTACAATATTTTAATCTTTGGAGAACCCAAGTGTCTAAGGCAGCAGAGGAGATACTTGAAACATATACATATCAATGTCATATACAAAATCATATCCGAGGATGCCATGTTCAATATAATGGAACACTAGCTCATTTACAATATTTGATTACATCATATGATACAAGTAACAAGACCACGTATATTAAAAAGGTGGATCGAAGCCACAATATACAATGATGAGTCTTCAAAATCTGGAAGCTATGTAACTGATCATAACACAATCTTGCGCAACTTAGGCTATAGATGTGAACCTAAGGTCTTCATTGAAATCCAAAGGAACTAGTACAATCCCTACCATGTGAATAGATGTGCTGAAATTGAACATAGAAGGAACTCAACAGAATGCCAGACGATGAGTGAAACTGACAACTGAAGCAAAGGATTTCACCAATAATGATAATGAATCCTAAGGTACCATCATCAAAACTCTAGGTCTTTGTCTTCAAGAAGTGCTCATGAGAAACTGTATTGTGATGAGGAAGGAAATAGATCCTCCAATAGATAGCACGAGTGACTAGGAACTGGATATGGGGAGGTAGACACAAGTAATACACAAATAGGATAGTGATGGAATCAGGATAATAACAATTGAAGGGATAGATCCTTGAATAATGAGCATGACACAGAGATGACCCAAGGCAGGTTTTAACTTGCAGATAGGACAACTAGACTTATCTGTCATGTAGGAGACATGATTAGATTCCCCATGTATAAAATACAAGTGGAGGAAGATAAAAAACTCAAAGTAATAGCTGAGCTAAAAGTGTAAAATGAGACATGAGTATCAAAAAGTTCAGAGAGTTCTATGTTCAAGGAGGACATGCTGCCACTATTTATAACCAAAAGAGAGTAATTCTTCCTTATCTTTCCTGTTAAATTTTAACGAGTCTAGGAAATTCAACTCAGATCTCTCTCCATTTTTGACAAGGTTGAAGAGGGGAGAGAATAATGCTTGATAAGGTTACTGATTCGTGGATTTTACGAGCCTGAACTAGTATATGCTCATTGGTGTTTTCATATTTTGAGAGTCTGAAAATTCTGAAGAAGACTCCAGTGAGGTGATTTTTCATTTAATTTAGTCCCCTGAGGCTGGAAAAGTATAAAACAAACCACAAAATAACTCTCTTAGCTTCCAAATAAGTAAGGCGCATCTTATTCATACTTAGTCAGGAAGGTCCGAAAAAGGTTAAATTACCACCTACCCAACGCTCCTTCAAAAGCACCATATAACCTGAGTTTTACAAGTTTGAAGGAAGGAAAGATCACTCGGAAATATCCATTTGATTATGAGAAATGGGGATTACAACAATAAACTTGATGCTTTGTTCTTTAAGGTTTAGCGAGCATGACAAAGACATAAAGTACGCTCAGAATCTTTTTCATCTTTGGGTCCAGAGCACGAAAAAGAGAAAACTAAGCTCATACCAGGAGTTCCTTTTTTGTAATTTTAGTCCCTCAGGTCCGGAAAAGTGATAAACCTATGCCTGAGAATACTCTTCTCAATTCCAAAGAAAAGAGAGTGCTCATTTTTTGTAACTATTCCACATGGTCTAAAAAAGCGATAAACTACCACCAATGTGGATTCCCATTCACTTATTCTTAACGATTCTGAACGAACAAGTTTACTCAGCAGTCAAGTCTATTTTGAGGAGTTAGACATGGGCCTAAATAAACTCCATATCTTTTCGTGAAGTTTTAATGAGTCCAGAAAATTCAACTCGCGGCCTCCTTGTTGTTTTTAATAAGCTTGAAGGAGAGTAGAAAGAATGCTCTAAATGCGAGGAGACGGGTGTCATAGGCAGGAGAAACTAGTTCCAAGCACGAGGAACAAACCTATGCATAATGCAAGGAATATGAGCAAGATAAATACACTCGAGGAACATCTCCTCAAGGTAAAAGGTGTAAAGTTGCAAAGGAAAAATGGTACAAGGCTGAGTGATGACAAGAGCAGAGATGAGGGCTTATATAATGAGATAAAAGCGTGGTAGCCTATATCAGGCTCATAAGCACAAGCAGGAAACATGAAATTGTAGTTACAACTTGAACAAAAATGTGAGGTCAGTAAATAATTGTGAATCCAACTACAAATCCTTTCTCCAAGTAACAACAACATCAGAAACATTTTTCAAAGAAAAGATCCAATGCAGGTCACTTTGGCAGAAACACATGCGACTTTGCTATCTTCTATAAAATGTCTATTAAAGGTAGAATCAATAGAAGAGGACTCTATAGTGATAAGGACTGAGGATTTATAATCCATAATATCAACCTTAGAAGAAAAGAAAAAATTTAAAAGGGAGATAGAGTCTGCAGGAACAAGCTGAGTATCACAAGAGTTGAAAAAATCATAAGAAAAATCAAAATCATCAAGATCGTTGACTTGTTGTTCGAAGGGGGAGTCCAAAAACTCAAAAAGACCAACATAATAAGACCAATCCATGAAAAGATCAGGTTTACTAAGAAAATCAAGGTTAGACTTAGTCACAACTTAAACAACATCCAAAAGAAGGTTGGACTGTATCAAAGACTCTGGGAAGAATTCATCCAAAGGAAGGAGATAATCCAAGATAGGACACATGTCTAAACTTTCAAATGGATCGATAGAGTGGAGAGAAGGCTCCATAGTCTGTATAGGATGACTCACCTGGTCAACTGCTGGGACCAAGTCCCAAGAAGGTAATCATGAAAACAGAGGCTGCTTCTCAATATAAAATGAATGCAAAGGACATCAGGCAACATATCTCACCCATGGCGGGGTAGTGTATATAGAAACACAAGGAATCAATAAATGAAAGACATGGTCTCTAGTTGGGTCAGGAGACAGATCAAGAAAATCCAACTGATTGATAGTGATAATTTCTTCGCCATGATTAAAGTACATCACATGAAATAATGTTGACACCACAGCTTGCATGGCATAGACATAATCACGTTCGAGGAGCATATTGAAGTCCAAGAGGTCTTCTATCACCATGAAGTCAATTAAGATGATATTCCCACCTAAAGTAACAGGTGTTTGAGAAATAATTCCCAAGGATATACTAGTTATTCTATCAAATGCCAGTAACTGACTAGAAGTTGAAACAAGGCTGGGATATCCCATGCCTCGCCAAGAACAAGAAAAAAAGATACTAACTGAGGCTCCTTCATCAACAATACAACGAGAAATCATGTACCGTCTAACTTTCACCTTTATTTGGAAAGGTGTATGAGAAGGAAGGCACGGCTCAACTAGGCCATCCCAATCAAAGGAAGCAATCTGAGAGCTTGGTGGGGGTTGATCCGAAGTGAGTTCAATGCCCCCTTGTTCTGTAAGTTCTGAACTGGAAGTGAAGAAAATGTGACTAGTCACACACTTCACTCTCCAAAGGAAAAGTGGGATTGATCGACAATGGAATCGATTCAACTGTTTCATGAAAGTCACTCTCTGAAGGGAGAGTGGGATTGACCAAAGATGACATTGGTTCAATCAAATAAGGATCACTCTCCAAAAGAAGAGTGGGGTGAACCAAAGACTGGGAAGGTTCAACCACTAGGTCAACCAAAGGTTGAGTAGGTTGTTGAGAAACTATAGGTTGTTCAGGAGAAGAAAATCCTTGATTCTCAGACCAGACTCTTCGCACCTCTGCGATGACAGGGCACTAGTGAGTAAGATGATCTCCCTCACACAACTTACAAGGGAGCTTAAGTTTGCACTTCAAATGGCTAGTTTTATCAATGGTGTCAACATGACTAGCAGTGGGTAGTTGTTTGCTCTTAGCATGACCTAGAGAGGCTGAGAGTTTCCCCCAGTATGACCATCAGAGGCTGGGTGACTGGGTCTAATATAACTAAGAGATACTAGTTATTGAGAGAATTTAGAATGTTCAAAAATGGGATGACCATGAAACCAAACTCTTCATACCTTTGCGATGGCAGGGCATAGATAAGTAAGGTGGTCTCCCTCATAAAGCTTACAAGGAAACTTGGGCTTCTATTTTGAATGGGTAGTATTTTCAACAGTGTCAACATGACTCACAGTGGCTGATTGTTTTCCCTCAGCATGAACCACAGAGGCTAAGAGACTGCCCCCGGCATGACCTGCAAAGGATGAGAGACTGGGTCCAACATGACCTGTAGAAGTTGGACTGGCACCACCAGCATGAACAAACAAGGCTGGATGGTTAGGATCAACATGCTTTGCAGCAATTGAGTGTGTGCCCCCAACATGACCTTCAGAGGCTGGGTGGATGGATCCAACATGACCTACAGAGGTTGGATGGGGAGGTTCAAATTAACCTACAGAGGTTGAACGGGTGCCCTCGGCATGAACTGTAGAGGCTGGGTGGTTGGATCTAACATGACCTGGAAATGTTGGAAGGATCCCACCAGCATGATCAGTAGAGGCTACATGGTGAAGATCAACTTGACTTACATAGGTTGAGTGCTTAGATCCAACATGACATGTAGAGGTTGGATAAGTGCCCCCAGCATGAACTGCAAAGGTTGGTTGGTGAGGTTCAACTTGACTTGCAGAGTTTGAACGAGTGCCCCCTTGCTTATGTGTCTTCTTCTTATTCCTTCTTCTTTTACTCCTTTTAGGTTGTTGGTACTAGTATCAGTACTTTCACCACATGAGGTAGAAGGAGGAGGAGAAGCAGATACATGTGAAGGGGAAGCAGTGTTTTGATTCCCTTGATATAAGGAGCTTACTTGAGAAGCATCATGAGCATTATGACAGTTGGAGTGGAAAAAAACCACAATGGTATCCCTAGGGTGAATCCAGGAAGATTCAGGGTGGTCATCAAAGGAACACCGGCATTCCTTGTGAGAGGAATAGTACAAGGAGTTCCCAACATGGGGATCTCTTGGTTGGTGTTCAAAGGGTTGTTAGCCATAGTTTCAAAAAATAATACAAATTCTGAGGTCGACATGAAACCAACAGTACAAAGAACACACCACTAGATAAATACCTAAGTATCAAGCCAGGAAAACAAAGATGCCTTCCAAAGGAAAGTCTGGGATGATGAGGGCCCAGAACTAACCATTGAAGGAAGGAGAGTAGTTACTTGGTGTCTCATGAAGTTCCCTATGGGTGCAAGCATTGGAATCACCCAACCACCCTCCTATATTTTCTATGGAGGTTACATTCCAAGTCTACCCTAGGTGCACTGGAAATAGCCTTCCAATGCCACCTATGTAAGATCCTAGTAGACAAGATACTAAGGCAACCAAAATCATGGAGAAATTCTGGCAGAACTGTCATCAGTCCAGTCAATGCACATGGGCAAGGTAGAAAATCCTGAAACCCAAATAGTAATAGGAACCACACGGGGCTAGGAGGAGGTACTGGATGAGTCCCCAAATGTGCAGCAACTCTAGTGTATGTTTTACTAGGAAGTGGAGGGTTATCTCAACCAGCTTAGTATCGCACGACCTCATGCTTGACTCCAGTGTGAGAGGATATTTCTGGTGTCTTTCCTGATGAAGTTGGATTTTCTAATAGATAGGCCATTATGTTTGAGTTTGAAGTTTTGGGCAGTTAAGATATACCTAACCCAAAACACTAGCCTAGACTAGTGTGTTCCATCCCTATAAATGAACATTACTAATAAATTTTAAATATTAATCATTTATTTAAAAGGGTTGTTAATTACTTAAAGTGGGTGGTGAAGGTTTAACCAATGGTGTTTTAACTCAATGCTGAAATAAAATGACTAATCAAAGAGAAAAGAAATGCAAAAAGTAAAAACTATTCTCTTTCTTTTCAAACAGAAACTTGAAATCCGCAAAAGAACAATTTCTTTTTATTTTTTTCAAAAACAATGATATGCCATGCAATCTAGACTAAAAACCTAATCTACATGTATATAAAGCAAACATGTTTTTTTTCTTTTTCTTGAAAAATAACAAAAAGAACACGATGCAACCTAATGCAAAAAGTATAAAATAATTTTGTCTTTTCTTTTCAAAAAACTTCAAAAATTACAATGCAAATGAATGCAAACTTGAGCAAGTTTGAACAATCTAAACATATATAAGTAAATGATGCAAGTAGATCCTATAATGACACACTTCGACCATGAAGGAAGAAATGGCACAAAATCAAACTTAAAAAGATTACTAGATCCACAAACAAGGAGAAAGACAAACTCTAAATACAAACAGTAGTGTAGAGCATAAAGTGTTCCTAAGGACTAATCAATGACCTAGAACACAATCATTTAGACCCAAAAATCTAAGCAAGAAGGACCAACAACATTCATGAATGAACAAAGTCAAACACAAAGAACCCGAGGACTTGAAAGATCAAGCAAACTATGTGATGTGCAGGCCCAATACTTACAAAATCATGTCAGAAAGAGAACCTTCACCAAATTCTGAGAGGTCACCAAAATAGGGACAAGCAAAAACCCTATGAACTCAGAGAAAGCTACAGGAACATGCGACTATCAACAAGACAACCCGCATGTACTGCTAAAAATTTTCAAAGAAAAAAGTACTAGCAGACATGTCTTGAACATGCCAAACTAAAAATCAAAGGAAAAAAGAAGAAAAATCACACCCAGAATAAAAAAGAGCAAAGACTAGTCAAGAAATCTAAAGGAAAGGACCCACAGCAGGTTGGACTCTCCAGTGGAGTCACTAGTTCTGTTGTTCAGGAAAACATGCCCTTATAACCTAGGGTCTCTAGGGTTACCAACTTACTAAGCTATATTTGCGGACAATCAGCCATGTAGAAATTGAAATAGGAATCAGAAGAAAACTTATCAAAATTGGTTTATGACGGTTGATCCAACCTTTTATTCTCCTCTTCCAGTTGCTTCCACAACTTCCAGGGATTCTCCAAACACCTACAAAGAACAAGTTCTTCCTGCAAATATATATATATATCAATGGTTAATGAAAAACATATTCATATTGCAATTATAAGATAATTCAATAATCAGCATATACAAGAGTGCACAATATTGGAAGAAGAACTTTCTTTATCAATAAACAAAGAATGGTGAGATTACAACCCATTTTCTGAAACAAGTACTCCTTCTGCAAACCAAGGACACTGAGTTCTTTTGCTCCAAGGTGTCTGGAGGCATACCACCAGCATAACTTTGCTCTTCTAGGAATGATCTGATTAGCCCCATCCCATGCCTTTTATTTATACATGGGGACAAAAGAGAGGTTGAGATGGCTGAGATGGTTAAGATGGTTGAGACATTTAAGATAGTTATGATTAGGGGCTAAACTGATCTCGACTAATCATGATTTATATTTTTTAACTTCAAATTAAGGTACACACGAGTATTGATATAGGCAAGTCGTGTATGACACACTCCTTGCTTTAAGGAAACCCACGTGTTGTAATGCACATACTCGCATGTGACACGTGGGTTGCTATGCAAATAGTTGCATGTGCAACCCTAATGTCCAAATAAAAATATATTCAGCTGGTCAGGAGATGATGTATCAATAGTCATGCCCATCTATAGTGTTTGGGCTACTTCAATCTAGTTTTTCCTTTTGTGTCCCGACATATTGGATGTCGGTACTCGGACGGAGAGGTGCCATTTTACATGATAATAGCTCCCCCCTTTATCGTTCCAATATTCATGAGATGTCAGCTCTCATGCCCAAATTCTAGTGTTCTATCAGATGTCTTCATTCAGTATGGAGATATTATTTCCCTATATATTGTATGTGGCGATGACCACATGTGACATATGTCTATTATGCCTATTGATGGCCATGGTACTATTATGTATCCGGGATTGCCACACTTCATATTTGTAGTTACATGCTTAGATGTATCATTGTATTGTACTAATGAGTTGTTGGTTTTTCCACCTGGTTCTTCATTACTCCACTTCTAGGATTGGTATAAAGTATTTCGGCCATCATGTTACCCCTCTAACCTCACACATTAGGGGGCATTTGTCACTATCTGATTTTACTTTTGAAGGGTAATTGTTTGTTTTGTACAAGATTAGGATTTTGTAATATGATAGAGGTTTTATTTTGTTACAAATGGGATGTGACAATCAACATCTATACAGACTAGCATGTATTCTTGCATTAAACTCACTTGAGGCTGATTTAAGTTCATTGTATTTGAGCTCTCTATCCTTGATCTTCTGGACGTTTTAATAGAAGTCTATCTATCTGTTCATTGCAAATGAATATATCCTTGGAACATGTACATCACACTGAGAAGTAAAATCATATCGTTCAAGTAGTGTCACACTCATAAACCATTCCCGACATTATATGTTATGTAGATATTTATTTATTTGGATCTTTTAGCCATCACAAATTGTAGTTTTATCGTAATAGTTATTTGATGTGGAAGTTGAGAACTTGATCTTGTGTATTGACATGAGGGCACATTTTAAGTGTTCATTTTTCTTGTATTTTTAGTGTTTTAAGTGATACATCATCACTTGATTCCTACCTAATATTGTAGAGGGAATCCTTTTAATCATAGAACTTTCTTTTTGTTGGTACCATTATCTTGCTTATTTCTCCTCGAAGACCATATCTTTAATCAATTCATAGAGGAAAAATCACTATTGGTTTATGGATGTTACATGTCTCATATATTCTATTGGTTTCTCTACGGATTTCCATTTCATAGGCTGCTAAAAATATTTAGAAATAACAAATTAATCAAACATAACCCATACTACATGTGGTAGAATTTGGATATTTTTACCATGGTAGGAAAGGTTGGTTAGGAAATATGATGTGAAGTTTCATATAGAAGTTCTGGTTAATAAATATGATGTGATTCTCCATATCAGTGGTTGTAGTTTTTGGAGAAGTTGATTAAGGATTACCATAACCTCTTTTTTGCAATTATTGTTGTGTTTTGATCATAAGCTTAATCTGATCAAGTTTTATGTTTCAAATGTCGGAGCACTAGTTTCATGGGGTGCAACATACCTTCGTCAACTAGCACATAAAGATGATGTTGGTGTTATTCATCCTCGCATTATTAAATGGATGCATGAACTTCACTTTGTTCATGTTGCTTGTGGGGTTGTACATACTCTTGCACTGACTAATACTAGTTTTGTTCTTTGTCTTCTTCTTTTGCTTGATTGGTTTTTTGCTTTGTCTGATTCATGCGCTTTGTCTACTTCATTGGAACATATTCACTATATATCTTTGTATGCATTTTCTAGGGAAAATATCCAGTCCCAAGTTCATAAATTGGGATGAGAAGTAAGGAAGAAAGAAATATTGCATTTTACTTTTGAGTTTCTCTTTTGAACCAAAGTATCTAATTTTTGGGAAAATAAAAACTACATAAGATTGGGACTCACCTATCTACAGTTGTTGTTTCATTCATAGAGGAAATGGATACCTCTTCAATATTCATTCATCAATGGAATATCTTCCTCTCTTTCCTAGTGGAATTAGTACAAGTTACAACATAAATGCATAAATCCACTTTAGATATCGAATATGTGCCTCCTACATCTTGAACCCTAAGTGTTAGCACCATTTCTGGTTAGTAGTTGGGAAGGGGGGAAGGCCTGAGAAAATGTAAGGTAGGAGCTAAAAGTTTTATCATGTGACCTTAAGATATGGATGAAAGGGCTTGAGAATAATGACAAAATCTTATTTCTAAGTTGGAAACTATATATTCGAAGAAAAATACTAGCTTAACCTTAGAAATAAGTTTCAATTGAAAAATTCACCCCTGTGTTATCTCATGGTAAAGTTTGATGGTGTATATCTGCAATAGAGATGATCTACTATTATAGATGAATCCATAGGGAAAATTTGCAAGGAAAAAATAAATTTGGTCGACATCAGAATGGGTTAACATGCATCCAAAATATACAGTTAGATGAAATAGGGAAAGCAAATCTATCGCCAGGAAAGATTTCGTTGATGGGACATGCACAGAAGGATTAAATTTTTCAATCATGGGAAAAATTTAAATCCAAAACAAATAAATGGTAGAGATCTTGGTAGAGGAATGATCGATGGCTGGAATTCAATTCGCTGGGTGAATATGCATGGAGGAAATAAGTGTTGAAATCAACGAAAAATGGTACAGGGTACATATTTCAATGGTTAAGATGGAGGCGTGATCAAGATCAAGGGTTCATATTTCTTCTGTCAATGAAAGGTGTGGGGGTAAAGAGAATGTGTGAACTAGAATAATTCGTTAAGGGACCTGCATGATCAAGGGTGTATATTTGATGGAAGAGAGATCTACGATTCAAGATTGTTCTACTGGGAGAAGATGCACACTTTTTGGAAAACCAAATCTGAGCAAATAATTAAAAGGGGAAATTGATCGACGATGGGGATTTGTAAAGGATAAGATCAATGGTCAAGTTTTAATCCACTGAAGCAAAGTGCAGCTAAGTTAAAGCAAGAACAATATCTACGACCGAAATTAAATCAGAGGTAAATCTATGTTTGTGACTAGTTTCGCTGCTGAAAGTTACAGGAGAGGTAAGGATGGATTATATAGTGGGAATGAGGTAGAATGATTAAACCGTGATCAAGATCAATGGATTAAAATGAAGGAAATTATATCCATAGACAGGAAAAGATTCAATTGAACAAGATGCATGGCCAATAAGGGAATAAAATAATATAAAAGAAAAATCACATGGATATGGATTATTTGTTTGTTATGCATTGGAAATCGAGAGCTTGCAACTGTGCAAAAGAAGACAACTCAAAAGAATATCCTGATCACTTTTCAAATAACCAGCTAGGCCATTTTCCTCTTACCAAAAGCTATTTAACATGTACAGTGTAGAGGGAGTGGAGGCTCAAGCATTGGAATACCAGAAAATGGAGAAGGTTTTTGAAGACAAGGATTGTGAGGTTTTTGACACAATATTGTCCATTATTTCAGTAGACATGTTAAACAACAAATTAAAGGTCCTTAAATACCAAGGAACAGATGTCCATGGATTCTTTTAGTCTTATTTCCAGTTTTTTGTACTAAGCAAACCCTAAACTTTCCCTAATTTAGTAACTGGTGCACCTATAATTATTCATCTTCTGGGCGGTTAATTATGGACGTGACTAAGTCCAAAATTCCTTGTCCTATCAGCCCAGTTATCGTCTAAGACACATTTGTTTTTCCTGCTTCTTTCACCTAGTTGTCTGAAGAGTTTAATGAAGAAAGTATAATTCGGTTATTCATAGAGGCCATTGTTGAGAAAAAACAAACATTTTTCCATACCTGTTTCAAACCTGATATATCCTTGCAAAACCAAGTTTTTCCTGTATATTCAAGTCTTTTTAATGAGGAAACTCAGTCTTGTATTTCCATTATGAGTCAGTTTATAGGTCCAGACACTGACAGGTATGGCACAGAGTCCGTAATGAGTCTGTTTTTCAAAATCAGTACTGGTCAAGTTGATTCAAGTGAATAAATTCAGTATTGTTTCCTTGAATTTGATGAGTTTCTAGCTAAGAGAATCCACTCACAACTATTTAACTTCCACAACACCAAAATTTTCAAGTTCCGGTCTTATTTATTTAAGATGTTCCTATTTTTCAATGAGGAGAACCTACAGTTTCCAGAGATGGTCCTAACTGATGAGATGAACAAGAATTTTGGAAAATATATGAACTTTATTATGCCTGAGGTATATAGGGTGTTTTTCTAGAAAAAATTTCCCAAGGTATTACCTCTTATGAAAGAAATGTTGCAGTTTTCACCTGAGAAAAGAATTGGGGACTGGTTTTTGTTGGAAGACGGTATAGTAACCAGTGTATGGATATTTTCATCAGCCTTATATTTTACCTGCTTTCTTAACTCCCACGATTTTTTCCTTAGAGATGATCAGGAAGAATCTCATTGTTCAGAATAACCATTTTATCAATTTTAAGAAGTCATCTGAAATCAAGTTTCCATGGGTAGTTCGACCATTCATTATAAAGAGTAAGGTTATATTTCCTGTAGTGAAGAGTTTACTAAAGGAAATGAGGTTCCAAACAATTCCAGTAATCAAATATGGTCCTCACTGTGTCATTTCAATAAGAAGACAAGTCAATAAAAACAAACCATTCAAACATCAGGAAGTTGAAGGCCTGGCTGAAAGTGCTAGCTGGTCAGATTATCCTCGGGTGGCACATGTTAGTTTTTCAACATTAAGCTAGAATTATTTAGGATCTTTAACTAAGAGAATAACAAGTACAGTAATCAAACACAAGAGACAATGAACACAGTGTTTTTCCTTGGGGAAACCATAAATGGAGAAAACCCTACAACTTCCTCAGAGATAGAATCAACACCAAAACAGTAAAAGCCCAAAACAGTAAGTGATCTCCCGACAGCATTAACCTTCTTCTTGTCTAGCCCCAGTGTCTTCTCCTTCCTCAACTATGCGCTACACTTGAGTGTGTATGAGTTGTATGTTAAATAGAGAGTCCAGCTCTCTATTTATACTAATCCCGACATGACTAAAACCCTACCAGGGCCAACCTCTACTAGGAGAGTCTAATAACCCTAGTGCCCCGGAACTGCGGGGACTTTAACCCTTAGACAATCGGAGGGTTACCCACAATGACTTGACATGAATTTTTTACATTATTGATCCTCCCAATCGGAACATCGGGGCATGAAAATTATAGATACATCTCGGAATAAACATTGGGTTACAATACATAAGATACATAGATGAATACATTCTGAAGTTACAAATACATCAACACTCCCTCTTAACTAGGAAGGTATTCTTTTGACACAATTTTCAGCACCGGTATTCTTCTTTGTATCAACTGGATCATCTCATCATCTACATCTTCAAGTCTTCTTAGTCTTCAAGTCATCTTCGTCTTTAAGTCATCTTCATCTTTAGATCTGGATCATCACTCAATCTATATCATCATGGGACATCGTCACTGGATTTGAATCATCACTCAACCTGGATCATCACTGGACATCATCACTGGATCTGGATCATCACTCGATCTAGATAATCACTGGACATCATCACTGGATCTTGATCATCAATACTGGATTTGGATCATCACTCGATCTGGATCATCTCTGTATCTGGATCATCACTCAATCTGGATCATCACGGGTGCTATCTCATGATTCTTCTCGTCACAGGAAGTTCTACAGAGCCAGCCTTTTTTCATGATGGTTGTAGGCCTAGCCTCCATGTAGGTCTTCTTCAGCACTTATATCTAACTTACTCGTCAGAAAGGCACAGCACTCATATCCATCCAGGCTAGAACACATCCTGCACACAATGATGGAAGAGTTCCATACTTCCATCTAGGCTGAAACACATCCTGCACACAATGATGGAAGATTTCCACACTTCCATCTAGGCTGGAACACATCCTACACACAATGATGGAAGCGCTTGCACTCATATCTGATCTTGTAGGAACTAATCCTACAGTCACATCAGAATGGCCCCCAGTCCTCGACTAAGCTACCTGGTAACTGACCAGGTGTCTCCATTCTCGTAGAGAATTGCAGTTGCCCTTACATCCGACCTGCTTGTCGAAATGGCCAACACTCACATCTGACATGGAAGGAACCTAATCCTTTAGCCATGACAGAATGGTTCATCCCTTACATCTGATCAAGTGGGAACACATCCCTCTATCACATCAGAATGGATTCTCAATCCTAGACTGAGTTTTCCTAGTAATTGACCAGGTACCTCCATTCCAAGAATGGCAGTTTCCCTTACATCTGTCCTGCTCGATAGAATGGCTAGCACTCATATCTGAAATGGAAGGAACCAATCCTCTCACCAGGACAGAATGGCTTGGCCCTTACATCTGACCATGGAAGGAACCAATCCTCTCACCATGTCAGAATGGCAATGGGTATCATCACTTTCCCTTGGAGGAAACCTCGATCTGGAGAACACCAAGCTTCTCCCTGAAGTACTTGAACTTCAGCCTAGCCAATGGCTTCATCAATACATTAGCTACATGTTCCTTCATCGTAAGATACCGGAGCTTCACTGCTCCCCTCTGCACCATATCCCTGATATAGTGGTACTTGATCTCAATATGCTTCAACCTGTCATGGAACACTGGATTCTTTGACAACTTGACGCAACTCTAGTTGTCACAATGTATACAAGTAGCATCCAACTGGAGATCAAATAAATAAGACAGTAGCTTCCTCAGCCATACTGCCTCACAACTAGTTGAACAAGCTGCGACATACTCTGCTTTAGCTGTACTTAATGCCACACAAGATTGCTTCCTACTAAACCAAGAGATCACACCTAATCCCATACTAAAGCAACACCCTGAAGTGCTCTTCCTATCGATGGCACTGCCTACCCAATCTGAATCAACATAACCCTCCAGGTTAATCTTCTGATTCGCATCGTACTTGAGCCCATAATCAATTGTACCCTTCAGGTACCTCAGAATATGCTTTGCAGCAATCAAGTGAAGATGTCTCGGATCTGTCAGGAACTGGCTCAAGGTGTTCACATCAAAGCAAATGTCTGGTCTCCTATTCGTCAGGTACATGAAGGACCCAATCATCTAACAATACATTGTAGCATCAACCAACTTTGATGAAGCATTGTTCAAGAGATTTAGGTTTGATTCCATAGGTGTGGCCATAGCCTTGCAGTCCATCATCCCAAACCTCTTCAGGATCTCTACTACATACTTCCCTTGTCCAAGGAAGATTCCATCTATACTCTGCCACACCTCCATACCTAGAAAATAATGCATCATCCCCAAGTCCTTCATTTCGAACTCAGCAGCAAGCTTTCTCTTCGTATCAGAAATAAACTGATCCGTACCTGTCACAAATAGATCATCTACATATAGTAGAAGCATCACTAGGTTGCCATCTTCAACCTTGTAGTAAAGGTTGGAATCTGCTTTACTCTTGGTAAAGCCCAAACTGGATAGAAATTTGTCAATTCTGCCGTACCAGGTCCTGGGTGCCTGTTTCAAACTGTACAGGGCTTTCTTCAATCTGCACACATGAGACTCCCTATCATGAGTCTCAAAACTGAGTGGCTTCTCTATATACACTTCCTCTTCTACTACACTATTCAAAAAAGTAGTCTTGACATCCATCTGGTGTATTTTCCATTTCATCACTGCAGCCAGAGAAAGTATCGATCTGATGGAAGTGTATCTGGCTACAGGAGCAAAGGTTTCTTCATAATATATTCCTTCCTTCTGAGAGAAACCTCGAGCCACAAATTTTGCCTTATATTTTTTGATGCTACCATCTGCAGCATGTTTGATCTTGTAGATCCATTTGGAAGTTACAACTAACTTCCCTTCTGGTCTTGGAACAACATCCCAAACATCATTCTTCATGATCAATTGATATTCTTCGAACATAGCATCCTTCCATTCTTTCCATTCTACTGCTTCCTCATAACTAGAAGGTTCTTTATCAATGAAATCACATAGTAAAGCTACATACCCATAGCAAGATCTGGTCCTCTTTCTTTCTCTGTGATTCTCTTCTGGATACCCATATCTCTCTGCACTTTGGATAAGTTCTCATACCCAAGTAGGTTTCCTCTTATGAGGATTCTTCTCTAGAAGTGGATCTACAATTCTTTGTGGTTATTTGAAATCTTGATCTTCTTCTTGAGTTTCTTCATTCATGGTTGTATCATGAATTCCGGGTGCTTCTACTTCTTCAGGTTCTTTAGCAGGTCTCTTTCTGGATTTGTTGTAAGCTATGTATTCATCAAATGTCACATCCCTGTTGATGTCAATCTTCTTGTATCCTAGGAAATATATTCTGTAAGCCTTCGAGCTTTCAGAGTATCCCACAAATATACCCTTCTTTCCTTAAGGATCTAATTTTGTTCTCTTTTCTTTTGGAATGTGTATGTACACAGGACAGCCGAATATTCTGAGATGGCTGACTTCTGGTTTCTTACCGGAGAAGACTTCTTCAGGAGTCTTGTTTTCGAGTACTCTATGTGGAGCATGGTTATGTACATACATCGTTGTTCTAGCAGCTTCAGCCCAAAGATGCATAGGAAGATCTTGATCACGAAGCATAGCTCTTGCTGCTTCCATGATAGTTATGTTCTTCCGTTTCGCAATCCCATTCTATTTTGGATTATAAGGAGTGGACAAATCCCTCTTAATCCCTGATTCTTTGCATAGCTCTTTGAATTCATTCGAAGTGAATTCTCCACCATCATCTGATCAAAAAGTCTTGATCTTCTTTTTAGTGTGGTTCTCGATTAAGGCTTTGAATTCCTAGAATTTGTTGAATACTTCATCTTTGTTCTTCATGAAGTAAACCCATGTATTCCTAGAAAAATCATCAATAAAAGAAACATAATATGCATACCCGCTTAGTGAGTTTGATGACATAGGACCACATACATCGGAGTGGATTATTTCTAGGATTCCTTTGGCTTTGCTTTCGCTACTAGGAAATGTCTTCTTTGTATTCTTTCCTTTCGTACATCCTTTGCAGACCCCATCATGTTTCGCTTGGAATTCTGGAAGACCTTCAACAACTTTGATTGCAATTGGAAGTGCTCTATAATGCACATGTGCAAGCCTTCTATGCCAAAGTTCACTTGGCTCTACTGTGTCATGGACCAATGCTTGTTCTGGATGGCCCTTTAATTTGCACAATCCTCCTTCTTGTTCTCCAATCACCACTGCATCATCGATAGTCTTTCCTCTTGGCCACATGATGACTTGACCATCTATGAATGCAACCCTCATTCCTTTTGCATCTAGTGCACATATGGAGAGGAGGTTCTTCTTGAGTCCTTGCACAAACAATAATTCCTTCATTGTTAGAGACTTTCCAGAGTCTAGTTTATAGGAAGATTCCCCACTACCTTTTATTGGATATTGGTAGTCATCTCCTAACTTCACCTTGTGACGTGATTCATGTTGTGACAGTCTCACAAAGGATTCCTTGAATCCAGTCATATGTTTGGAAGCCCCACTGTCTATAATCCAATCATCACTTCCATGATTAATGTTACCTATGAGAGCGGAGATCAAAACATATTCATCATCGCTTGAATAATCTTCACTTTCATATCTGGTTCTTTTCTTGGATGGTTCATCATCCTCTGCAACATGAGCATGATGTCTACTTGTGTTCCCCTTCTTCTTATGAGAGTGGACCTTGTTCTTAGGATAGTATTTTGCAAAGTGTCCTATTTCATCACATGTATAACATCTTAATCTAGATAGGTCCTTTCTACTGTTATCTCTATGATGAGGATTCTTACCTTTGGGGTGATGAGCTCTTCTTCTGCCTTTCTTGGAGCGAACTATGAGAGCTTGATCTTCACTTCCCATCTTCTCTTCTCAAGCTGTTGTATGTGCTTCTTCTTGAGAACATTCTTCCCATAGTCTGCTGAATTTGAATAACTTCTTTCTGGCACAGATTCCTTGGATGAATGAATCCCATGACCTAGGAAGGCCATTCAGAGTTGTCATCACAATCTTTGCATTCTCCACTTCTTCATCTGGAGCTTCTAATTGTTCCTTGATCTGAGAAACCCTTGTGAAGTAATACTAGATGGTCTCTGCATTCTGAATCTTCACATTCTTCAGTTGATTCCTCATAGACATCTTCCAGTTTATGTTCTTCCCTTCAAACAATTTGGTTAGGGCATCAAACATAGCTTTAGGTGTCTTGAGAGAGGACACTTGTGGTATAAGGTGATCCTTGATAGAATCAGCAATGATCCTCTTTGCCATAACCATATTCTTCTTGTGTAAGGCCTTTGCCTCATCTCCCTCTAGAACTGGAACCTCCTCATGGATGTAGGAGTCCAACTCATTTTCTTCCAGCACCAGGGAGATCATATACTTCCAGGCTCGGAAGTTATCAACTCCCTCAATATTTTCATCAAGCTTGGTATGATGAGACATCTTAAACTGAGAACCTCAAATGTAAATACAAGGGATTTAGATCTTACTAGGTCAAGATGTCAAATTTGGATTTGAAGCTGAAATCCCGCAGTACTAGATCAAGAGCAAATTAGGGTTTTTCTTTTCCAGAGATCTGTCCACCCAAATGCCTTCAAATTTATCCCTAAATTTGATTTTGGGGAGGAGATCAATCCAGGCCTGGGCTCACTGAAAAATTCTTCTTCTATGAAAAGCCCTAATTTCCAGCAGTAGTGTCGGGTCCAAAACTGAAAAACCTCAAAAATGGATTATGCTTCGATAGAAATATGTGCCCTAAGGAGGAGAGTTATTCCACCTTACTTTTGCTGAAAATATGTGGAGGAAGATCCACAAACTAGGAAGCCCTAGTTCCCGTAGTTTCACAGTGTCTTCTTCTCAGGTTAGCTCTGATACCATGTTAGATTTTCAACATTAAGCTAGCATTATTTAGGATCTTTAACTAAGAGAATAACAAGTACAGTAATCAAACACAAGAGACAATGAACACAGCGTTTTTCCTTGGTGAAACCATAAATGGAGAAAACCCTGCAACTTCCTCAGAGATAGAATCAGCACCAAAACAGTAAGTGATCTCCCGACAGCATTAACCTTCTTCTTGTCTAGCCCCAATGTCTTCTCCTTCCTCAATTATGCGCTACACTTGAGTGTGTATGAGTTGTATGTTAAATAGAGAGTCCAACTCTCTATTTATACTAATCCCGACATGACTAAAACCCTACCAGGGCCGACCTCTACTAGGAGAGTCTAATAAACCTAGTGCCCCAGAACTGCAAGGACTTTAAACCTTAAACAATCAGAGGATTACCCACAATGACTTGACATGACTTGTTTACATTATTGATCCTCCCGATCGGAACACCAGGGCATGACAACATGACTCAATTACATTATAGATACATCCCATAATAAACATCGGGTTACAATACATAAGATACATAGATGAATACATTCTGAAGTTACAAATACATCAACAGCACAAAATGGAGAACATACTCAACAAGGATCCACATCACCTATGAAGGATGACGATGATGTACATCCAAGTCCTTTGGTTGTTGTTCCAGCGGGAGAAAAGATATCTCCTATTTTCAGTCACTCAGACAAATAAAAGGGATTTTTCTAATGCCATGGAGATAGAAGAAGAAGGCACTGCTCAAACTCCAAAGAAGAAGAAAGTTGAAAATGAAGGTCAAATGGTAGAAGCATAGGAAACAAAATCCAAGAAGAAGCAATTGAAAGTCAAAGGACCAGCCTTTGAAATTAAAGAATATGCTTTCTCAGAGATACCCAAAGATTCTACATCTCAGTTCAAAACCAGAGCTGAACTGTTTGATAAATCCAAGGATG
The DNA here is from genome assembly GCA_001517045.1 of Pseudotsuga menziesii. Taxonomy (NCBI): domain Eukaryota; kingdom Viridiplantae; phylum Streptophyta; class Pinopsida; order Pinales; family Pinaceae; genus Pseudotsuga; species Pseudotsuga menziesii. The sequence continues at coordinate 273,693 of LPNX010220643.1, forward strand.
ACAAAGATGTGTCTACCAGTGAATCTTTGAAATTGTATGTAGATGTCAGAAAGATTTCAAACCATCATGTGTCCTTGGTGATTTTTAGGGATCATGTTCATAACACTTTGAACCTAGCAGTTCAACCAAAAATAAGGTAGCTGAAATGAGAATGAACCTTAAAAATATACATGTACCTGATATGATTCATCTCCACAAACAAACAGGAGAAGTGTTCTATAGTGACTTAATCAAGGCCACTTTAAAGGTTTTGTTGCTGCCTAGAAAAATACTAGGTACCGACAGTAGGGATTCTCCCCGATAAACAATCCCAATTAGATCGTGCATCGTTTGGTGTGGGGAATCCATTCGGTTAACGGTCGGCTATCATATATTAACTTGTTTAAATATTTACTGGTTACGGCCCGGTCCACCGTTTATGTAATTTTATTTTTAAAGATGAGATACAAGTTCCTAAACTAAATGCATGCAATTGATAAACAGAAACCTCACGAGTGATGTGTAGGTTCTTACCTCCCGTCTTACCATTCATGCTTTCTTAATTACTTTTTAAATATAAGACTAAGCTAATCTATTCTATTCTAATTTACTCTATCCCTGTAGGGAGCGGATTTAAAATGAGAGCAATGTATTGTAACTATTCATATTAATCTCATGGATAGTTTTTTCAATTTCATATGCATATTTACAGTAGAAATAATATCAAAGGTAGCTCTAACATAATAAAACATTCATTGCCCATTTCATACATAGACATTTATATGGAAAGCAAAATCATTCATCACCAAAGAAGTAGTTCGGAATAGTTAGAATGATATCTAGTTGCATGGAAACATGAAGAAGTAGTTCCACATTGTGACTTCCAAAAATTCCAAGAAAATTACTATGCAACCTTTCCCAGTAGAAACAAGTCCTTATTTATTATTAGAAAATTAGTTCTCTTACAAATAGTCCAGCCCTTATTTGTGCTAGAGAAAAGTCCTTCTATTGTACTTTCTACCTCTATTTATTACAATCTAAATTTGTCATTTTGTGACCTTTGACCTACCCTAACCCTAGAAATTCCCACAATTTGTCTTTTAGTGCTTTACATGGGAAAATACAAACGGTTCCATAAGAGGCAAAATTTATGTGGGCCCTACCCTATTGGAAACATACGCAGCCCATGCGCTGGCCTCCTCGGAAATATTCTTGTACTTTATTTGCTCAATTACTTATATAGTCACTTCATGCATCACCATTTGTGTCTGCAAGCATGCCATTTTTTCTGTGGAAGACCTACACATGTCTCCTAGGGCATGAGCATTGTTTTCAATTCTATCCTTCGGAAGGTAATCATGTTTGGTGAGAATAAAACCTGTGACATGAGCATAGTGAGAAGTGTTTTAGTAATACCTTAAATGTTTCGAAAATACAAATAAATTAAAATTCATTATCATACTGAAGTATCCTATAATGAAAAGAAAATCTACTATATGTATGCATCATTATTCCTCATAAAGAACCTACATTGGACGTCAAGAAATGGAGAGTGCAATCATTGTTCAAAGTTAGAATAGAGAAGAAAACCATAGTTACCCATCCATTTCCATTCATTCAAAGTGAATTTGTGTAAGATGGAGGGTATCGTTCCTAGAAAAATGATAAAAAATGTCATTAATGCGGTTGTTGGGAGACTTAAATACGGTGGGTGGAAAAACATCGTTCGACGTGATGCACTTTTGGTCGCAAAAACAAGTTTTGTGATTCCGACAGTATTGGCGCATAATTTTAAATTAGCCTGATCACTTCGGCAATAATGTTTATGTTATGCCGATAATTTCATCATCCTTATCCCAATTTCATTGATCCCGGGACGTGCAACTGCTTCGGCAATTTTTAAGATTTGTGCTTCGAATAAAAATCACAAGTCTTCTCCAATCATTTTTTGGCTTGTGACTCCGAGTCGACCCAAAAATTTGCATCCGATTATTAATCTTGTATATTGATCTAGGAACAAAGCATCAATCTCATTAAATATTAATTAACAAATAACTCATGAAATGGTGTAATCAGTCTACAGGAATAATAGTCGCTCTGTATTCACATAAAGAATGAATGATTATAATTACAATGACATGCTACAAGCATGAATGAAGAGACAATTCGAATTCCTTAGGAGTTCATTCGAATTGAATGAGTGAGTCTAGCTTAACTGACTGTAAACCATGGTTCACACTCAGTTAACCATTGACCAAAACCCTAATTGACTCAACTAACCCTAACTGAAGTCGGAGTGCAATAAATGACTGAGTCTCAACTAAAAGAGATCAAACACATGTCACAACTCACCAACCATCAAGAGGTAGCCCTACACTAACTCCAATGAACCCCGATGAGGTTAACTGAAGTTGAACTGCACATCAGAAGTTGGTGGAGGTGCCCCTGTTGACTCCAGTTTATTAAATAATCATTAAATAATATATTTAATGAGAGGAGGTACCTTAATTGACTTGTTTAACAGATTGTAACCACCAGTTAGCAATTAGGTGCATTAATATCACTCAGATCACTCCTAGAGTTCTCCAGTTAGCCTCCCCGAATGTAGGAGAAGGCTAAGTTATCATCCTTGATTGAAGGTAGGCGTGGGTGTGACTGGATGATGTCAATTAATGCTCAACTAATGTCAATTAATGTCAATTATACTTAGGATAGTGGTTTAACTAGGCCAATTTGACCAAAAAGAGTGTGTGGTGGTAAATGTCTCCAACACCCCCCCTTAAGCTATACTCAGGAAGAGTTAGAAAACATAGATGCATAAAAATTCTAGGGCCCTGGAAACTAAGGCCATAGGTCACCCTGTACAATTCTGAAACTGAAACAATGCTCAAAACAAACTAAGTGAGGAAAAGAGGGAAAACCCAGTGGGAAAACCCCCCCCTCAAGCTGAACACTGAAAGTAGTCTGAATCACCCTGATGAACTCACCCCCAACAGTGAACGGAGGTAAGTGAACTTATTTTCTAAAAATATCTTGGTGAAGATGTCTGCAATCTGCTCATCAGTCGGGCAGTATTGTAGAATGATGGTCCTGTCATGCACTAGCTCCCTGATATAGTGCATGTGGATCTCTACATGCTCGGTCCTCTGCCTAGTAACTGGACCCGTGGATATCTTAATAGAAATTTGATTGTCACAAAAGAGGACAGTGGACAAAGTACTCCCAATATCAAACTCTAAAAGAATGCCTTGCAACCAAACTGCTTGGATGCAAGCATTCACCGCTCCTCGATACTCGGCCTTTGCTGAAGATAGTGCTATGGCAGCCTGCTTTTTGCTTGACCATAAAATGGGGATACCACCAAACATGAATACATATCCAGAATTATACTTCCTATCAATAGAATCACTCTCCCAATCGAAATCTATGTATCCAACCAGCTCTAGCTTGGAGTCTGCAGCATAGTGAATGCCGTAGGTCTTGGTTCCCTAAATATACTGGAGGATCCTCTTGGCTGCATTCCAATGAAGATCATGAGGTTGCTGCATGTATCTTGATACAACATTCATGTCATAACAAATATTAGGCCTAGAATGTGTTAAGTACAACAAGCTACCAATCAGCTATCGATAGATAGTGCAGTCCATGGGAGGTGTGCTTTTTCCTTCTTCAAGGTTGATCCCTGAAAGGAAATGGAATGGTGCAGGCCTAAAATCAGCCATGTTAAACTTGACTAACAGGTCTGAAATGTATCTAGACTGAGTAACCATAATCCCATCAGAATTTTTCTCAATTTCGAACCCCAAAAATTGTTTTAGAAGCCCCAAATCACTCATTTCAAAGGCAATGTGGAGAGCAGTTTTGATGGTTGAAATGGAGGAAACTGTGCTACCTGTGATCAGTAAGTCATCAACATATAAAACAATGATAATTATATGACCAGCATACTACTATAAATACACATTTGTATCTGATCTACATCTCTGAAAGTTTTGCGAGAGAAGGAAGGCATCCATCGTGGAATACCACTCTCTTGGGGCCTGTTTTAACCCGTATAGTGACTTCTTTAGCTTGCAAACCAAAGATGGATCAGTGATGTAGCCCTTAGAATGCTTCATGTATATCTCCTCATGAATATCTCCATGCATAAATTTTGACTTAACATCCATGTGATGCACTTCCCAGTGCTTGGATGCTGAAATTGCCAAAACAAGGCGGATGGAGTCCATTTTTGCAACTGGTGCAAAGGTCTCATGGTAGTCCACTCCTTGGACCTGCGAGAAAAAAATTTCTACCAGCCTTGCATTATATTTGTAGGTGCTTCCATCAGCAGCAACCTTGGTCCAAAACACCCACTTGCATTGAACTAATTTCCTTCCCGGAGGAAGAGAAACTAGCTCCCGAGTAGTATTTTTCTGAAGAGAATTCATCTCTTCATCCATGGCAAATTTCCATCTCGGATCCTTCCGTGCATGATAGTAGGATTTTGGATCTGAAATAATAATCAAATAGAAATTTTTGGACAGCAAATTATCAAGACAAGAGAGCGCAATACCTGCTCTTTGGAAATCAGACCGGGTTCTCCTTAGATCATCTGGATTTCCAATGTTGTCTCCTGCGGAGGAGAGTGTCTGTCGGGCCCATGTAGGAAGATGATTTTGCATTTCAGGTTCTGATTCAGCATCTAATTATTGCTGCACACTAATATCAGAAATCAAAGGATCCAAATCAGGATCATCACCCCCAATTTCATCATCCAAATGTTCAGTACCATAGGAAGAAAATTCAGCAGTTTTCTCCTTTACTAGTTCCACCTCCTGAAGAGGCTCATCAAACTTGACACTTATCTCGATGATGATATATTTGGTCTTAATATCCAGCAGCTTGAACCCTTCAGATTCATCAGGGTACTCAATAAACAGACATTCTATGATTTGCGGTTGCAAAGCCCTTCTTTTATCAAGCGGAATCTGGGCCCATGCAGTGGACCCAAACACCCGTAGGTTCGACACATCTGGCTTGTGTCCGAAGTATGCTTCGAAAGGGGTCTTCCCTTTCACAAATGAGTGTGGAACCCTGTTCTAAATGTATTCTGCATAATGCATGTCCTCAGCCCACAAATTTGCAGCAAGCTTCTTAGATTCCGACATACATGTGATCATCTCCTTGAGAGACCGATTCTTCCTTTCCGCTACTCCGTTCTGCTGTGGAGTGTAGGGAATTGAATGTTGGACCTGAATACCAGTTTGGGAGCATATGTACAGAAAATAATTACTAACATACTCCCCTCAATTATCAGATCTCAAGATCTTGATCTTAAGCCCAGAGGTATTTTCGATTAAGGCCTTCAATTCAGAAAAATTTTCACATACTTCTAATTTCTTTTTGAGAAAGAAAACCCATGTATACCTTGAAAAATCATCAATAAAAGTAAGAAGATACCTTGATCCATTCATGGATGTGATAGGCATTGGACCACTAATATCAGAATGTATCAGCCCCAATATGCATGCAGCTCGATTTGCCTTCCCCCGATCGAACTTGTGCTCAGGGTGTTTTCCAATCACACAGCCCTTGCAAATTCCCGTGGTTGCCTTGATGACCGGGAGGACTTCAACCATGAATTTTTTCTGTAATTGCTACAAATATTTGAAATTAATATGCCCAAACCTCTCATTCCACAACCTACTAACCTCATTCCCATGATTTAGCAGAGCGGTGGGCTTTGCATCCGCAACAAAGTGAGAGAACTCATAGGATTTTGCATGATGATTTGCAAGGCCTTTAGCAATGAGTTTCTCGGATGCAATTTATGTTATCTCAACATCATTTGTGCTGAAAGAGACTCTCTTAGGCACTCATGTATGTGTCATCTGATAGACACTAAGAAAATTTGATGCCAGAGATGGTACATACAAAACATTAGAGAAAAAACCATTTTCAAGATCTACAGTACCTTGTCCTTCCGAAATGATGGTGGAGTCATCTCCCATGTGGATGGGGATGGATTTGTTAGTCACCAAGGATGAAAATGAGTATTTTTCATCCATCATGTGGTTTGAAGCTCCAGATTCAATCAACAATGCTTTGGACTTCGAAGTGCTTGCCATGAGGGCATGACCCTTTTCATGCTGTGGTTCCCGATCATGTTGATCTCTCCTCCGAAAGCTTTCTGGAAGATTGATGTGATTCCTCTCAAGGAGAGAGGTAACTTCATCAAGATTATTCTTCATGTAGGCATGTTCAGGGTGGAATCCCTTCCCACAATAAGAACACTTGACTTTTTCCTTGCCATGGTGCCCTTTTCCTTTGTTCTTCCTTGAGCCAGAAGACTCATCATGCTGCTGATTTTCAACTCTAGGTTTAGGAGCATCAAATTTAGTTTTTGGATTTTTCTACTGCTTTCCTTTACCCTTCAGATCTTTGGGCCCTGAGACATGAAGGGCTTGATCATGAGAATATTTTATTATCCCCATCTAGACAAGCTTGTCATGTTCACATGTTAGGGACTCAATGAAGGCATTGAGTGTAGGCATCTTCCATCCAGGGGTTGTGAGCTTCCCCGCATGAAATGTAGAAACAAAACTAAATAATCAACCCCAAGTTTGGAGAGTATGGTGAGGATGATCTGATCATCCTCCTTCTCCACTTTGCATTGCTTCAAGAGTAAAACAATATGCTTGAACTTTGTGAAGAAACCATTCAGAGTCTCGAAGTTGGAGGGTTGGAGAAACATGAGTTCATTTTCGAGCTGGTAAACCCTTAAGTCATCATGCTTTCCATATAGAGTCTCCAATTTGTCCCATATTTATTTTGGAGTCTTCAATCCTATAAGATGGAAGAGAAGGTCTCGGGAAATAGAGAGGCACAAGAAACCGAAGACTTCATCCTTCTTGTTCAAGAATCTTGATTTTTCTATGGCAGATCCAGGCTCAACTTCAGTGTCCATGGTGACTCTAAAAAGTCCTCTGGAGTGCAGTCGAATCTCCATATCATCTTTCCATGAGTGGAAATTGTATGGAGTCAAGAGATCTACTGAGGAGGCCATCTGGATGTGCTGGAGCGAATGCTTCACCTATAGAAACCTGAAAATGAAAACAAAAAGGGAAATGTAAGGTCGAAACAGCCTGCACATTTTAGGCTTTCATCACACCTAGCATAGTCAATCAATCAAGATTGATCAACAAGTTCTTTACTTGGGGTATTAAGTGGTAAGCCTTGGCTTCTGGTGCAGTGCTGGATTTTGAGCTATTGCTCAAATTTCATGCAGAAATATGTCAAAAAGCTTGTTTTTGAGAGATAGAGATTCATCCCACCATAAGCTCTGATACCATATTAATATTGTATATTGATCTAGGAACAAAGCATCAATCTCATAAAAGATTAATCAACAAATAACTCATGAAATGGTGTAAACGGTCTACAGGAATAGTAGCCGCTTTGTATTCACATAAAGAATGAATGATTACAATTACAATGACATGCTACAAGCATGAATGAATAGAAAAATTGAATTCCTTAGGATTTCATTCGAATTGAATGAGTGATTCTAGCTTAACTAACTGTAAGCCATGGTTCACACTCTGTTAACCACTGACCAAAACCCTAATTGACTCAACTAACCCTAACTGAAGTCAAAGTGTAATAAATGAATGAGTCTCAACTGAAAGAGATTAGACACATGTCACAGCTCACCAACCATCAAGAGGTAGCGCTACACTGACCCCAATGAACCCCGATGAGGTTAACTGAAGTTGAACTGCACATCAGAAGTTGGTGGACGCGCCCCTGTTGACTCCAGTTTATTAAATAATCATTAAATAATATATTTAATGAGAGGAGGTGCCTTAACTGACTTGTTTAACTGATTGTAACCACTAGTTAGCAATTAGGTGCATTAATATCACTTAGATCACCCCCAGAGTGCTCCAGTTAGCCTCCCCAAATGTAGGAGAAGGCTAAGTTAGACTCCTTGACTGAAGGTAGGCATGGGTGTGACTGGATGATGTCAATTAATGTTCCACCGATGTCAATTAATGTCAATTATACTTAGGATAGTGGTTTAACTAGGCTAATTTGACCAAAAAGAGTGTGGATGGTGGTAAATGTCTCCAACACCGATAAGGCTCCCTAGCACCTCCAACCGCATCAGTAGAAACTCATGAGTTTCTTTCGATTGGCTTTGCCGGTGTTCTGTATATCAGCCAATTTTCTTTGACTGCAATCATATCAGTTGAAAACATTGGGTTGCTTCACAAATATTATAAAATTTTAATATCGACACCATTCATTGATCTCTCTGATCGTTTCGGTGGTGAATCGTGAGTCACCCCGGCAGTGTCGGCAAGTTTCGTTGAGTTTATGTCGAAAAGGTGTTTTTCCAAAACTTCTTTGTCCAAGCCGACCGTGTCGAAGAGACTAGTTGATTTCCTCCTATTTGTTGGAGAAACTAGTCAAGTTGCTCTGATATGTCGGCAAAAAATTGTGAGTTTAACCTAGCCAAAACTTCTTTGTTCATTTTTTGGGGAAAAAACTAAGTGTTTATGATGGACTCCCTAGAGCTGGAAAAACTAGTCTAAGTAAGTTTTCAATCAAAAATATAAGGCGGGGCCCTAAAATATATAAAAAATTGGGGAAGCAGTTGCAACAGCAACAATTGGAGACTAGGTGGTGAACACAGATATCTGAAAAAAAATTCTTTGGAAAACAAGACTGCTACACAGTAGTAGATGTGAATATACAACAATTTCTTCAATGTATTCCTTGAGATTATTTAAAAGACTAAACTCATACAGGGATGTAACTTTTGTGCATCACTTTGGTTGTCATCTTTTGGGAGTAGGGTAACCAGAACCAGGAGTCTTGATAAATCTTCCCGGGCCAAACTATGAAATTCATTTTTCCTCAGTATTTTGGTTGCCACTAGATATGACTCCATATGATTGTAACAAGGTTAGACAGATGTATTCATTTGTTCCTCATTCCCATGTTATTAGCTTTCTTTTGATGCTTTTCATTTTAAATGACATTTGTCTTTTGAAGCTTCCTTGATTGCTCCTTCCACTTTGAAAATCTGATATGGGTTCTTCCACCCATAATGTCCTTTTGTTTGAGTGATAAACTTGTTTCAAGCTCACGGACGGAGAACAACCTTTTTGAAATGTGTTATTTAAGCAATCTTTTTTATCTAATGGTTTATTCCTTCAGCATCGTTTCTTTCTTTTTTATCTAATGGTTTATTCCTTCAGCATCGTTTCTTTGATGGACACTGTATGTCTCGTAATTTTGACTCTTTAATATAATCCTTTTGGATTTTGATTTGTAGCATGAGATTATTTTGAATTCCATACATCCGTCAGACCTACTTCCTTTCTGTGGGTCTATCATGGTAGACTTCCTAAGACAGATATTAGTGTGAGAATGGATGGAGCCCCAAGATATTACTCTATACCGCATGAGTCGTAGTTACTTTATAGGGTTTATAATGACTCCAATTTGGATTTAAAAATAGATTCCATGTTTGCAGTCTGACAATAATTAAAGAATCTAAAATTTGATCAAATTTTACCACACATGTTTTCCCGTAAGCGGCTCCTAGCTTTCAAAGACCTTTGAGATTATTTTGATTCATGTATTTCCAAGAGTCAAATGTTGCATTGGATTATTATAAGCAAGCATAAACTAAAAGATATGAATCAAAGCAAATCAGAAAAGAAAAACTAACTAAAGAAAAATCAAGAAAAGAAAATTTTTATTTATGTACAAAAAATGCTCCAAACTCCTAGGTAAAGTAATGTTTGAGAACAAGGTCGTTTACAGAGAGACTTTCTTCTTGTCCTTGTAAATCTTGCAACTTGTAAGTTGAGGATTCAAGCTTCTTCAACTCCCATTGGGTCAAAGGCTCCAGCTTAGGGTGTATTTCTCTAAGTTGTTGATGAAAGGGATTTTCTCTAGAGTCACAAAAAACCTTCAAATTTTTTACATTTAACTCAATGGCCTTTTTCAGACCCTGAACTAGAGCTTCATATTCAGCAGTATTATTTGTACACTCAAACTCTAATCTACAAAAGAGAAAATGTTTATTCTTTTCAGAATCAATAAGGACACAACCTACTCCCGATCCCTCTTATGTTTTAGAACCGTCAAAATATAAAATCCAAAATATATCTTCTAAAACTATTTGGTTAGTATCATTCCCTACATTAGTAACTAAATTTACTGTGTTACAATCAATATCACCAGCACATGAAAATAGAAGGAGATCGAGTTGTGTATCTAATTCGTGACTGACTTCCTTGGCTTGGTAATTCCCTGTTTCTAACTCTAAAAAATAGTTTCCTAAAATTGAAGATGAGAAATTCACCGGTTCCTTCTTTCCTTCCAACTGAGTCATATTCTACTTCATATGTGGTTATCTCAGTATCTCAATCTGATTTTTTACTGTTTTGGTATGGCAAACACATGTGATACCAATCAGCTACAAAATAACCATTAAGTTTCGTTGACCAGTCCCTGCTCAATATTAATCCATAAGCCTAAGGTATATCTACCACCATGATGTCTATGAATTGACACACTCTAGGATCTGCAAGGAAAAGTCTATGAAAGTAAAAGTCTAGGATTTCTATTTACCACCGATTCTTGCTTCGTTAATCTCAGTATCTGATTCGATGGATTCTGAAGTACTACTTGGTTGTGCGTTAAAATATCCCCGTAGTTTCTTTCTTTGCTGAGGAAGATTACATAATTCAAATAAAGAAATATTCGCTTTATTTTTCTTAATGTCTTCCACGATATTTTTCTGTTTTGTTTGCCAAAGTTTTCACAGGTTTATTAATTATTAGGATATTTTCTTTCATGCTTTCTGGATTAACTTTATGTTACGTTTGAGTAGTGCTGATAATTTTCTTCAATGTTTCCTTTATTTTCTTTCTTTTAGGTAGCACAAGCTTTGATCCACCACCAGTCCTTTACTCCTATTTGTAACATTAACTAATGATACTTGGACTTCCTCATTCTTCTCATCTTCATTCAATCCCAATGTGGGTGCTCAATCCCATAACACCATTGTGGTTTCCTCATTTGTCTCTTCAGGATCATTTGTTTGGTATTCCTCTTCTCTTGGATATGCCAGCTGAGCTGTAATGTCCTGGTTTTGACCCCGTTACATTAGATGTATATGATGCATAAATTGTAAATGATCAGGGTGTGGACCTAAAGGCCAAGGCCCCACCATTGATCGGTTATGTTATGTTTTGGATTTAAATTGGCACCGATGGTATATCGGGGCATGCGGCATATATTATGTTCTCATCATGTAAACATGCATCTATAATTAATTAAATGAACCCGACCAGCTACGATCGCGGCAACTAAAATGAGAAAGGGGCATGATTTTTCCCAAGGATAAGGTGTGGGGGAATTTGTCAAACCTTGGCCAATAGGGTGAAAATACCCATGTGTCTTCTTCCCTTGCTATTTCCAACCACTTTCATTAAGAAAGGCTGCTGGTGGTTGAGGCAGTTAATGGTTTTGAGAGTGGGGTGGCAGGACTGTCAGTCCTCACCCACACGCACACTCCACCCACTGTTGACTTCACAATAGCAAGGAAAACCTTCACGCACTCTCCAATTAGCGACCTCACGATTTGGTTGTTCATCTTCACGCAGGGAATGGTTGTTAATTCTCACACACAGGAGTTTTCCTGGTTTTACCCATGCCATTTTCCTCCACGGATTTATGAATGTTTGGCTGTATTCTTCCCTCATGGACTGACCTGTGGATCCTGCGTTGTCATTTTCATTCACACCCAGGTTGGGGAACTATAATCTCTTTCCCATCATGGTCTATGTATGTTTTTCCTGGCGACTTCATTTCCCAAGCACGGGTTGAGTTTTCCCCATGTGGTGAGCAGTGTCCACTGATGCATTTCGGGGGCTGTTAATTTCCCCAGGCCATGAGCTGTGTTTGCTGTTATGTTTGGGGACTGCTGTAGGATGGTTTGAAGTCATTTTCCCTGGTTTAAGCTGTGATAGCTAAATTGATTGCCTGAGTGCAATGGTTGGTCTTCGGACTGTATTGGGAGCATGGATGTTGGCTTAGATTTGCTTGATAAACCTAGTGGCTGGAAACCACACAGACAGAGCTAGAGGGCTGGCCTTCTTCTCCATCACCCCTGAATAGCACTGGAAGGGAATGCAGGGCCTGAGGGACTGTGTAGCAGAGAAGGGACTGATTCATTGTGTTGGGTGTGTTTGGGTGTCTTAGAGGTCAGGCTAGTTCTGGTGTAGGTGTCCTTGGCTCTGTAATGAGCTCACCAGCTTAGCAATTTTCCTTCTCCAACTCCTTAATGGCCTGATAAACCCAACTCTGTTGGCTTGGGTGTGTGTTTGTATATCATTGGCTATGTGTAAGCCTGCTAGTTCCCTTATTCCTTGGAGAATCATGCCCAGCTCGTGGGTGGCAACGTTGCTGAGAGATTAAGGAGCACGCTGGCCTATGGTTGGGTGGAATGTTGCAGCGACGTAGCTAGTTGCGGATCGAGTTCATCATAAGATAAGTGATCTTGTGCATTTTACTTCTGCAATATTAATTTCTGTTAATGAAATTGATGAACATGTTAAATGAATACATGCATGTATGAATGCTATTGGTTTTCTGCTGTGTATGATGATTAAATTGCATCTGTGCATGATAAATAATCATGTGAACACACTCTAGTTCAATATACAAGTTTAAGCATTCTGTCCTAGCAATTTTTATGCCTGTACATGTTCATGGGGCTCTTAGCCCGGGTGTTTGAAGCTTGTAGTCGCGTCCTCTTCGCCGGTCGGAGGCATGGGGATGTGACAGTATGGTATCAGAGCCACAGGTTGGCAACAATGGGCCTCTATGGGCCAAGAAGATGCAATGACAGAAGCAGAATTGCCTTCTGCCTAGCAGCAATCAGGAATTTGAGGACAGCAAAAATTTCAAGAATTTTTCTAAGTGTTGACAGTTGGGTCATCGGAAGGTTTCGAGGTTCCGACTTTCGATGTCGCGGAAGAGAAAGCAGTTTCCCATCCGCCGTTGCGGCTGTAGAAGGGATTCGGTCGCCGATTCTATGAAAGAAGAAAAGGAACGGGCGTCCGCCGTTGCGGATGGAGAAACGATTAGGCATCTGTCGTTGCAGAAGCCAAAGCAATTTGGCTTCCGACGTAAAGGTCCGCTGACGCCAGAACAGTTTGAGAAAAATCGAAAGAAGTTGACGTTTGGCAAGCCGACGTTGCGGAAGCCAAAGTCACTAGTCTTCCGATCCAAAATTATGTCGATGCTCAACGTTTAAATTGTTCTAAGTCTATTCCAATCGAAAGAGAAAGTGGTTCCCTGTCCGCCATTGCGGAAGTCCAAGGCACTAGCCTTCCGAAGTGTAAAGGCCGCCGACGTCCGAAGTGGAAATTTTCTAAGTAAACAGCCGCCAGTCGGAAGAGAAATCATTTTGTGAGCCATCATTGTGGAAGCAAAAGCAATAAGTCTTCTGATGGGGAAAGTCCTCCGATCGCCGACACGTCAAAAAGTTTGAGACTCGAAGTTGGTTCGCCGATCGGGAGAAGTTAAGGTTTGGCGAGCCGCTATTGCGGAAGCCAAAGTCATTTGGCTTCCGATGTCAGAAGTCCGCTGGCGCCAAAAAAGTTAAAGAAAATTTTCTCCAAGTAAAGAGCGGCCGTCGGAAGAAGTTGGCCTTTGGTGTGCCGTCGTTGCGGAAGCCAAAGTCATTTGGCTTCCGATGTGCAAAGACCGCCGACGCTGGAACAATTTGGAGAAAGCCGCGAAATTTGTCTAAGTGTCCGCCGGAAGAAGAAAATGACCCAGCGTTCACCGTTGCGGAAGCCAAAGCCATCTGGCTTCCGATATAAACATCTGTCGAATCGGAAGAGGAAGCGATTTAGCGTCCGCCTGTAGCTAGGGTTTTCACCCTAGCTTGTGCTAATGAGCACCTACTAAGGAATCTGGATTCCTTAGTAGCAGTTCAATGATGTAAAAAGAAATAAACTGA
>LPNX010220672.1:0-12366 GCA_001517045.1 Pseudotsuga menziesii
GTATTAGATTTTATTTACAAGTGTTGTAATTAATTATAATGTGACTGCATAATTCGCATGTGTATTAGATGAGAATAAATGTATGATTTTTAAAAAAAAAATTTAAACATAATATCATATTAAAAATTAAATAATGGACACCATTTAAACTACTAAAATATAATGACCATACATAAAGCGACTAAAAATTGACTAAATTAGTGACCAATAAATAAGATTAAAGACCAAAATTCGCAAATAAAATGACCAATAATTGAGAGATACGCGACCAAACAATGAGATACAAATGACCAGAAAAATGACCAAAATTCGCATATCAATGACCAAAAATCAGTTTTGGTGGCTAATTTATGGTCTTTTATTACGCGACCAAATTTGGTCATATTTTAGCTTGTCATGCGGTCATTAATTTTGGTCACAAATGTGGTCATATATTTGGTCATTGATTCAAATATATAACCAAATTAATGACGAAATATATGACCAAATTAATGACCAACCGACAAGCTATAAATGACCAAAATAAAAATGACCAATTTTGGTCATGTAATAAAAGACCGCAAATTAGCCACCAGCGATCGCCAAATCAAAAGTGGTCATTGATATGCGGATTTTGGTCATTTTTTTGGTCACTAATCTCTCATTTTCCACTAGTGTAGACTTCTATGAAGACATTGTAAGTGGCGGCAAAAGGGGGGATAACTAGAAAAAATGTATAGGGGGGATACATAGATATAACCTTTTGTTCATATACACACAGATGTACTTTTTGATCCATATTTTGTATTATGGCCATGTGGCATGACAATTTATGTAACATTATTTCTATACATATATAATATAAAGCAAGGTTCAAATTTATACATATATGGTTGACTTGATCTTAGAACATGATATGTGTGGTTCACATGTGTTCTAACTTATGAATTTCCAATACTTAAAGGAATAATTTATGACTCATCAACTTTTTAACATTATGGTTATCCTCAACTTTTTAACATCATAACCATACCATACACTAACAATCATAACACTATGTCATGAATGGATGTGTAATATATACCATATCATACCCTACATTACCCTATGATACTAACATCATACCATTCTAACATACAATAACATACCCTACAATACCCTATGATACTAACATCATACCATACTAACATACCATAACATTGTAATATACCATACACCAACACAATAACACTAAGTCATGCATGCATGTGTAATATACCATATCATACCCCACAATACCCTATGATACTAACATCATACCATACTAACATACAATAACACACCCTACATTACCCTATGACACTAACATCATACCGTACTAATATACAATAACATACCATAACATAACATACTAACATCATACCATACTAACATACTATACCATTGTAATATACCATACATTAACATCATAACACTAAGGCATGCATGCATGTGTAATATATACCATATCATACCCTACAATACCCTTTGATACTAACATCATACCATACTAACATACATCATACCCTACAATACCCTACAATACTAACATCATACCCTACAAACCCTAGTTGGTTTTCAATATATGTACATACATCCATGTGTTTCTAGTTCCATCTCATAACTTGTAAAGCGGTCACTAAACCATAGTTCCATGTCATAACGTGTCAACTCTAGTGATAGCATGCAAATTGGTGTTCATGAAACCCTAGTTGGTTTCAATTGTGTACATGTCGATGTGTTTTTAGTTCCCTCTCTTAAATTGTAAATTTCTCACTAAACCCTTGTTCCATCTCATTATTTGTCAACCCTAGTTGGTTTCCCATTTCTAGTTCCCTCTCTTAACTTGTAAATTGCTCACTAAACCCTAGTTCCATCCCATTATTTGTCAACCCTAGTGATAGCATCCAAATTGGTGTTCATGAAATCCTAGTTGATTTCCGATTTGTACATGGCCATGTGTTTCTAGTTCCCTCTCTTAACTTGTAAATTGCTTGAACTAAACCCTAGTTCCATCTCATTATTTGTCAACCCTAGTGATAGCATGCAAATTGTTGTTCATGAAAGCCTAGTTGGTTTCTGATTTGTACATTTCCATGTGTTTCTAGTTCCCTCTCTTAACTTGTAAATTTCTCACTAAACCCTAATCCATCTCATTATTTTTCAACCCTAATGATAGCATGCAAATTGGTGTTCATGAAATCCTAGTTGGTGCATGCAATTATTGGTGATCATGTGTTTCTAGTTCCCTCTCTTAACTTCTAAATTTATCACTAAACCCTAGTTCCATCCCATACCTTGTCAACCCTAGTTGGTGCATGCAAATTGGTGTTCATGAAAGCCTAGTTGGTGCATGCAAATTGGTGTTCATGAAAGCCTAGTTGGTGCATGCAAGTATTGGTGATCATGTGTTTCTAGTTCCCTCTCCTAACTTGTAAATTGCTCACTAAACCCTAGTTCCATCTGATATTTTGTCAACCCTAGTTGGTGCATGCAAATTGGTTTTCATGAAAGCCTAGTTGGTGCATGCATGTATTGGTGATAATGTGTTTCTAGTTCCCTCTCTTAAGTTGTAAATTGCTCACTAAACCCTAATCCATCTCATTATTTTTCAACCCTAGTGATCGCATGCAAAGTGGTGTTCATGGAAGCCTAGTTGGTTTCCGATTTCTATAGGGCCATGTGTTTCTAGTTCCCTCTCTTAACTTGTAAATTGCTTGAAGTAAACACTAGTTCCATCTCATTATTTTTCAACCCTTGTGATAGCATGAAAATTGGTGTTCATGAAATCCTAGTTGGTTTCTTATTTGTACATGTCCATGTGTTTCTAGTTCTTTCTCTTAACTTGTAAATTGCTCACTAAACACTAATCCATCTCATTTTTTTTCAACCCTAGTGATAGCATGCAAATTGGTGTTCATGAAAGCCTAGTCGGTACATGCAAGTTTTGGTGACCATGTCTTTCTAGTTCCCTCTCTTAACTTGTAAATTGCTCACTAAACCCTAATCCATCTCATTATTTTTCAACCCTAGTGATAGCATGCAAAGTGGTTTTCATGAAAGCCTAGTTGATTTCCGACTTGTACATGGCCACGTGTTTCTATTTCCCTCTCTTAACTTGTAAATTACTTGAAGTAAACCCTAGTTCCATCTCATTATTTTTCAACCCTAGTGATAGCATGCAAATTGGTGTTCATGAAAGCCTAGTTGGTTTCCAATTTGTACATGTCCATGTGTTTTTAGTTCCCTCTCTTAACTTGTAAATTGCTCACTAAACCCTAATACATCTCATACCTTGTAAACCCTAGTGATAGCATTCAAAGTGATGTTCATGAAATCCTAGTTGGTTTCCAATTTGTACATGGCCATGTGTTTCTAGTTCCCTCTCTTAACTTGCAAATTACTCACTAAAACCTAGTTCCATCTCATACCTTGTCAACCCTAGTTGGTGCATGCAAATTGGTGTTCATGAAAGCCTAGTTGGTGCATGAAAGTATTGGTGATCATGTAAGCCTAGTTGGTTTTTGATTTGTACATGGAAATGTAATTAAATGTATATTAAACTACAAACATCAAGAAATGTAAAATTCAACAACTTGAGAGCTTGTTATTTTCTGAACTCTATTTTTTGGTGTCTAAAGAAACCATTCTTGGCGCCTCTAATGTGCCATAGATGGTGTTTGTATCCTAGGCACACGAAAGGCTAGACATTAGTAACATAATAAGAAAGAAAAGAGAACCCAATGAAAATGTGTAAACATGATTTATAGATACCTCACCCGAAGTTGTACGATCGTGTTTATAGTGTCCAGTATCCTCTGAATAATATTATGTCTGTGAATGGTATCTGTCAATCATAGGTTTATTACATTGGGAATAAAGTAAGGCTAAATAATTGAAATTGTGCTTCAAAATTCACTTTAAAGGTTAAATAACGCACCTGACAATGCACTCATACAAGTAGGCCATCTAGATCATCTCTGGTGTCGATGGTGTCCATCAATCTTTCATGCTCTGTATGAGGTAGCAAGTATTGTACATGTGACCTATTTTTGTGACCAAGTGTACGCAGCTTGATGTTTATACCAACTACTAGGCTGGTGAAGTGGTATACAATAGCTCCTAGTCTATAATCCTGGTATACATACCCACCCTTCCTTTTCTGTTGTGCTACAAGTGTCAAGTACTCCCCTTTTATAACCATCAAGCCAATTAGGAATTCAATATTTTCATCATCTGTAATAGGTTCTAGAATGGTTTGTTTCCCCTCTAAGCAATGTGCCAACCAATATTTAGAACCCCATTCATTATTTTTGGGGAAACCACTTCATATATCTAACCTGTGAAAGGAAATAGGTCGAGTTAACAATACATTTTGTATATAAGGTCTTGCATTTCCAATTTCTACATAAATTAAATTCTACATAGGTTGAGTAAACAATACATAAATGCATTTTCTTATTTAGGTACTACTCATGTACCTGCTTGTATGAGATCCGATATGTGATCATAGTTTGTAGAAATATGTGTTTGATCATCTTCAAAATGGTCTATTTCATTAACCCCATTGAAATTGGTGCAAAGTGTCACTTGATCCCATGTATCAATAGTATCCATATCCTCACAATCATCCCATTCACCAATGCTACATGAACTGTAAAAGCAAGCCTTCAATCTTGTCCAAATTTGTAGGGTCGAGTTATCTGAGCTTCTAATTGAATGAAACTATCGAGTTCCATGCACTGTGTTCACCCAATGTGTTTGTGATCAATCCACATTTGTCACCTCCCACAATATTCTTTGCACTAAGTGTTTCCTTGTTGCTTGTTCTCCCATGACAGATGCACACCATTGGACTATAGATGCAGCATCTCGAAGGTGAGCACCTACAAAATTCATCTCTTCCCCGGCAAAGGGCAGTTTTAATGCATGGACCAGCACCATCGTGCTCTCCTTTTCCATGACCAGTTTCAAAGTAGTTCCATACATGTGGCACCTTGTATTTTATGTGCAACAAACATAATCATTCAAATACATGTGCATTCTTGAACTGTCCAACACAACCATCTGACCAAATGAAATGACGATAAAATGGTATATTCATGGCTATCACATGATCATAGAATAATTTAAAGCAATGTTGCACGTAATGGATGTCATGGGTCTGGTTAGCACTTATGTAGAAGTGACTTTCTTTCAGTATCACACGTTTCTCTTCATTGCTATCTTTCCCATGTCAATACGTGATATGCACCATTATGCTCACCTACTCTGAGTGATAGTATTGACTTTGAATTTCATTTTGTGGTTGTAGGGTGTAAATTTCCACAAAAATAACCATTGATAGTATTTTCCGAGAGGGAAGGTATCTCGGCATATTCTGAATTGCTCATCTTGCCACTGTGCCATATCGACATGTTGAATGTACTATTGGATATTTCCACGAAACTCTGGAATAAAATCACATAATTGCACCTAGTACATGAATATTAATATGTCAATATTCAACAATTTACCTGTGAAGTCACCAATTTAATATTCTTGCTTTCTTTCTCACCATGTAGCTGATATGTCTCATACTAATAGTTCTGCTTCTCGACAATTCCATTCCCGAATGCTTGATCTTCACTTTCATGGATGCAACAAGACCATAATGATAGCCCACCACAATTGTTGTAAGAACAATCTACACATTGTTTTAAGTAATGTTTCTACCCATCTTGCCTCGGACACATTATGCTATGGATGAAATCTCTGGATGACATTGGCGGCACTGTACTAGATCATTCCTGCACATGGTTAGGATGCAAAAAACATGCAAATGTATGGTAATATAGGTCAAACTCTATATGGTATCGACAACAACAAGTGTTCTGGATGGTATTTATTCTAACATACCAAGGCTTGTATTTTTCAAAAGATCTTTTTCCGAGCCTTAGCTCTACATGGAAAACTTTAAACATCTCGAATAGTTGAGTTTGTTTCATGTCAAGATAATGTTTAAAATGAGGTTCATTGTTTCTAGAACCCCTACAATGTTTTAACACATCCTTTGTCCTAGAACAAAGCCTAGTGTTATCATGCCAAAACGTTTGCACTAGGCCCTTCATTGCTTCGACTAACTTCATGTCTTTGCAGGGCAACCTACCTCTAAATGCCCATAATGTTTCCATTTGTCCTTCTACATCAAGGTTGTCTCTTCTTATTGAATATTTTTTAAATGTCTTGGGATGTAAAGGCACAATTTGTGATGTGCATTTAAGTAAGCGATGTTGTCTTGTGGATCTACATACAATTGATTCAGCCAATACATGATGAGCCACATTATAGTCTTGTGAACTAGTTTTTTTACCAATTGATGTGAATGCAGCAGCAAGAGATTTAACAATGTGATTACTTGATTCGATATTATTCATTGTTGTTATGCCTAAATTTCTTCTAACAGTTGCCATATTTCTAGATTTAAGCAAAGATAAAAACAATTAGCATTTACCAGCTTCGGATTTGTTATCAAAATATTGTTTCATTATTTGAGAACAATGATGAAGGATAGTGCGTTTAGCCACCTTACCTTCCATGGAAGTCAATCCGCTCTCATCCACTTGTATTCATTTAGGATTTCTCTTTCATTTTGATGCAAAAGTTGTTTCCGTTTGAAATGTTGGAGTGACGTTTACATCCACTACAGGCTGACAACTTTGATTAGGAGATTGAACCACCGACCATGGTTGTTGTTGACTCACATTTGCATCGGGAGTAACATAATTATTGAACACTTCACAAGATTGTCCATTTACTAATGGATCCATAATATCAACTTCTATATAACCAGATTCCTTTAATATTGCATTATATTCCTTAACCTCTATGTCAAGTATCTGTTGAGGGGGAATGGGAACTATTTGCTCATGTAATGAACACCTACGATTTCTTGAATCTTCCCTCTTTTTTTTTCTTTTTTTTTTCTGCTTCTTCGGATGTAAGCACCTTCCTTACTGATTTTCAACCTCTATTACGTACATTCCCCATTGAAATCCACCCAAACATGTACAAAACTATGGAATTATGTAAGTCATGATTAAAAACTACACGTTCAACAGTTCTTTGTGTGCAGGTTTAGATGAATTATGTCTTTTGGTATAGTAAACCTAGCCCACAGCACTCAACCCAAGATTTTGTATACAACACATATTGCATATGCAATATAACGCACCTCCGATATATCGCATATGCAATATTGATACAATGCTTCTTAATGACCGGGCAGGTTTTTTACATGTTCTCCAAAACACGTATGCGATATATTGCATATGTGATTTAATGCATATGGGATATATCGCATATGCGATTTAGTGCTCACTAAATATATGCAATTTACATTCATCTATGCTTATGAAGATGATGATGAACAATGATGGTGATGATGAGGAGGATGATGACTATGATGATGATGATGAGGATGAGGGTGACGATGAAGATGATGATGAACAATGATGGTGATGATGAGGAGGAGGATGACTATGATGATGATGATGAGGATGAGGGTGATGATGAAGATGATGATGAACAATGATGGTGATGAGGATGAGGATGATGACTATGATGATGATGATGAGGATTAGGGTGATGATGATGATGATGATGATGACGATGATGACCATGATGAAGATGATGAGGATGAGGGTGATGAGGAGGAGGAGGAGGAGGAGGACGAGGATGAGGGTAATGATGATGATGATGATGACCATGATGATGATGATGAGGATGAGGGTGATGATGATGAGGATGAGGATGAGAGTGATGATGATGAACAATGAGGGTGATGATGAGGATGATTATGACTATGATGATGATGATGAGGATGAGGGTGATGATGACAATGATGATGATGATGAGGATGAGGGTGATGATGATGATGATGAGGATGAGAGTGATGATGATGAAGAATGAGGGTGATGATGAGAAGGATGATGACTATGATGATGATGATGAGGATGAGGGTGATGATGATGATGATGACGATGATGATGACCATGATGAAGATGATGAGGATGAGGGTGGTGCTGATGATGAGGATGATGATGATGATGATGAGGAGGAGGAGGAGGATGAGGATGAGGATGATGAGGATGATGATGATGATAATGATGATGATGAGGAGGAGGAGGATGATTATGATTATAATGACCATGATGAATATGATGAGGATGAGGGTGATGATGATGATGATGAGGATGAGGATGAGGATGAGGATGATGATGATGAGGATGAGGATGAGGATGAGGATGATGATGATTAGGAGGAGGAGGAGGATGAGGATGAGGATGAGGATGAGGATGATGATGTAGATGATGATGATGATGATGATGATGATGATGATGACGACGACGATGAACAATGATGTTGATGATGATGGAGGATGATGGTGATGATGATGATTATGATGATGATGATTGTTACAGGGAGAAATTCCTATGGCTTGGGGTACCACAACAGACAACTGGACTCCAGAAATCAATCCTTTCCAATATGCAATAGAAAGTAAATGTCTAACACTAAAGGATCAGACCTCGTACCTTATTCTGGATGGTTGAAGTAGATCCCCATTGAGCTTTCCAACTTTAGCTTGAATTGATAAATTACTTCCTCAACAACAAGTAAACAATACAAGCATACTATATATCATGGTGTTAGATATATTCTACCATATAGAATCAACAATGTATAAGCATTTGAAATCCTCCCATGGATAAAATATTCATTCAAACACACATTATTGTACAGGAAAAGACATTTCTATTAATATAAATAATATATTACAATAGATACAACCTCTGTCGACATGTCTGCGAATCGGAGAAACTGAATCCCCCACTTGGGCCTCCACCAGCTCAATCCTCCATCTCTCGATAGCAAGCTCACAAGCAAAAGGCAAGCTTGGGAAGAACACAAAAGTGCTCCAAGGGACAAAGGGATGCAGAATCAAGCATAAGTTCCACAAAAATGGACTATAGTTTCTTTTCTCTCAATTCTCTCATATGCATTCAATGTACCATAGAGTTCCTTATATAGCTTTTCAAAGGGGTAATGAAAGGTCGAATCCGAGCGATCTTAAGGCATAGGGAAGGCCAAGAGTCAAGCAAGTCAGATCCATGTTAAGGAAACTCCAAAAGGATTTGGATTTTGTACACATCTTGATGTACGTAGTTTTAGGGGTCAAACCCGCATACATACACGATTAAGTGTTTAAAAGTCAAGTGTATCATTTTTCACATGTTTTTAGGGATGGTCAAGGAAACATCAAAGGACAAAAAATGGTCCACAGGGTCTAAGGAGTCTGCAGAGGGATAGGGGAAGGCCATACAAAGTGTGATTCACATAGAGTGGTAAAATCAGCTACAACAGATTCCCCATAATGTGTGAGGTCAGAAGGGTCATATGATGGCCGAAATACATTATAAGTCCATCCAAGAAGTGGAGTGATGAAGAATCCCAAATGGAATACCAGGCACCCAATTAGCATAGTACACTGATACAACTCTACACATAACTACAAATACATATAGCAGTCCTAGATACATAAGAGTACAATGGCCATGAATATGCATGATACAATATATCACATAAGGGGTCATTGCCACGTACAATATACATAGATCAGAATATCCATGATGAAGATATACAAAGGACCATGATCTGCATAATGGCTGAAGATATATAATAGATCAAGATCTCCATAGTGGCTGGAAATGTCTTACCTATACTGGAATCAAGTCACTAGAGTTAAAATCTCATGAACACTAGCACGATCAAGGAGGTGGCATATAAGAGATGCCACCAATCTGGAAAGTCTTCTACAAAAACCGCTACGAGTACATGTCCTACTATGTGAATAGAGGTGTCGAGGTCGAACATAGTAGTCCATGATATGATTACGAGTCATTAATGTATACCGTTAACAAACCCGAGATCACCCACCGACAATGAAAATGGGAATCAAGGTACTGGAGTGCAAACTAACAAGTGTGAATAAATGTGTTGAGGTCGAACGCTTGAGAGGATCTATCAATCAAGGGACATTGATGTATTTCCAAATACTGTCGATGGCAAGAGAACCTACCACTAATGACTTCAAGTCACAAGGCACTCAAACTGATTCTAGATTCCAATCCCAAAATAAATGATCTAAAGCCGATGGGATGAAATCCGCTGGAAGGAGAGAATTAAGGTATCCCCCATCATCCAACACGAGGTACTCAGCAAAGCTGTATAATGTGGAAGTACTCGATCATAAGGTGCATGAACCAGTAACTGTACTGAGAATGGCTGACATGCAAAGTCAAGATAACTGAGGAATGGTCGAATCAGACTTCAACTTCCTTTGAACAAGAGCATAACGACGTATGGTGACTGAATAAAGGCAGCATAGACTCGATATGCAAACTGGGACATCTCTGCGACACAGGAGGCATCGACAGAGGCTCCATGGGGACTGGAAGCTTAACTAGTCGGTGGAGATAAACTCAGATAATTGAGTATAGCTCCTAAAGTCAAACTATAATCCCAACCAATGGATGTGATATACAGTGCTCTATTCGAAGGCGACATGACTCAACGGCTGCCAAAGATAACATCTTTCCTTGTCCGGCTTTTTGGTTTTTTGATTTTTTTGCACTTTTTCAAATATTTAAAAATCTTGAAAAAGAATATAATTGCTTTATACTTCCAGACTAGGAGGAGACAAGAGTCATAAGGGAAAACAAACTAGTTCCAGGAAGTGGAACATACCTATGCTTAATGCAAGGATACATGTGTAGGATATCGACTCTTAGGGGAAAATCCCCTCCCGATAAAAAGTTAATCAAGCTGCAAGGGATATAAAAAATGGCTCTGCATGGCTAGACATGAGACAAGCTTGGGCTATATGGCTAAAACAAAATGTTAGGGAAGCCGGAATAAAGCTCAATAAGGCAGGCAAAGCTCATGATAATGCATTCACAACTTGACATGATGGAGTCCTGAGGGAAATAGGCCAGCAAAAGATCAACAGGAGTATGAGGCTCTTGTGAAATGTCATGGTAGTACTATACAACAAACTCGCACACCCTAAAGGAGAAAACGTCAGCATGGGAACCAAATGCAAATAAGGTGCTAACTAGGGTACCCATGTAAGGTGAAGCTCTACCACTCATATAATGCCACTTCTAAAATAGCAAGAAGGTTTCGTGACATAATAGAGTGGGTTTGTACCTAAGGTTATGATGAAATGGTCATAAGGTCATGCAAAATGCAAACAGTGATGAAACCTTGCCTATATGCCAGTTTAGACATGATACCTAATATCAACACGAACGGGTCAATCCAACGGCTAAAACAACACTGAAAAAGCCCTCCTACATCATGAGTTAGGTCAAAAACGGTCCAAAATGATTAGAAACTGTTGAAACTATAGGAAAGGGGGGGGGGGAATTTTCAAAAATTTGAAAAATTTCTATAAATAGTAGCCAATTCAAAATATTATAAAACATTTGAAAATTTTACCCAGTTAAGCTTAGATTTTCAACAGCGAATTCCAGGAGATCCAACCGGCGGAATCCACTACTGTTTCTTCCACGTACTTACCCATGCTCTTCTCTTCCAATTTGATGCAATTTTTATCAAATTCCACGATCATTTGAGTTTTCTAAGCCAAAATAAAAAGGGCACTGTGGCCCATGCAAAAATCGAGGGTTTTTCCACGTATACAGCTAGATATACACAGAAAATGCCCCCCATAGTCGCATATGAGGCCGCGCATAAGGTTTTTTAAGTAATCTAATGGGAAAATTTGCAATTTTTTATGCAGGATCGTCCTAGAGTGGAGAGAGCGTGAACATGGTGATGAAAACTCCAAAAGGATTTGGATTTTGTACACATCCCGATGTACGTGGTTTTAGGGGTCAAATGCGTGTATATACGCGATTAAGGGTTTAAAAGTCGTGTGTATCATTTTTCACATGTTCTTAGGGATGGTCAAGGAAGCATCAAAGGACAAAAAATGGTCCAAGGGGTCTAAGGAGTCTGCAGAGTGACAGGGGAAGGCCATACAAAGTGTGATTCACCTAGAGTGGTAAAATCAACTATAATAGATTCGCAGAGTCACCAATTCTTTTACGGAGAGAAATTCCTATGGCTTGGGGTACCACAAAAGACAACTTGAATCCAGAAATCAATCGTTTCCAATATGCAATAGAAAGTAAATGTCTAACACTAAAGGATCAGACCTCATACCTTATTCTGGACGGTTGAAGTAGATCCATGTTGAGCTTTCCAACTTCAGCTTGAATTGATAAATTACTTCCTCAACAACAAGTAAACAATACAAGCATA
>LPNX010220672.1:12527-33919 GCA_001517045.1 Pseudotsuga menziesii
TTAGATATATTCTTGCATATATAATAAACAATGTATAAGCATTTGAAATTATCCCATGGATAAAATATTCATTCAAACACACATTATTGGACAAGAAAAGATATTTCTATTAATATAAATCAGAGATTACAATAGATACAACCTCTGTCGACACGTCTGCGAATCAAAGAAATTGAATTCCCCACTTGGGCCTCCACCACCTCAATCCTCCATCTCTCGATAGCAAGCTCACAAAGAAAAGGCAAGCTTAGAAAGAACACAAAACTGCTCCAAGGGACAAAGGGATGCAGACTCAAACATAAGTTCCGACAATAATGGACTATAGTTTCTTTGCTCTCAATTCCCTCATATGCCTTTAATGTACCATAGAGTTCCTTATATAGCTTTTCAAAGGGGTAATGAAAGGTCGAATCCGAGTGATCTCAAGGCATAGGGAAGGCCAAGAGTCAAGTGAGTTGGATGCATGTCAAGGAAAACTCCAAAAGGATTTGGATTTTGTACATATCTCGATGTATGTGGTTTTAGGGGTCAAACCCACGTATATACATGATTAAGGGTTTAAAAGTCGCGTGTATCATTTTTCACATGTTTTTAGGGCTGGTCAAGGAAACATCAAAGGACAAAAAATGGTCCACGGGGTCTAAGGAGTCTGCAGAGGGACAGGGGAAGGCCATACAAAGTGTGATTCACCTAGAGTGGTAGAATCAGCTATAACAATCATGATGAGGATGATGAGGAGGAGGAGGAGGATGATAATGATGATGACAATGATTATGAACAATTATGGTGATGATGATGAGGATGACGATGATGACTATGATGATGATGAGGATGAGGATGATGATGAGGATGAGAGTGATGATGATGATGATGATGATGATGATGATGACCATGATGAAGATGAAGAGGATGAGGGTGATGATGATGGTGATGATGGCCATGATGATGATGATGAGGATGAGGGTGATGATGATGAGGAGGAGGAGGAGGAGGAGGAGGAGGGTGATGATGATGATGATGATGCTGATGACCATGATGATGATGATGAGGATAAGGGTGATGATGATGATGATGAGGATGTGGGTGATGATGATGATGATGATGATGAGGATGGTGATGATGATGACGATGAGGGTGACGATGAAGATGATGATGAACAATGATAGTGATGATGAGGAGGATGATGACTATGATGATGATGATGAGGATGAGGGTGATGATGATGATGATGATGATGATGATGATGATAATGATGAGGGTGATGATGATGATGAGGATGATGAGGATGATGATGATGATGAGGATGAGGGTGACGATGAATATGATGATGAACGATGATGCTGATGAGGAGGAGGAGGATGACTATGATGATGATGATGAGCATGAGGGTGATGATGATGATGATGATGATGATGATTACCATGATGATGATGATGAGGATGAGGGTGATGATGATGATGATGGTGATGATGATGATGATGATGATTAGAATGGTGATGATGATGATGATGATGACAATGAGGATGAGGATGATGATGATGACAATGATAATGAACAATGATGAGGAGGAGGAGGAGGAGGAGGAGGAGGATGATGATGATTGTGATGTGGATGATGAGGATGAGGGTGGTTATGATGATGATGATGACAATGATGATGATGATGAGGATGAGGGTGGTGGTGATGATGATGATGATGAGGATGATGATGATGGTGATGATGATGAGGATGAGGGTGGTGATGATGACGATGATGATGAGGTTGAAGATGATGACGATGACGATGACGATGAGGATGAGGATGGTGATGATGATGATGATGATGACGATGGTGATGATGAGGATGATGATGGTGATGATGATGATGATGATGACAATGATGATGATGACGATGAAAAATGATGATGATGATGATGTAGGATGATGGTGATGATGATGATGAGGTGGAGGAGGAGGAGGAGGAGGAGGAGGATGTTGATGATAATGATGATGACAATGATGATGAGGATGAGGATGATGACTATGATGATGATGATGAGGATGATGAATATGATGATGATGAGGATGATGATTTAAAAAACACAATAACTATAACAATGTTGATTAAAGTCACCTATCACCTATCGATGAATCATCACTTACGATTTGCAGTGAGAGCATATGTTGATCCATCGGTACTCATTCTGGATTTTTTACATCCAAAAGAGATACCAAACAAGCATTCTGATGACTTTATAACGTACTTTAAGCACTGACATAAATCAATCTTCAATCTCTCTATGAATGTTGCAAAATTTCCCTTGAAGCTAAATAGATCAAAGGACAAGAGGAATTATTGTTTTCTTGGATGCACAACCCATGGCTTCGTTTACCACCTTATTTTCTTGGATGCACAGTGCATGGATTCATTCACCGCCCTATTTTCTTGGATGCACAGCCCATGGCTTCATTCACCATTAAAAAGAGGAATTATTTATGTCCATCATAGTGTTGTCTAAATGGTATTATAATGGGATAAGGATGCCATTACTGTTTTTTACTCTCGTACCAAATTAGTTAAGAAAAAATGCATATGTGCTATAACGCATATGCATTATAGCTTTATCATATCACATATGCATTATATCGCATATGCGATATGAATAAGCTATAACGCATATGTGTTATTTTAAAATTAAAATAATCGGTGGGAATAAGGTTTGGGATTATGTTCGAAAATAGCTTCGAACTATCGAACCTATTGGCTAGGACAAATAAACCAGGGCTATTGCTTGTATTTTAGAACTCTATCAATATGCTCAATTTAGATGGCGTGTTTTGCTATGACATACACAATATTTTTTTTATGAAAATATAGGATATTGTAGAGTACGATCTTGCAATTATGAATATGTAATTTTTTCTTTCAAAAATATGTTTTATTTATCTATAATTATTTTTCTAAATGACACACGTCGGTTTTCGAAAATAGATACATCGATTGTTTGTTATATAACTTTTGATTTCCATCACAATTTCCCAATAAAACTATATGGTGCACTAGAAAAGATCAAGGTCTACCATATTATATTTAGAAATCAAATATTTTATTAATTTTCGCCCCTAAATTGTTGCACTGGCACATAAGGTTTTAATTTCAAGCTTTTGTGACTTCAATAATTAATAATAATAATAATAAATTTATGAAAAATTATGAATAAATAGTGTTGCACTAGGCCGATATGTCCTTTATATGTCTGCAAGATTTTATCCCAAATTGACATCATTTACCTCATATATTGCTGCACCGCACAAACATATATGTTAAGATGTGCTGAAAATTTGAAAACCCACTTTAACGAAAACTAATTTTATAATCATTTACACACATTTTCTCTGCATAAATGCTATATATTATGAAAGCTGATTCAATTTACTATCTTTTCTTTTTTTACTTCATATTTAAATAATTTAGAGAAGTACCCCTAATTCTCACCTAAAGTCAGAGTTTTTTGTTTATTCCAGTATTATGTGGCATCTAAACTTTCTTTAAAGGAGTCCATGATTGTGCATCATCCCATCATCTACATACAATAGTAATATCATGATCTCATCATTCTCAACCTTATAGTAAAGGTTGAATTTAATTTTGGTAAAGCCCTGGTTCATCAACAATCGATTATTTCTTCCATACCATGCTCTAGGTGTCTGTTTAAATCCATATAGATATTGATTTAGTATGCATACATTTGTTTCCTTGTCGTGGGCCTCAAATCCTAGTGGTTGTTCAATATATACTTCTTCTTCTTCTATGACACCATTTAGGAAAGTTGTTTTTACATATTTTTGATATAGATTCCATTTCATCTTGGCTTCCAAGGAAAGGATAGTTCTAATAGAAGTATATCATTCTACTAGTGCAAAGGTTTCTTCATAATCAATTCCTTCCTTTTGTAAAAATCGTTCTGTGACAAATATTGCTTTAAACTTTTCGATAATTCCATATTCTAGATTCTTTGTCTTGGAAATCCATTTTGAAGAAACTATCGAATTTTCCTTTGGTGTTGGTGCCACATCCCAAACATCAGTATTTATTTTAGAATGGTATTCTTCGAACATGGCCTTCATCCATTCTTTCCTCTTTTAATATTATTAAAAACATGTGGGTTCTTAATCAGCAAGATTTCTCATTAATGCCACATAGTTTGAATACATTATTTGTCTCTTTCTTCCTTCTTTTGCACCATATATTTATGCTTCTCTGATTATATCATAATTCCATGTTGGTCTTCTTTTTTTTGAGATAATCTCCTAGGGTGTTTCCATGAGTCCTTGGGGTTTTTATAGGTCATGATTTTTTTGTATAATATCTTCTTCAGTATCTCTAACTGGTGGTATGATAGCTTCTGTGGTTCTAGGAGACTCCTCCTCTTATTCATCATCTTCATCTACAAAGATATTTCTATATTTGGTGAAGGATTCATCTTCATCATGTTGAAATATTGTAAATTTGAAGAATAATCTAAATGTATGTTACTGATGTACCCCAAGGGAGATGTATTATTCCTTCGTCGGGATGTTACTATTATATTTGGTCATCATAGAGTCATGAGGTATAACCTCCATTTTAAGTCAGGCCAATAGTACCCTAATGAATATAATATAATATTGTTTTGAGGCTTCCTAGGTGAAGTCAACCAAGTTAGTTTAGTGGGTCCGACATGTTAGGGTAAAAGTCAAGTGAAAGAAAGAGTATAAATAGAGGAGTTGTGTTCCTCATTTTAAAACACACACACTCACTTGTGTATAGCGCATAGGAGAGAGAGATAATGACATACCAGCAAGGAGGAGGAGCAACTATTTTTGGATTTTATATTATATATATCCATAGAGGAATTTTTGTTGGATTTCTTCCCCTTGAGGGTTTCCCATGATAAATCTGTGTCTATCTTGTGATTTTGTTTCTTTCAGTGATTATGCATATGATACTATTGTGAATTTGGATTAAACACTAATGATATATATCTAATAATATGCAATATTAACATGGTATCAAATATTTCTAGAATAGAACAACTTTCACAAGGTGAAATTATCTCTCCTCTCCCTCTAAAAAGAAATTAGGGTTTCTTTAAAATTTGGGATTTTGAATATCATCTTGCATAGAAATTTATGCATCCCTAGAGAGCATATATTGAACCCTATATCAAATTTTTTGAGTGGATGAAGTTGCGGGAAAGACAGACCCCAGTTTGGCCCTGAACCATAAAACTATAGAAAACTAGAACCAGAAATCTGCAGAAACTAAAATCTTGCAAGCAAGTTTTTAAGGGTGAATATTTGGAATCTCCAATAACAAAGTGGACCAACCAACTCGCCTCAGTCAAGTGCATCTCCTGGTAAGGTCAATTTTTCATGTTTAGAAATTTTAATTGTTAGTGATCTGTTGGATAACATGGCCCTAAGCACTAAGTTTGAGGACAAGCTAGAAGGAATGGAAAACTTCTGAGCATGGAAGTATAGGATTGGTCTCATTCTTAGAGAGAATGATATTGAAAAATACATCAAAGATGAAGTTGATGAACTAGAAGAAGATGGAGCTAAGGAGAAGCACTAGAAGGACTTAATAAAGGCAATGAAGATCTATGTTGATTCTATCAAAGATCGCTTGAACCCTCAAGTGTCATATAAATAGAAACAAAGAATTATGTATGATGTCATTTCCAGAATGTATGAGGTAAATGACATCAATAGAAATATGAATTTGAGAGATCAACTAAAGGGTACCAATATGAGTAAAGGAGAATCCATTGAATATTACTTCACAAGGGCATCCCGGTTCAAGTAACAACTAGATTCCATTGGAGACTCCATTGATGAAGATAAACTAGTTATGAATTCCTTTAATGGTCTTGTTACGAAGAGAAATTGCTATGGCTTGGGGTACCACAACAGACAGCTTGAATCCAGAAATCAATCCTTCCTAATATGCAATAGAAATTAAAGATCTAACACTAAAGGATCAGAACTCGTACCCTATTCTGGACGGTTGAAGTAGATCCCTGTTGAGCTTTCCAACTTCAGCTTGAATCGATAAATCACTTCCTCAACAACAAGTAAACAAGACAAGAATACTATATATATTGTTGTTAGATCTATTCTAGAATATACAATCAACAATGCATAAGCATTTGAAATCATCCATGGATAAAATATTCATTCAAACATACATTATTGGACATGAAAAGATATTTCTATTAATATAAAATCAGAGATTAAAATGGATACAACCTCTGTCGGCATGTCTGCAAATCGGAGAAACTGAATCCCCCACTTGGGTGTCCGCCACCTCAATCATCCATCTCTCGATAGCAAGCTCACAACAAAAGGCAAGCTTGGGAAGAACACAGAAGTGATCCAAGGGACAAAGGGATGCAGACTCAAGCACAAGTTTTGACAACAATGGACTATAGTTTCTTTGCTCTCAATTTTCTCTTATGCCTTCAATGTACCAAAGAGTTCCTTCTATAGATTTTCAAAGGGGCGATGAAAGGCCGAATCCGAGCGATCTCAAGGCATAGGGAAGGCCAAGAGTCAAGTAAGTTAGATCCATGTCAAGGAAAACTCCAAAAGGATTTGGATTATGCACACATCTCGATGTACGTGGTTTTAAGGGTAAAACCTACATATATACACGATTAAGGTTTTAAAAGTCGCGTGTATCATTTTTCACATGTTTTTAGGGATGGTGAAGGAAACATCAAAGGACAAAAAATGGTCCAAGGGGTATAAGGAGTCTGTAGAGGGACAGGGGAAGGCCATACAAGTGTGATTCACTTGGAGTGGTAAAATTAGCTATAACAGATGCCCCCTAATGTGTGAGGTCAGAGGGGTCATACGATGGCCGAAATACATTATAAGTCCATCCAAGAAGTGGAGTGATGAAGGATCCCAAATGTAAGAACAGCCACCCAATCAACATAGTACCATGATACAACTTTGCACATACTGCAAATACATATAGCAGTCCCAGATACATAAGAGTACAATGGCCATGAATAGGCATGATACAAGATATCACATAAGTGGTCATCGCCATGTACAATATACATAGATCAGAATCTCCATGATGAAGATATACAAAGGACCATGATCTCCATAATGGATGAAGATATATAATGGATCAAGATATCCATAATGGCTAGAAATGTATGACATATACTGGAATCAAGTCATGAGAGCTGAAATCTCAAGAACACTAGCACGATCAAGGAGGTAGCATATAAGAGATGCCACCAATATGGAAGGTCTTCTACACAAACCACTACGACTACATGTCCTACTATGTGAATAGAAGTGTCGAGGTTGAACATAGTAGTCCATCACCTGATTACCGGTCATTGATGTATACCGTTAACAAACACGAGATCACCCACCGATAATGAAAATGGGAATCAAGGTACTAGAGTGCAAACTAAAAAGTGTGAATAAATGCATTGAGGTTGAACACTTGAAAGGATCCATCGATAAGGGGACGTTGATGTATTCCCAAAGACTGTCGATGGTGAGAGAACCTGCCACTGATGACTGCAAGTCTCAAGGCACTCAAACGTGACTCTAGATTCCAATCCTAGAGTAAATGATCTGAAGTCGATGGGATGAAATCCACTAGAAGGAGGGCATTAAGGCATCCCCCATCATCCAACATGAGGTACTCAGCAAAGCTGCATGATGTGGAAAGACTTGATCATAAGTTGCATGAACAAGTAACTGTACCGGGAATGGCCGACATGCAAAGTCAAGATAACTGAGGAATGACTGACTCATGTTTCAACTTACTTCGAACAAGAGCGAAATGACGTATGGTGACTTACATAAAGGAAGCATAGAATCAATATACAAAACAGGGACATCTCTACGACATAGGAGGCATCGACAGAGGCTCCATGGGAACTGGAATCTTAACCAGTCAGTGGAGATTAACCCAGATAAATGAGTACAGCTCCTAAAGTCAAACTATAAACCCAACCAATGGATGTGACATATAGTGCTCTGTTCGAAGGTGACATGACTCGACAGCTGCCAAAGATAACATCTTTCCTTATCCGGCTTTTTGGTTTTTTTATTTTTTTGGACTTTTTCAAATATTTAAAAAGCTTGAAAAAGAATAAAACTGCTTTATAGTTACAGACTAGGAGAAGCTGAGTGTCATAGGAGCAAACAAACTAGTTCCAAGAAATGGAACATACCTATGCTCAATGCAAGGATACATGTGTAGGATAGTGACACTCGGGGGAAAAGCAGCTCCCGGTAAAAAGGGAATCAAGCTGCAAAGGATATATAAAATGGCTCTGCATGGAGACATGACACAAGCTCGAGCTATATGGCTAAAACGCAATGTCAGGGAAGAAGACATAAAGCTCAATAAGGTAGGCAAAGATCATGATAATGCAATTGCAACTTGACATAATGGATTCCTAAGGGAAATAGGCCAGCAAAAGATCAAGAGGAGTATGAGGCTCTTGTGAAATGTCATGGCAATACTATACAATGGACTCCCACACCCTAAGGGACAAAACGTCGACATGGGAACCAAATGCAAATAAGGTGCTAATTAGAGTACCCATGTAAGGTCAAGCTCTACCACTCATATCATGCCACTTCTAAAACAACAAGAAGGTTCTGTGACT
This sequence comes from Pseudotsuga menziesii, assembly GCA_001517045.1. Classification (NCBI taxonomy): domain Eukaryota; kingdom Viridiplantae; phylum Streptophyta; class Pinopsida; order Pinales; family Pinaceae; genus Pseudotsuga; species Pseudotsuga menziesii. The sequence goes on from LPNX010220672.1 coordinate 21,196, forward strand.
TAATAGAGTGGGTTCGTACCCAAGGCTATAATGAAAAGGTCATAAGGTCATGCAAAATGCAAATGATGGTGAAACCTAACCTATATGTCAGCTTAAACATGATACCTGAGATCGGTACGAATGGGTCAATCCAACGGCTAAAACGACACTCAAAAAGGTCTCCTACATCATAAATTAGGTAAAAAATGGTCCAAAATGATTAGAAATGGTCCAAACTATAGGAAAGGGGGTAAAAATTTTTGAAATTTTGAAATTTTTTTATAAATAGTAAAAAATTCAAAACATTATAAAACATTTGAAATTTTTACCCAATTGAGCTCATATTTTCAATAGCGAATTCCAGGAGATCCAGCCGGTAGAATCCACTATCGTTTCTTCCAGGTACTTACCCATGCTCTTCTCTTTCATTTTGATGCAATTTTTATCAAATTCCATGGTTATTTGGGATTTGCAGGCCAATCCAAAATAGGTGTTGCGACCCACATGGAAATCAATGGTTTTTCCACATATAAGGATGGATATACATAGAAAATGCCCTCACAGTCGCATACATATGCGGTTGTTTGGTAAACAGTCGCATATGCGACTGTGCATGAGGTTTTTTAAGTATTCTAATGGGAAAACTTGCAATTTTTTGTGCAGGATGGTCCTAGAATGGAGACAACGTGAACATGGTGATGTAAAGGAGGCAGTAAGGGCCAATATGATGGCTCAACAAGCGCTACGTGCATGTGGGCTCTACAAATTTTGGTGTCTTGGTGGCTTAAGGGCCAAACCAGGACTATTGCAGATGCTGGTGGATTACCAGGATCCAGACTCAGAGTCATTCCAGATAGATGGGATGTCCCTCACCATAGAGGTGGAGGACATATACTTTATGGGGGGAATTAGTGAACCTATGTTCTCGGAGGCTCGGAGGTGGCTTGACTATAGATGAGTACATTGCGGTGTACTGCTATCCAGACACAGAGAAGGTGGGGAGTCAGATCCAAACTAACTCTATACAGGTGCTGGGCCTAAAGGACATCCTACAGACACTGGGAAGGATAGCAGGTTGGCTTCACTCCACCAGGCCTCACGGCCTCTGATTTTCTATGCAGTGGAGTGCATGAGACCCATGGTATATGATTGAAGCACTACACTACTGGGCAACATGAAACACCAGCTCAGTGAGTGTAAGATGGGTAGAGTGCAAAACTTCATTTTCAGTAGCATACTGAGCATGTTTTTCTTCAAGCGTGTTCTAGGATTGAGCCCCAAAGTTGACATTCCTCTACACAGGGTTTGAGATCCATCCCAACGGAATTGGGCAGATGTGAAGTGCAGAATGGGTGGAGGTAGGGTGTCCAACCCCTATCCAGCTGAGTTCTTTCCATGGTGGCAACGACAGATAGTTGCCATCGATGAATATCCCTATGCAGGGATAGATTTCCCAGGGGACCCAGACATGCCGTTACCACCAAGATCAGCATATGGTGACATAGGTAACGAATCTCGACCCTCTCTTTAAATTCTTGAGTTATTTAATTTTTTTGTGTTTTCTGATTATATGGAATCAAAAGACATGTTTTTGGGTGACAATACATAGTGACATCTACCATTTGCATGCAGATGTGGGACCACGGCAGCCTGAAGTCTTCCCTCATCATAGACAGAGGGGAAGAGGAGATGATATCATGGGTGTGGATGCAAATTGGATGCTCCAGAGCATTCATACCAGCTTTTTGAGGCTGACACATAGAGTTCCCATGGCGCAAGTTGAGGAATTTCCTAAGTCTATGTAATGCCAGGTGGTGGGTGTACCGTGAGCATGGGTGCGATTATTCCAATGGCTAGCTAGAGCCGTAGTGACATTCCATGATCACAACCCCCCTCCTCCTCCACAGGCTTAGATACCTAGGAGTGATACATTTTGTATTACCATGTATTATATTTTGGTGGCTTGAGAGCCCCATTTTTGTATCATGACACTATGTCTTACCACATTTTGTATGTTTATAAAATTTTTATGATGATTGGTTTATTTATTTACATGTGTAAAATTTGTGTTTGTGATGAATTTATTCTATATGAAACAAATGCCAATCTAACACATAGTTATCATATGAGTCAGGAACTTGATTATTAATTCTTGGAATATATATGTATGTTATATTGTCAAATTGTCGTTCTAATAATCTCACACGTAAGGATCTTATTAATAACGTCGGATCTCTAACATGGTACAAACCATTAATATATGACACTACTAACTCCGAATCAAGATGTACCTCAAGAGAGAGAACGCCATGTAAAATGGCATCCCGTACAAGCTCAATAACAGCACTATATTCAACAACATTGTTTGAAGATTGTCGTAAACATACACCTCCTGAAGACAGTACCTAACCTATAGGAGTATAAATCACCCAAGCAATAGAGGATGAGTGTTGAGTGTGATGGCTTGGACCATCTGTGAATCCTATGTAGGTGGAAGATGCCATTGACATCTGCCAAAAGAAACAGAAACTAATCACAAACCCGATCACTACAAGAAAAATGCCTACCTATGCAAAACTGTACAATAATATACAATAACCAGCCTTGGCTGATAATCATGTATAGTATTTCTTGAGATAGAGCCTATTCCTAGGCTCCTCCAAGGCCATTCCCTCGTAATCCACTAACTCATAGGAGCCCTTCTCTAACACATGTTTGATGACGTAAGGACCATGCCACATGGGTTCAAACTTTCGTGGCCCCAAGGGTTCTTTTGGTTGATCCCACAAAAGAACCAAGTCTCCCCCACTAAACCTCCTTGGATCGACAGACTTATCATACTGGACCTTTACGCGATGTTTATTGACTTCTAGAGCCACCAAGGCATCTTGATGCTGCTCACCAAGTTGCTCAAGGTGGACCAAACACTCCTTCAATGGGGAAGTATCCGGTAAGAGTTCTATGACTAGCTTAAGAGAAGGAATATTGCATTCAACTGGCAATACCGACTCCACTCCATGTACAAGTTGATATGGAGAAAACCCCGTGAAAGTCTTAACAACGGTTCTATATGCCCACAAAGCAGGATATAACATGATGTGCCAATTATTCTTTCTTTGTACGATGGTTCATTGGAGAATGGATTTGAGTGATTTATTCGCTGCTTCTACCTATCCATTCACTTGAGGGTAGTAAGAGGAGGAATTCTCTTGCTTGTACCCTAACTTTGATTCCAACTCTTCCATCATATGATTCTGAAAGTGCAAGCCATGGTCAGTGAAAATCTCTTTCAGAATTCTGAACTGAGTAATAATCTGGTTGAATATGAAGTGCGTGGCTATCTCACCGTTGGATTTAAATATAGGAATAGCCTCAGCCCATTCTGTGAAGTAATCAAAAGCCACTATGATATGATGATGCCCCCCAGCTGAATCTGGGTTGCAATCCATAAAATCAATCCCCCACTTATTGAAGGGACCGATAGTGATGATGTGATGTAACGAGGTAGGTTTCGAGTGCATATTACATGCAAAAACCTAGCAAGGGTGGCATCTCTTGACCAAATCAACACAATCCTTAAAGATCGACATCCAGAAATAACCCGCTCTAAATATTTTTTGGGCTGTAGAAAGCCCAGATAAATTACCACCACATGCCCCTCCATGGCAATCATTCAGCACTACCTTAGCCTCATCATGAGTTAAACAACTTCATTAAATGGAATCTACCCCATGGTGGCACAAAGTTTTATCCACTATGAGGTAATTCTTAGATACATGACGTAATCGTCATCGTTCATCCCGTGAGAAATGAGTGGGGACCTTCAATGTTTGTAAATATATAATGATATCCCCATAACATGGATGTAAAGTTGAGATTAAGAAGATGTGTTCATCAATAAATGTATCTTCACAAACCAACTCCTCGGCCTCACTTGGGAAATCCGATATAATCTCCGCAAAAATTAACGATTTCTTCGATTTTGCCGAAACAAAATCGAGATCAAATTCTTGTAGGATGACAATCCATTTATTATATTTTCCCCCAAACATCCTTCGAGTGAGGATGAATTGAAATGGATTGACATGGGCTACAACCAAGGTCTGGTGAAGGAGAATATAATTTCTCAACCGTTGAACCACATGTACAGTGGCTAAAGAAAGCTTCTCAACATGAGAATAACGAATCTCCGTCTCAATAAGATTTTGGCTTAGATAGTATATGACATGCTATTGGAGTTCCTCAACCTCTTGAACCAAAACCATACCAATCATCTCCATGGACGTGGCCACATAAAGTAGGAAATCACGGCTATAGTCTGGGGGACTAATTACCGGGGCAGATGCTAGGGCTCGCTTGAGTGCATCAAAGGACTCCTGGGCTTGCTCATCCCAACAAAAGGTGGTGTTCTTCTTCAAAATTGGCAAAATTGACAACAAATCTCTGTAATACATTTTCCATGCCTTGCAAACATTAAAGATGGTGAATATTTTTTGGGGGAGATAACTAAAGTATTGCCTCAACCTTCAAAGGGTCGACTCTTATACCCTCTTTAGAAACAATGAATCCTAACAAGAGACTTGATTTCACACAAAAGATGCACTTTTGAGGATTTAACCTGACCAAATAATGGCGGCATCTTTCAAATACCAATCTCAAGTGATAGGAATGATGCATTCTCATATGAGAATGAGCATCAAGGTCATCTAAAAATACTTTGATAATCGATTTGAGATCATGGAAGATCAAGGTCATGGCCCACTAAAAAGCAGCTCCGGCGTTCTTAAGGACAAAAGGCATTTTCCGATATGAAAATTTTTCCCAAGGGCAAATAAATGTCGTTTTATGTTGGTCCTCAAGTTTAATTTGTATCTGATTATATCTAGAAAAATCGTCCATGAAGGAAAAAACCTCGCTACCCACACACTCATCCAAAATCTGATCAATAAATAGTGTGGGTAAATTGTCCTTAGGACAAGCACGATTCAAATCATGGAAATAAGTACATATGTGGATCGCTCCCTACTTCTTATCAACCAGAATGGGGTTTGAAACCCACTCTGTCAAGGGAATGGGATAGATAAAACTGGCTTTCAACAGTTTCTCTATCTCTTCCTTAATCATGGGTGCTTTCCTAGGATTCACCGCACGTAATTGTTGCCAAATAGGCTTAGCATTGGGATAAGTCTTAATCTCTTGTTCGACAATACAAGGGTCGATACCTGGAATTTCATCGTAATACCAAGCAAACATATCACAAAATTCTTTAAACAACTCAGTGTATTCTTGAATCTCAGCATGGGAACATTCTATCCCAATATATACATTCTCTATCCTACCAGGATCATGAGAGATATTGATAGGAATCATTGAATATATATTTTCCATGTTTCCATTAGCCATCGAACCAGGAGATCTTAATGGAACCATAGGACCACCAACTCTCTCACTAAAAACCTTCCTAAAGTCCTCACACTCCAAGCGGTCAAGCTTGGGAATAAAGTAAGATCTATGATGGATCTCTTCCCTTGGTGGCTCAACTCCCAACATGGCCTCAATAATCACTTCATCTGAAGGGAAAATAGTATCAAGGTAGTCGTGCGCATGAGAATACTGTACTTCCCATGTAGGAAGCACATAAGGGTCGTCCTCCTCCATCTGCGAAGAGGAAGGACTGGACTTTGCAACACACTCAATATTAACTTGATAAGCTACCATAGTTGCAGGAAACGACACATCTGTCATGATGGGCTCACTTGGAGTACTCGGTGAAGGAAGAATCCAAGGATCTTCCATATGAATCGTGCGAAAAGACACCGATCTCATAGATGTCAAAGCCTCATCGGAACTAGACCCTTTCATAAGGATCAATGTAGGACAACTAAAACTTCCCATGAGGGATGGATACATGCCTACACCCACACTCCCAATTGCCGGCTGAGAGTCCTCCACGATCGGGATCGAAGCTCCCGAAGATGTGGTATCCGACGGATTCTTGAATGATGTTTGATCAATCGTGACTATCTTCCAATTAAATGGAAAGCACACAACATGAAATAGAGAAGAAGTTATGGCTTGCATACTGTACATCCAATTCCTACCCAGCAAGAGATTGTAGTCAAGGGGCGCATCAACCACCTCGACCTCTATCGCAATGATCTTCCCTCCCAAACAGACCTTAAGGGAAGGAAGGATCCCATGTGGCCTAAACTATCTCCCATCGAATGCAGTTAACATGGTAACGGATTTAGACAACTCAGGGGAACCTAAACCCTTCCAACATGATAAATACATCACAGAAGCAGCAGCGCCTTAGTCAATCATAGTGCGCTTGACGATCATGTTAAGACATTCTACATGAATCAAAAGAGACACATAGTAAGGCAAGCGAGGCTGAAGTCCTGTGGTTTCAAATTTAATCATGGAGGAAGAATTTATCATCATTCACACCAAGGGCAGAAAGAAAATCCTTCCTATGCGAAGGACAACTTTAAAGCACTTCCAATGTAGACATCACACAAGGAGTGTGGCCCAAATCCTCAACTACTGAATAGTTCTGGGAAGCTCGAGCATTAGGATTATGCCCCGAACGCTTAAGGACTCCCTTAGGAATGCAAGGTGTAGCTTCAAGTTTATCCACATGTTTCTTAATATGCAAAGGAGTCCCTGGTGGATCAGGCTCCTTGCTTGGGTTGGATTGTCACGAACCATAGTCTTTTGCACGGGTCACAACTTTCACAGCACGTACCATGTTAATGCAACCATGACCACTACCATCCCACGGATCTTGATCACCACCAAACTGATCATGGGCCCTCGAGTTCATATTTTGATTATGAGGTAAAGGTTTCGTTAGCACAACTAGGCCCTGTGCCAAGAATATCGAGGCTTCATCGATACGAGGGCACAAGTAAGTGAGTGTTGGCCTCCCAACAAGATCCCTTTCCAAGCTGCAAAGGAAAGGGAACCCCCTAGAGATAAGTTTTGAAAAATTTTGATTTTCTGTAGCTTTTAGCTACAGAATTAGCATACATGACTTTTTCCTTGGTATTTTTCATTATTCTTTTGGTTTTGACTTTGTAATTATTTTATTTTGACTTCTGTAAATATTTTTTTTTGAAAAGATAAAAATTTCAAAAAACAAATCGTTCAAAGCGTGTTTTAACTAAGGGATGATCAGTTCTTCACTCAAGACTGGTAGAACCTGGAACCTGCACAGCACAATCACAATCTTGATCAAATATTTGAATAATGAAACCTAACAGAGAATGGAAGTCAAATCATAGATGTATATCTATCAATTATGTTAAAGTCAGAATTCTATCGAAGACTGAGATGATGATTATAATATCATCAATGCTTTAACACTCTATCTTTAACCTATCTTTGGAATTTCTATTCATTTTTTATATCCTATGGTTCTTTGACATTATGGATGTTTCATTTCATTTTGATTTGTTTTAATTAATTGACAAATGGTATTTCACTTTAATAAGTTATCTACTTCTTCGACATGAGATGAACCTTAGGAGATATGATACATTATGGATGATTTACAGGGTTTTCATTCTACGTGATGTTAAATATCTCCTTGCAATTATCATTCGATATGACTAAGATCTAAGAAGTAGAATTCATCTAAATCGTCATGATGATACGAATATCAGTGTTGTCACGTTATGAATTGATTAGCTCCCACTTGCCATTTAACATGAAGTTTACTTAATAGAGCAGTTGTACTCACCTGTACTCGCATCATAACTTCTGTGACAGGAAGAGATGGTTCTCGATAAGCCCATTTCATGTCAATTCATTTCTTTGAGTATGGATTATTCCTCGTCATTCTGAGTATTGCTGAGTACAGGTTTCTGTTTGCCCCTGATTTATGTTTCGAATAAGGGTTAGGGTTTTAATCGTCTATTCCTAATGCCACGAACCCTGTACATTTCTCAGAAAACTATGTGACATTGCATGACTTCTGTTGAGTTTAAAGATTATGGTAAGCCAAATATCTGACCAGGGTTTAGCTCAGTCCATTTATCATTTTTTGTATTCAGACCAGTAAATATTTGTCTCTGTCAAGTCTTTGTGCTCTGAGCACAAACAACGTTTTCATTACTTCACTTGCTGGTTATGGGTTCTGCTTGTCAATTTATTATCCCACTGCATTGCAAGTCAATATCAGCTTCCCAGCTTAACGTTTATCCACATAACGCAATGAAAGTTTTAAGGCTTATGCTTTTTTGAATCTCCTCTAGAGAATGCATTTCTTCGTTTTTGGGCATGCATGATTTTGGAGTTTCATGGTCTTAATTCAGCAGTAACTTCAAAACAATCTTGGACACAAGGGTCGCACTATATGTGACAAGATGAAAATTACACATTTGTAATGGAAGCAAGTGTCCTTGGAAAAGATTCAAGTTGAAATAATGTGATCTTGAACAGACTATTTGCTACTAATTATGATTGTCGTTCTTTGAGAGCTTTTGCAATTATTCTTGTTGGTCATTCTGAGTAAATGCATAATTTGTTCCATATCCTTATATTTAGTTTTTTTTTTGGACTAGAAAAATCATGATGTATTTTAGTTTGAATTCCATTTTCATATTAGAGATCTGATTGGTCTACTATTCTTGTCAATCCAGGTGTTAGTACAATCGTTGGTGGCACTGCTAGCAAAACTGGCCATGTAGATGGGCCAAGTCAAAGAGCAATGTTTTCTACTAATTATGATCTTACATTTATACCTAGTATATGTGCCTTGTTAGTTTCTGACAAGGGAAACCAGATGATTTGTCAAATTAAATTTCCATCTGGTGACTGTGTTCGACACTCTGGATCAGGAATACAAATACATCGGGTAACACTAGTCATAGCATCTCTGGTTTCATTCTTGCTTGTGCTGCTCGTCATGGTATTTTTGCAACCCTACATTGCAGCTCATATAGGAAGGTTGTGGTCTTCAAGTTCAAATGCGGGCTTGGAATCAATCCGTAATAATCGTGGTGAAATAAGTGATGATGAGCTGCTTTGTCGTGTTAAACGCAATTGCTAAAACATGGCCATCTAGATTTTTAAGATCAATAATGGTGAAAGTCCATCTTTTATCTGGTGTTCGTTTTGGAGGAAGGAGGAATCAAAAGCCTATCCCAAGGAAATTTTTTTATCAATCGACATCTCTATTGGATGTTGATATTGCGCCTCAGAACACACCAAGGGAGAAACAATTGTATGGTAATCCTGTGCAAGAGTTGATTGGTTTTGACTCATTATTGGATGCATTTATTTCTGGGATTCTTGGTCCCTTGGAACAGAAACAAGCAATAGAAAATGAGTTTCAGAAACCACAAAATACATTTTCTGTATCTGAAAAACTAGAAGAGCTAAGTTTGGGAATTCTGGGAACTCACCTGGTGATTTGGTTCGGTAAAATTGGTAACAACGAATTTCTGGTTAATTAGAGGATTATGGAGATGAGGATCATGTGGAGCACTCGTGGCTGGAATGGAGGAAGCAGTTGTGACTTGTATGATGAGGAAATATTCAAAGTTCATATTTTGAGTGACTTTTTGAAAGTCAAATTCATAGGTGTCCTTTTAAGAGATATGTACTCCTAAAGTATTTTGGTCCCTTGATTTTTTGCAAAATATTTCTATTTTCAGCATGATTTGTTAATAACTCATCTCTTCCCAAGAAAGACTATTTAAACAATTCTTTGGGAAGAGTTAAAAGGGGGGTCGACGATTCGTGAAAGGAACTGGGCAGGATCAAGCCACTTTGATATTTCTCTGTAGCTAAGACAATTTCTTGTTAATAGTTACAGCATCCTTTGACTAGAGATATTTATAAGTATATTTGCAATATTTTTACTATGGAGATGTACTTGTAGTATCATATGATCTTGTTATTTCTTTTCTCAGTATTTATGTTTTGTTACTTTTCTTTGAAGAAATGTGCAAACGCATCATGTTAAATTGTAGATCTATGCTGGGTTAACTTGTGAATTCATGTCATATGTTAAATTCTAATGTTATCATTTAAATATATGTGATATTATTTTTTTGTGTGTTGTGTTGTTCTTTCTCAGAATTTCTTCTGAGGTTTTCAATAACGGTCTGCACAGTATCATTAATCGCAAGTTGATTCTAGGATTAATCTTATCATGCTCCTGATCAGGATAGTATATCTAGCATATGTGTGTATTAGTTTTTTTTATTTAGCTCAATGAAACTAGATTGAATCAGACTTTTACATTTACACTCTGTCAAATTATCGTTCAATTTTATTATGAATGTACATGTGTCTATAGTGTAATTTATATAATTGGTTGAGTTTGTTAATATTTTCTTAACCATTCATTTATCTACACATAGGTTAATTGGTTTAACTAGATTAATTTTTAGTCATCAATTGTGTAATGTATGAACTAACTTGGTAACCATCTTTAACAGTTTCCTTTGTATATTCATAGGTGAAGTATAGTTTCAGTTAACAAACATTTACTTTACTTTTTCCTTTGAGTCTCCTCCTATAACTGGGAGTGATTCAAGAAAAGGAAACGCGGCCTTAATCCTGTCAGAGACAACTATCTAACAACTGAGAGTAGCTTTGAAAGATTTTGGATTGGGTTGTCTCTTAGTTGAATATTGTGCCAATTTGGCCTGTCAACAATGGCCCTTGGCCTGTCAACAATGGTGCTAGAAGAAGGGCCTGATCAGCAAGAAGGCCATTTTGAGTTGTTTGATTTTTTATTTCATTTACATTTATTTTTTATTATGAAATGGTTGATATCAGTATTTTAGATCATGCTTTCTGCTTTCGTACATCTGGTGAAATCTTTTCTACAGGGATATCTAATTTCTTGCGACGATTGAGATTCGATGGAGAAGGTAAGATTTCTGCTTCTCATCAACTTTTAGAATTTAATTCTTTTTGTGATTTCATAGATCTATCTGATGAGGTTGAAAAATGTAGACTTTTTGCATCTACTTTCACAAGAAGAATTCTGAGTTGGTTTAAGTTCTTGCCAGCAAAATCCTTTCATTCATGGAAACATTTTACGACGCTATTTCTTAATGCTCATGAGGATTATAGCTACAAGAAACTTGGACTTGAGTTAGAAAATCTTTGTAGACATAAAGATGAATCTCTTGATGATTTCTTTTCTATATTTATATTAATATGTTGCAGGTTTTGTGAGAGACACCAACTTTTTGAAAAGGACACATTGGATTGGTTTCTCTATCTTACCTCTCTTTCTGATTTACATGATTTGGAAAAGAATGAAAAATATGCAATAGATAGCATGCATGTTAGTTCATCAGTTGAAAATGATTTAGAATCTATTTTTTCTAATTCCACTACTGAAAATGAAATTGTTAAAAAAGGACGAATCACAGAATCTTATGATATGAAATTTCAAGAACAAGAGAATAAAGATGATGATTCAACTTTTACATTAAGTGATAATTTTGAAACTCTTGTTGTTCACAATACAATGGAAGACGAATCGCAAATTCTAAATTATTCAACTGAATGTGCTAGTGATGATATAATTTCATTATCTTCTTCTCATGATGAGTTAGTTCCTTTCATTCCTTCACAAAATTCATTAGTTCAGAGTTTTACTAATGATGCTTCTGTTAAAACTGTCAAATAAACAAATTGTATCAATAGAGAAGCATTTAATTTTTTATACTCTGAATCTTACTATTCTTTGTATCCTGATGTTTTTGCTAATCATAGATTACATTTACATGTTAATGATTTTCTAAGAAATACTCCATTATGGTCAGATTTTGATAGGACACAAAGAAATACATTTTTTGAGGATGAAGGACATTTTTATATCCATTCTGATTTATTTCAAATTTGTCATGAAGAAGATCATAATTTTTCTATTATCGTCACTCATCAGACTCATGCATATTCATCTATTTCATCTTTTGTCATTAAGGATTATGATTCAATTTGTAATATTGAAAGGGATGCACAATTTATTCATGATGTATTGAACATTAATTTTCTTCATTGCAACATGATAATCATATCTGAAGCCAATGTCATCAATTTTAATCTTTACATTAAGAGACACAATGACTTATTTGATTTCAAAATTATACCCAAATGTCATTTTGTTCTTTTTAAATTTAGTCATGATGATATTGTATTAAAAGATACATTTTTTACTAAATCCTTTTCATTAATTTTGAATCATACTCCCGATGAGATTCTTCTTAGTCATGATTCTCGTGAGAAATCTATTTTCCTCCAACTCGATTTTTATGATCCGATTTATACATGGTTGGAGGAATCATTTACCAAAAGGTTTCCATGTCGTCTTTCATGCTTTGTACATACAAAATTTGATTTGATTTATTTATTTCAATTTAAAGTATTCCGATTTCCAATACTCATACATGACTTGTTTTCTTTGGCAGGTTTCAAGCTACGTGAATGGCTCCATTGGAAATTTTCATTTACTTAATTTGTAAATATTTAATTAGTTTGACATAGGTTTAGAGTTAGATTAATTTATGTTTGTTTTTTTTCAATAAATGCAGCTATGAAGATAACATAAGTATCGAAGCTGAAAATGAGACGACCACGAGCATATGCAGGGATGTATTCCTTACCCTCTCTCATTTTTTTGCTTTTCTTTACATTCCTCTTCAGAAACATTCATGTTTAAGTATATTCTTAATTGCAAAATTATAAAACTTTGTCATGAAATGTTTGAATGGAA